>OX596200.1:5593031-6102022 GCA_951394215.1 Glyphodes perspectalis
CCGGTTGAGTACCAAATACCTGCTTATTATGTGAATAGCTTTGGATAGGTATCCTAAAAGGATCTATTTGATATACATATGTATTATTCTATTAAATTTATTTATAATAATAAAGAAAATGAAAATTACTGAAATTATTATCCAATTTTGATCTTATTTATTAATTTTGTGGAGGATACTATTGCTATGTAAGAATTTATATTAAAATAATATAATACTTATAATCGACGCACATTTTTATTCTTAAAGATATTAAAAAGTTAAATATTCTAAATTATGGATACGTTACAACGTTTACATTAAATTGTTTAATATTTATTATTATTTAATAACTGTAAACACGGGCGGGCGGGTAACGTGCGTTCCTCGCAGCTACGGTGGAAACGCGCCCACCGTAGCATCCGCGTCTGTAGCGCGTAGCGTCCGTAGCGGCGCGCGCGTGCGTCAGTCGGCCGCCGCCGCGCGCCGCCGCCCCACGCCCGGCATGCGACCCGGCGCCACGCGCCACGCGCCTCGCTCACTCGACTACGCACCACTGCGCGCCCCTGTAAGTACCAACACCCCATCTAACGCACTAATCACAAACCCAAACCTCTCCGCCATCACATTCCACATTCAAAATGAACTTTTTAATTCAACAATCGGCGAAAACGGAACCCGCTCCTTCCGCACGTGGATCCATATTTGCCGGCGCTCGCCTTCCCGATGCACAGTAACAAATGAGCGGTTCGTTCGATAGCCCACTGCCCCTGTGAGTTCCCGGATCCCTTCTCAAGGGTTGCTGAATTCAGATTAATAAGCTTTGTATTCGACGTGGAGCGATTTATGAGGGCAGTTCTTTTTGGAACATTCCATTTGTCGGGATTTTATGAAGGTCTCTCTCGCTCCGTGAATACATAATAACATTGTTTTCTATTTGTAGTATCAACGGATACTTGTTTATGCTAACTGAGTCAGTGGGACACGTGTAGTAACTCGTAGGGACGTGTTCTCGGGCATCACGTAGTCATAATAAATTGAGTTGCCCGAGATTTTCTCTCTTTGACTCCTCACGGAGTTTCGGGATATCGTCCCTTTTGATGTTACTTGTAGAGGCTTATTAGGTTAACGACCCTTCTTGGGTATGTAATAAAAGGTACTTATGTACATTTATGTTGGGCAAATGTGGAAGATTATAGGAACCACTTCCATTCATTTGCCGATAGAATCCAATCATCGTTGTTTTTGACGTCTTTAGTTTATCTCCAATGATTGATCTCGTGGATTTATTAGTAATGGTACATATATTTAACGATCTTCTATGGAAATTAATCTAAGCAATAGGCAAGGTGACTACAAAAATCTGTTTAGCCCGTCAGTCAGATTATAAAAAAATTTTGAACACGTATTTTTTTATTTATTTGTCAAATAAACATTAACGAAGACGATGCATTCAAGTTGCGGGTGACGTCACACTTTCGTTTAATTATTACTAAATACGTCGCAAGCCCCCATTCCTAAATTTGATGCTCTTTATCTTTGTGATTTTTGTTAATTTTATAAAGCGAAAAATATGTGTCTAGTATTTTTTTATAATCTAACTAACGGACTGAATAAAATAATAGTGTTTAACGTAGTCATCATCCCTATTTACGCGTAGTCGTGTACTTTATTGCAAATGGCGAATGGATTACGCAGAATGAGGCATAATTAATAATAATAATAATGATTTTTACTATCAGTTTATTTATCTAAAAAATATTTTAAGTTCTATATAAAAAAATCACTATTTTCAATTCAAATTTAAAACTAATAATATATATTTGTGAGGTTTTATTTTGGGCAGTGTTGTTTATTTTGTTCTCAAATTATGCATATTTAATCTTGATATTCGAATAAGACATTTTATAAGTAGTACATTTTAGATTGATTTGAAAGTAGACTGAATTGTATTTTATTGAATACATTTTTTCCAAAATAATTTTAGTTGCTTTGTGGTTACCACGAAAACGATTAACATGAACTGTATTTAATATCTGTGGACGCAAGGATAAATTAAATAAGGTACTTATTTGGATAAAACGTGATAATCTATACTTATAATAAATCTGTAGAGAGGTCAATTCTGTACATATAAATATATTTTCAAAATGACTATCAGGGGGTGATTAGTATCGATACTGATGCCAAAAATGCAATCAGTAAAATTTTTGTCTGTCTGTCTGTATGTTCCTTATAGAAACAAAAACTACTCGACGGATTTTAACGAAACTTGGTACAATTATTCTTCATACTCCTGGGCAGGTTATAGTATACTTTTCATCACGCTACAATCAGCAGAGTAGTGAAGGGAAATGTTGGGAAAACGGGAGAAGTTACTCCATTTTTTAAGCTTCCGTCGCGTGTGCAGCCTTAATGGTTAAACTTACATAGAAATCATGTATGACGGAAATAGTCTTTATAATATTAACCATAAACGCGGGTGACACCGCTGGCACAGCTAGTACACCATAAAAGAGGTTGTATTAAATTCCATCTACCCTTACGGGTAGAGTAAGAGAGGTAGCTTGAAGGCGAAATGGAGAGCTCATTCGTTATCAATACAAAGAGCCGGGGCGCTTGGCCGCAGCCGCGTGCTCTCTAAGATGGATTGGGTTTGCTACTGACCGACCGAAAGAGAACTCAATAATGGAATTGATAATGTTTTGTTTCCCTTAACAAAAATAAAAGCGCATTAACCATGAGCCCCCATAAACTATCCAGATGATACAGGACGTATCCCAAAAACACAAAACAACAAATCTAAAACTTTTCGCACTAATAAGACCATGAACGTTAAAAGAAATGCGGTTCTTACTTGAAACTCGTAAATTTCCAGGAAATATGAAGTATTTTATGAAAATTACGATTTCTCTATATGACTTTGTCGCGAGAGTTTAGCTTTGGTTAGAAAGTACTACTTACTTAAATAATAAGTTTCAAGTTTCTGAATTAATCCAGCTTTAGGTTTGAGGGAGTTAAGAACCATTGTTTTGAGAAAAGGATATTTGTATCCATCTTTTTTAAACAAGTACTTTTGACATAGTTCCGAGTTCCTAGGTTTACAAATTATGTTTTGTTGCACGCTATACAGTGGATTTAAAAACCCAAAAAAAATCCCGTATTTTTCACATAAACTTATACTTTATCCTCTGTGTGTTGACCTAAATAACAAATCTAGTTGCGTAAAACAGCAACAAACTTATGTACAGCAGAGACTTATTTTTAATTAAGTTACAACTATAATGACATCGCGTACTTGACAAATGCGAGTTAAGCTGAGGATCACAAACTTCAGGGTTTAGTCCGTAATCCAATTCCGATCAAAATCGAGTTAAGATGTTTTGATTGGAACTTTGACTAGGAATCGATAATAATTAATTTTATTATATAACATCAAGTATCGAACCTCACTTTGGGTATTTATTCTTTAATAAAATTTAAATATAAACACTCAGACAGCTTTTTTTGGAATCATTTCAAAATTAAAATTGAAGTCCATATGATTTAAAGCTGTTATTATATTACTCATACCCATTTTGGTATAATGAACCTACAGCCTACAAAAAAAAACAACGTAAACAAACTAACTAAACTAAAACAAGTTTCATTATGTCTGAATCGTTCACAACATAACCGTAGTGAACGATTAAATCATAATGTCTTAAGCGTTAAGCAGCGACTAGAATAACAAAAGATAATATAAAAGATTGAAAGTATCAGCGAATTTCCAACCAGCAATTTTTCCAAGTGATAGGCGCTTGGTTGACGTGGCGAATGTTAATCGAATTACTGAGAAGTACCTGACAAGGAAAATTAATGATTGTGCCTGAATTGGTAGACGTGTAGGCAAACGGCTTTTTTTTCTGAGGCGTAAACGTTTTTCCTCAATTATTCGTTTTCCATCTCTTTTTATAACCTTTCTTTGTGGTGCGCTTATTAATCGCAGGACGACTGTAGAGTTCTATTCTGTATTATTTTTCAAATACAAAGAATACTATTGTGCGATCCATTATTTCTGAGATGTTATGAATTATTTAAGGAAAGTTCATTCTGAAAAAAGGGATGATGGATCCACGTTATCTATGTATTTCAAAGTAGAGTAATGCGTAATGATCTGATCTGAAAGATAATAAAAAATGTACTAATGATCGATCTCCTCTTTACTAAATAAAAGTATTTTTTAATAGAATAAAACAAAATTAAATATTTGCAACGTTATTTTGAATTTACATTACTTTGTTGTGATAAAGTTTTTTATTTAATATTAGTATTAGTCTCCCATTGAAGTGTCCTTTATTAAGATCTAATCGAATCTTTACGTTTTACAATTAGTGCGTACTATGTATAATGATCAATATAGAAAAATATTTGGTCTTGTCATTGTCTATAAGAGTTGCTTGATACACAAATAATCCATAAAGAGAAAGATAGATGGACCACGAAATGTGGTAATCATCTATTGTAGTAAGTAGATAAGGATTGTCAAAGACGAATGTGCTTCAGATAATGTCGGCTCAATATTTATATCACGTAGTCGCGAGCACGTACGCACCCCAGAGGTGTAGTCAAGTTCGAACCTCAGACGGCACTTGCATGTCATCGTTGGAAACTTAACTGTGGATCACCATGGTAATAGCCACACGTAGGCTTTTGTTAACATGTTATGTTACCTTAAAATTATATCCATCGTCATAAATTTACGTTTCTAGAATATTTTTCTAAATACACACTCTGCAATAATTTTTGCATTGATATAGACGAGAAATTATTAAGGCGACCTGCTGCCCGTTTAACACTGCTTATCCCATCGTGAATTCTGCCCGTGATGACTAAAAATAAAAAAATAAAAACTCATCGTAAACAGTAGTGGTAATATCCAAAAAATCCAAAAGTGGTACATAATATAGTGCGAATTCCAACTTCACTGGTTATTTTTTCTTAATCCTGCTACTTTTTTTTTAAAGGCGCGAAATCTCTGACACATACGAAAATTGTGAAGTTAAAAAAGTTTGTATTGTGTCTCGAACGTCGCAGACTGCATTCTGAGTGCGGCTGGGCCGCGGCGCACAATTGTCTGGCTGAGGCTCGCCTTTTGCCTTTTTTCTTTTTTTTTTTGCTACAATCTTGCCGCTGCACTGCTCGGCAGACTCGCGCTGAAAGCACGCAATCAAACAGCTATTTTAGTTATAAGAAGGTTTGTGATGTTAGAATATACATATATATTTTGTTGCACACGTTTCGATTGTGATTGCCAATACATAGATCTGCGAGGCGTTAGCGGACGATCCGGGCTTCACCCTAGGCGAAGCTTGCGGTCTCGCGAAATTACTTTGCTGGGTTGGATATGTAAAGAGAAATATAAAAAAATCAGTAATTAACACTTATCCATGTTCCAAAATATAAATTAATATGAGATACTTAAAGGTTATTAAAGTGTGGCCATGTTACTTATTCTTATATACTGAGATCCAAACGCACTTGACTTTGGTATTTTATTGAAATAACATTATTTAATATATTAAACGTGAAACCCCGTTGCATGAAAATTATTAAGTTAAAAAGTTAATACTGCGCCTAGTAAGGAAAATCGCAGACTGCATTCAGCTCGGCGCACAATTGTCTGGCTGAGACTCGCCTTTTGCTGATTTTCTTTTTCTTCTTGAAACACCTTGCCACTGCATACTCTCGACAGACTTGCACTGCAAGCGTGCAATCAGACCGCTAGTGAAGTTATAATAAAGTTTAGGATACAGAACTATGAATATAAAATTTATCTATGATCCCACTAATGATAAAGCGCCGTTTGGTGTGAATGAAATTGTTTATCATACTTTAGAGCAAAACCTCCTGAACGGATTTTGTTGATTTTTTCGGCAGCTTTAAAATAACACATAAGCTATTTATGAAGATATTAAGTATTTACAAAAATTAAGTCAGGATTGCTACAAAACAAAATATCCTTACGGCTTACGGTTAGTCTGATCTGATAATTTCGTTTAGCTCATTTCGTCGCGTGGGTTTTACAAATATTGGGGGACCTTAAGTTATCCTTTTATTTAACACTTTCGGTGCCCCGCGTAGTTCCAGTTTTTGTCGGGATACGAGAATAAAATACATTCTATGTTACTCGCTGATAATGTAGCTTTCCATTCGTGAAATAATTGTTAATATTTGTTTAGTGGTTTAGGCGTGAAAGTGTAACAAACAAACAAACTTAAATTCACACTTATAATATTAGTTAGGATTGCAAATTGGTTCATCTAAATACTTAGGTGTTTCAAAATAGAATCCCTTCTTGATTACAAATTACTCACTTAATGTACGTCGTTAGTTATTATGATGCAATATTTCCGAGTTTGCGAAGTAAAATTGCGTTATAGAACAAGTAAAAAACATTGCTTCAGGCCAGCGTGGGTGAATAATAGAATGTGTTAAGAAAAAACAAGCAAAGAAAAGTTTGCAAAGAGATTTGTACACTGTTGAGTTGTGGACAAGTTGTGCCTCGTCGGCGCGGCGCCTAATCGCTGGGTGACAGGCGCTTGCTCCATTCACGATGCCCTTTTTGTTGCAGTTGCATCCATGCATCGGTTGAATGGACTACATTAATTAAAACGTCATAATTACTACGTAGCCTGTTAATCAGTTTATTTTTTTAAGTAATGGACAGGTAGGGTAGATTACATACAGTACAGTACATTGTTATGTACATAAATTATATGTTGTCTAGCATCCAGCCAATCAAATCGCTTCTGTAGCTCTTTGCTGAGGCCTTATGCATACCAATACTATCTTTTATCTTAAAGTGCGGAATCTTTTTTAGATATTTTTTTTTATGATGTGTTTCTTCCTTTTTTAACTTTCCGCCACTGTGACCTAAGGACATTTGGCTTTATCGGTTATTATCCTATTTGTATCCTGCCAACATCATACGCGCTCATATAACAACTAAAAACAACCAATACGGAGCGAGCACATTAAAACACAAATGCTTTAAAGCCAACATAACCATCAGCGCAAATAGTAGAAGAGCTGGCAGACATTTTTGGTAGGTGTTTGAGACAAGCTCAAAATACCAATCCCCTACTCTGATATATAAGTCCAGACCTGACTAGGGAGTAGTGCGGCTAAATTAAGTTTTATATTTTAGAATATTTCATAGGTATATTTAATATTCTTGATCGCCTGGCAGTTAAACATCCCACCTAAATTAGCGGCTTTTTTATTAGATATATCTTTTTATTTTTGTCAATATCCTGAAAAAACTTTAAGTTGCCTAAAATATGTATATTTCTTAAAGAACCTAAAGTTAGATACTGACTAAATAATCGGTTTTATTTACTTTTTTAACATTCAAATATTCAATGAACTAGATTGCCTCAAGAACATTTAAAAAAGGATCGTTTTTTGAAAATAAAATCTACAATATCTCAAAGAAAAACTTCCGTCCCGGCGCACAATTCTTGGCTCAGGCCCACTTTTACCACACCTCGTCCTAGCTGCAATTGCAGACGCGTTGCGCCGCGACCCGCTGCCAGCGCGCAATTAGCCCGTCTGCGCTCGGAGCCGCCGGCCAATTTTAACATCAGTCTAGGAGGAGATACTTTCGTGGGCTTTTTTGGATCTCTATCAGCTGGTCTGTCAGCTCTCTGCGAAAAAGTTCCGTCGCGACGCTCAATCGCCACCTGGCTGAGGCCCGTTTTCACCGCTCTTCGTTTTAGCTGCAATTGCAGCCGCGCTGCGCCTGCCGCACCTGGCTGTAAGCACCCAATTAGACTCTCTGCGCTCGGAGCCGTTGGCGAATTTTAACATCACTTGGAAATAGTCTGCGGAGACTTTAGCGGGCATTTTTGTAGCCGGGATAATGTTGGGGCTTTATTTAGTATGGGGGTTATTTTAACTAACAGAAATTTGGATGTTGGTGATGTATTATGTCGTTAATATCGTAACAGTGTACCTAGACAAGAAAAGCTGGTCCGTCTGTGAGTTAGGAATAAGCCGTAGTGTAGGTACTAAAATAAACAAATACTTACCCAAAAATTACAACCAGCTCACGGAGCAAAAGTTCCGTTGCAACGCACAATCGCCGTCTGGCTGAGGCCTGCTTTCACTGTTCCTCTTTCCAGCTGCAATTGCAGCCGCGCGGTAGCGCGACCCGCTGCAAGCGCGCAATTAGCCCGTCTGCGCTCGGAGCCGCCGGCCAATTTTAACATCACTTGGAAATAGTCTGAGGAGACACTTTAGCGGGCTTTTTTGTAGCCGTGATAATGTTGGGACTTTATTACATAGGGGTACGTTAATAAGAATGATACAGCATAATATGGATGCTCTCTACTTCTCTAAATGGTCATTATTAATTAGGTTAGCAAAGTGATCACTTCCAAACATGGCTATTAGACATTAGTCACACATTGTACTCTAGAAAAAACAGATTTTTACACAATGACCGGTGAAACTGTTTTTCTCGGTTTTAGGTATGGTATTATAACAAGCATTGTTATCGCTTTACCATGCATTGCTGTTAATTTGCACAATTGTATTATAATTGATAATCGGCAGTGACCGTGTCCCATGCGCCAAGAGTTGTGGGTTCGATTCCCACCCAAGACAAATATTCGTATGATGAATATTTGTGTTTCTTCTGTGTCTGGGTGATAATATCCAAGGTTTAAGTATATATGTATGTATTTGTAATACCACTGTTGTATCTGATATCCGTAACACAAGTGTTTAAGCTTATTTATTTATTTAATAATAAGCACATAAAGCTTCTGTAAACATCTTCCATCAAACTGCTCTACCATCAAAGTTATATGAATATCGCAGCGAATATCATTTTAGCAAATTGATTATTTGATAGATTGCTCGGTCACATTCTAAAATTCCAAATGTTATTAGAATGTCAATCATTTTTATACGAGACCCCAGACCGTTATTTCACTCCGCCTTTTAATTTCCGGTTCTTTTGCATCTACCTCGTCACTAAGAGGATCAAAAGTATCTAGTTTACTTTTATAGGGCAGCTTCAAAGAGGAAATCAGTATCAGGGAACCACAACAGAAAGTTATGCTTACGGGTGTAGTGAGTTTGTTGTTTTGCTAAAATGTTTGAGGGTAACCATTTACATAAATAAATGTTTCATACATGCGTGAGTATACAAATTGAGCCAAATTACTTTCACCCTAGTTAATTTTTGCGCCTTACAAATTGGGATGACTTGCGTATTAATTGGGATAAATACGGAATAATTACGCTTTATTCAGATATGGATGTATAGTATGTCCGATGTCAAACTTTGTACGAAACGCTCCCATCTTAATTACATGATTAATGTAAAGATTAACGCAATTATGTCGAGACGAGGGGCGCAGAAAATTCTCATCTTCCTTGTAAGGTAACGTTGACGATAACTTGTTAAGGTTGCTCAAAAGATATTTCTTAGAGCGAGCTGGAAGGGTGATTAAGAAATGAGTGGGAATTTTAAAAATAAAATGGGACTAAGGCGAGAATAACGCTGCAGATTTCGTAAACAAAATGCTGTAATAAATTTAATATACCTGCTAGATGATTAAATCTCTTCAGACAGTGATTCTATTCCTTTTTCCCGACGGGATTGCCTAAGGAGCTATTTTTATTTATTTTTTTGCAGATCTTTTTTATATTACAGAGGTGTTTTTTACGAAAACGAAGTCTTGTATTATTATGAATGAATTATCTTAAATTTACTTTTGTTGATAAATATAACGTAATATCTACCACTGATTGAATCCGTTATTGTAAATGTAATTCATAATACGTACATATCTTACATTTAAATATCACTGAAGAACTTGTAATGCTTGGAAACTAATCTGATGTATTGGTCCTCTGTACAGTTAATTTTGGAATAATTAAGACTCTGAACATATATTTGGGACTAAACAAACGTCATAAATACCATAACAATTTATTAGCAACCCATAAATATTTATTACAAATGTTTTGCACCTAATTCCTCGTTTTTGTATTCAGCGACGAAAGGTACACTTGTGTTATGAAAAATAATATTTTAATAAGGCAGAATTAATTGCCGAAACGTTTAGCATAACATTTCACGAGTGGTTTAAAATACTGTAGTACAGGTGAACGGCATTAAGGTACCCTCCAGTAACTCCGGTTTATTTTTCTTCCCGACGTCCCGCATAAATGAATATTTGATTTGCTAATTAAGCCTCGTTCAGCGCGTGGCTTTTGCACCTTCTATCTTGTCTACTCGTATTGATTGCGAGTAAACACTGCTTCGAGCCATACAATCCTTGTCTCGTTACATAATACATAGGTTTGCATATACTGTCACAATTACGTTGAGACAAAGCGGTGCGTATTCATTGTGTTGTTAGTCCGATTTTGCAAGACTATGGTTCTTTGTTGAAGATTAGGAAAATTATCATGATGGTAATTGTCTACAGAAACCAATACAACACACATTAATACAATTTACTTCTCATAGCTGTTGTAAAGTCGATGAAATTAATTAAATAATTTTCTACATAGGTTGTGGTATACAACCTTCGAGATTAACGCAAAATACTGTTTTGAAAGTTCTAAGCGTAACAAAATATATTTCTATGGCTCGATTCGATTCGATTCGTGTATAGAATTTCTGTGTTGTTATCTTTTCAAACATAATGGTGCTCGGTAACTTATTTCATAGCAGCCGTGCAATATATAATCAGATTAAATCTTATTTGTACAGTTAAGTTGAAACATAGTAGACTATTTACGAAATTTCTGGCTATCTATTGCTCAATAAATGCGATCAAAATATTAGTGAACGATCCATTAAAATCATGAGGAGGGTTACTGATGTGCTTCATCTGATAAATGTTCTGAAGGGTTCCATTTGAAGCTACTGATATTTGAAAATGGCTTTGTAAATTTAAACCTACTTACTTTACAGAAATGCTAACAATATTTATTCACTATATAGAGAAGTAGAGAAATGAAAGATATTATTATATGTTAAGATATCAATAATATTTTATGGTATGCGATAAAACCTAATGTGGATATATTGTAATTGCGATAATTACCTTCGAATAGCAATAATTTCTTTTTAGTTGCAGTATAAAAACACTACTTCATGAGATAAAATTTAACTGTGGAGTTTACTGTTACATACATTATGTTATGACTTAACATTCCGGTAATGTTACAAACAAGAACAAACAACAAAAGCAAGTAAAGAGCTGTTTCCCAAGTTTGTTTCTGGCGACATTTGTCGTCTGTCTAATACGTAGTGGTAAGCGTCCACACTGACACTTTTATTGACGTAACAGAGGTAACAACTACACTACATTTTACTACCCAATTTCAGTGTAACAGCCCCTTAAACTAGCTCGTATGGAATTCGGTTACAATAACAAGTCGTTTGTACGTCTTTCGAGGTCTGCTTCTGGGATAGGAATTTTAATATGTTTATTTACTTGCTTTACTCATTTTATATGATTAATGAAGTAGGTGTAGTATTAATTTAAATTATATTATAAAGCCACTATTTTAAGACAGATAATAAACATACATACATACATAACATCACGCCCATAATCCCCGAAGGGGTAGGCAGAGTCAAAGGGGCAGCATGCCCCTTCAACCATATTCAGCCAAAAATAAAGCCGGGCTGGGTTAGTTGGAAAACCCGATATACCAATAGTCGCCTTTTACGACATTCTAGGCAAGAACCACAGTTGGCATATTCTTTTTAAGTCCCAGACCAACACGGAACAGTGGGCTGGGTTGAATGGAAAGCTGTGAAAAAGGAGTGACAAGTGGCGAGCTCGTCAAAAGCCCGTAAACCATTAGTCGCCTTTTACGACATGCTAGGCAACAACCACAGTTTGCACATTCTTTTTTTTTGTCCCAGATCAACATGGGCCAAATCCCAGACCAACATGGGACAGATAATAAAACTGATACTTATGTTAATTGCGCCTGATACTATGCCTTAATTTTTTGATAGCTATATGTTACGTAACTAAAGACGAAGTTTGTATACCGCGACATTTGTCAGAGTCACTATACTAACACGTAGCGGTAAGCATCCTCACGCCAACACTTTTATTGATGCCTTCCCCATCCCGTAACATTTGTTTATGTCGAACTTGGATAAAGCGTTAGGGTGACCGGAGACAACAATTACACTAGATTTGACTACCCTATTCCATTTAACTGCTATTCGGATTGGAATTCACTGAGGCACTGGATCTTTTTTTTGCACGTCTTTGTCACTCTTTTGTTATCTAAAAAAATTAATTCCTGTCAATAAGTTCCATCTATTATCTAGCTTTAAACTAGGTATTTAAGCTTGTATAAGCCTTCTTTAACAATACCAAGGCATAAATATCTATGACTCAAATATAAATTGGGGATTATGGGCGTGATGTTTTGTATGAGTGTAAATTGGCGTATTCATTACAAGAATATTTTCCACCTCCTGGCTAGTTCAGTAAAATGTTTCATTCACCAAATGAAAGATCTAAGGGAACGTAAGGGTTAGGGATTGCAATGCTGAATCCAGCAACATGTGCTGGTTCAATGCAAATGGATTTCAATCCCCACTAGTGATTAGAATACTGGATCAAACTATCCAGCTGGGTCCAGCACGATTAAGGCTCTGCTGAAACCAGCACATGACGCTGGATGGCAATCCTTAGTAAGGGTGATCAAGGAGTTGATTAAGATCGTTTGGATCTAAGCTACAAAATTAAAACGATGAATTGAATGAAACATGCTAAAATCTTATTTTTGTGATAGTCCCCTGCAGCTGCAGTTTCATCGTCGCAATAAGAGGGTTAACTAGGTTATTTTACTGTCGGTTCTAAACCGCAGTTGAAAATCAAAAGAATTGACCAAGCAGGGCTGCCCGGTCATAAGCAACCCTAAGCAGGGCAACCAGTAAAGTTGGATCGTTTGTCCCGAAACCACAATTTATTACTTTGCCTTCGATTCATTACTTCGAGAAAGGGCTTACAAGAGACGTAACGATTTTATTGTCGCTTTTTTATGGCGACATAAAGTTTGGTTGGGACGCCTATTGCGGCGTAAAAAAAAATGTTATTGATTCTTTTTTATACTGACGTTACACGCGTGTTAATAGTTTGTGTTGACCGGGACCGCTTTTGGTTCCAATTTAGGGTAAAGGTCATGACTTAATTGAATAACTATTTAAATTATTTATTAGGATCAAGGGTTACAATTAAAAAATGAATGTTAATGAAACCGTTTGATTAACATTTATTCATTCATTTCATTGGTTCTCTCTGCCTACCCCGCTAGGGTAGTGGCGTGAAGTTTAGTTAGTTAGTTTGTTTAAATCTATTATTTTGCACGCCACACGCGATCCAAAAGTCTATTTACAATAGTATCTCTTTTTTGCAAATTATTCTACCATTCCAACCATTCTAATTCGCATATTACAGAGTTGATTTCTCACACACACTACATTTATATCACCTAACTTTTGCTCCAAATATTATCTATGTCAAACGGATAGCTCTCGTAAAAACCAATTTACAAAACTTCAGACCGTTCTTTTAATAGGACCGTTTTGTGAAAAGGGTGAAATGACGCGCACCCGTGAATCAGTCGGGGTACAAGGGTACACACAGCCCGGCGAGCTGTGGTGTTAATGTATACCCGTTTTGAATAATACATACATACATGCGCTTAGCAATAAAACAGAGTAGGATAAAACAGCGGATTGGTTCAGCCGCTCCGTTTGTGTCCACAAATAAAGTTATGGGGTCGTAGAATGTGATACGGTTGAAAAATTTACTGAATAGCTACTAACATTTACGATTTATGTTTACGGTTTGCAAGTCCTACCAAAAGGCGTAAATGTGAGTGCTATAGCCTAAGCCATATACATTATATAACTAAATTAGATAAATACCATAGATTATGTAAGTTTTTTTTGCGACTGACAGGTATGAATCAATTATCTCAAAAAAAAGCACAATATGTGGATAGTTGTATTATATTTGAAATTGACATTTAGGCATTGGAAAAAAGTTAGGCAAGGTTTTAATATAACACATACTTAATGTATTTGACTTTGTCTGTTACTTAATGCTAGTAAGTAAGTACTGTTTGATCTCAACATCTTATCTGTACCATGAAATATTATTTGCCGGTATCTGTGATAAATAATACCGACAAGATTGAGATGAATATACAGGTGGCGTGAATATACAAACTTTGCTATTACTTAGAACACGTTCAAGGAACAGGGCGAAGTTAAAGTGTTAGTCACAGATCGGCAAGACTAAGTGTGCGATCGGGCCACTTCATCAATAAGTCAAGGCGTCCTGAATTTTAGATCGGCGGGAAGCCTGCACCCGCTCCGGTAATGGATTGCTAATATTAGCTAAATCTCGTAAGTTCCGCCCCTCGCTCGCTGGATAAGCCGGTTTCATCCGTCTTTTCTGCAGCTATACGTTCCCACAGTCGCAAGGGCGAGGGTGTTGAAACTGTGGAGTACTACGTGTACAGTTGGATAACATTGAACCTAATCCGATGGGGTATTGAGCGCCGTGATTGATAGTTGATTGGGTCCGGTTGGGTGCAATCTTCGCGAGTAATAGTGGAGTTATTCGATTTTGGAGGCGGTAGCGTACTGCGATTTGCTAATTAAACTGTATACACAACCATATAGCTGAGGACACAATAGAGTTTATGTTCGTGTACATCTATAAATTTTATTGTTTGTTTGCATTGATGAGGCTCCGGAAGTACTGGATCGATTTGAAAAAATATTTCACCAATGGAATGCTACTTTATCAGCGAGTAACAGGCTGTATTTTATCCCCGTATTCCCGCGGGAATGGAAACTACGCGGATGATACCGCGGGGCGCTGCTAGTTACAAATAAAATCATTTATTAAAATGTAATAATCGTGTTATAAGCTATGTTTAAGATGTGAGGGCGAGTAATGTTTACATTTTTCTGAACTTTTAATTTATTTCTATTGTGTGTTATTTTTCCTTGAAATATTGTTGTCTACGCGCTTTTGTAATGGCGAAAATGTTGATGGTTTGAAAGTACGTTCAATAATGTACTCCTTGTATAGGTTTTTCATCTCTTATCATTGTGTATTATTGTTGTTGTTCTTTCATTGATGAATGATTTCATTGAAGAATGTGATTTTCTTTTAAAAATTTGTCATATGAAGCTCCTAGGTCTGTAATCTAGCTGAAACATGTGTGAAAGTCTAAGTAATGACAGTGTTTCGGGCGTGATGGAGTACCCTAATAAGGAGTCCATTTTCCCAGGCTCCAGACAATTGGCGAATAACGGCTGTTTCATTAATATATAACATCGTACAGGACATCTGCGGTAGAGGAAACTACTTGATGGATAGTCATAATTATGTGAGGGGAATATAAAAAATCGCTTGCGTTTCCTGTAAGACACATTAGTAACGAATTTCTTTTTTGTTTAGTTAACATTAACCCACTTCTGGACAAATAAAAAGCATGTAGTATATAAATTCTCCAAAGTTTTGTCTCTAATGTGCTGATTAGGTAATCTCAGAAATTACTAGCTAAAATATTTTTTCAGGCAATTGGACAGAACTTCTCGATTGTGCTTAAGAATTGATACATTAAAATTTAAGACTTTCTCTATTCAAAAACCGGCTATAGGTCTTTAGTCGATTATATTTTTATAATACCAGATTTTTCGAGATTAAAAAAGTAGCCTTTTTAGGATTCATAGGTTTTCGTGTACCAAATTTCATACCGAACCAATGTGTTTAGTTGTTTATAAACGTAACGATGTAAAGATTCCAATATAAAATCATCAAGTTCCAGTTAGCAAAATTAAATTCATTTTCTACAAAACATGTCAGTAACAATTGCAAAATGTTCAGATCGCTATCATTCCAACTGCATTTTCCGCCGTTCCAAAGTTTTTCAATCTCGAAACTTATCTCAATTCAAATGAATGTCTGATTTGCATTGACAATGTTCAAGTGCACAATATTACGCTAATGAAAGCCGTAATACGTTTGCGAGACTTCGCGATGGAAATGAAGGGGCCGTTCCCTTTTTTACGAGCATTTAGAGTTTCTTGAAAGGCGACACCGCGAGGGTCCGCAGACAGTGGCATTGTGGCTCGGCTAACGGCTTTCGAGACAACACGACACGGCACGATAAAACGTTTTACGTCACTACTTTTATTTACCTCAAAGCGCGACTTTTGATGGGTGACTCTGATTTCATACTTTCACAATGACATATTTTTATAAAAAAAAAATGTTTTCAACATTATTATAATATACAGTACAGAGGCTTGAAAAATAGACTATTAGTATTAAGGTTGTTTAATTTTGCTGTACTTTAGCGTACTTTCGTGCAGACGGAGTGAAATTAGATGAGCTAAATTACGTTGGAAATTACATTACCACGGTCTAGTTATATTTTAAACTCGTTTAATTGATTAGGTTCTGGGGTTGAATTAATTAATGCTAGTTCTAGAGACACTTAGTTCTCGTAATATTGGATTAATTTCTTCGAACATATTTAAAATAATTGGTAGTAGTAGACTTCCTATTTCCGTCATACGAGAAACTTACACATTTAATGTCTTTACTGTGCTTAATCTCTAGAAAATGCTAATCTTTACTTATAATAAATCTGTAGAGGTCAATTCTGTACATGAAATATATTTTCAAAATTACTATCAGGGGGTGATTAGTGATCGATACTGATGCCACAAATGCAATCAGTTTAATTTTTGTCTGTCTGTCTGTCTGTCTGTATGTTCCTTATAGAAACAAAAACTACTCGACGGATTTTAACGAAACTTGGTACAATTATTCTTCATACTCCTGGGCAGGTTATAGTATACTTTTCATCACGCTACAATCAATAGGAGCAGAGTAGTGAAGGGAAATGTTGGGAAAACGGGAGAAGTTACTCCATTTTTTAAGCTTCCGTCGCGTGTGCAGCCTTAATGGTTAAAGTTACATAGAAATCATGTATGACGGAAATAGTCTTTATAATATTATCCATAAACGCAGGTGACACCGCTGGCACAGCTAGTAAATAATATAAAATGTGTGGCACTCAAAATTGCAGGTTGCAACCAATGCCTTAGGTTATGTGGGACTATCAGGAACATGAAATAAGTTTAAATGGCGTTTGAAATGGTTTATTTTGCTTTACTTTTCTGTTTCAAAACATTTCACATTAGTACCGCACAATACCGTAGGGTTGTCTTATATATACATTTACATTCTTCATTGTAGCCATTTATTTCTTACCCAGTTTCGAAGGCGGGCGAATGTGGAACAGGGAACAGCGCGAAGCAATTGTTTCGCGCGCGCGTTTAACGCAGTTTTCGCGAATCTTTTGTTTTCCTATGTGTTATTATAATGAGCAGCCTTTTGTGCGGGTGTCGAGAGGGTGGCAGTGCGTATGAATATTTACGTAGGTGGGACCATTGTGGCGACGTGTTGGTACTTGCTCAGATGACGGTGGCGTCTACCTGAGTTTCACTTGTTTTTGTTTTGCTTGTTTTTGTGTCGCAAGTAAACTCTTGTTATTTCATAAAATCGAAGTCGTAGTCGAATCGTCTTATTAGCAATAGCAATGGAACGTGTGGGATGCCAAATTAGGATAATCATAAAAAAATAATCATTATAGGTATACATAGTATATACAACGGGCTGTAAAAGCGCATATTCTGAATCAACACTTAAAGAGTGATATAGCTCATATTAGTATAGTAGATGCTCTACTTTAAAATTATGTTAACCGAAATCTAATTATAGTCTATCAACTCTCATAGCCGATTTTCTCAGTTTAACTTTAAACATCTGGACGAGCTTTTTTATAATATTATGATTGTTTCCACTTATATTATTTGTATACTCACATGCAGGTAGAATACATGTATCATAACTGTAATTACTGTGTCTATACTAATATTATAAGGAGGAAAAAGGATTGTTTGTTTGTTTGCATTGAATAGGCCCCCGTTCTACCGATACCTGTACTACTGGACCGATTCGAACAATTCTTTCGCCAATGAAAAGCTAGTTTATCAGCGAGTAACAAAGGCTATATTTTACTCCCGTATTCCTACGGGAACAGGAATTACGCGTGGTAAACCGCGGGGCGTGCTAGTATTCATTTATGACTCGATTAAAAATAAAGGAAACAGTTATTGACTTATCAAATAAACTTTGAACAGGTGCCGCTCACGGCATGTTGGGGGCGCGGCTGAAGTCATGGATGGAGGCGCAGCTGGGGCGGGCGAAGAAGCGCAAGCAGAAGCAGTGTCGTCCGGCCGCGACGCCGCCCACCACTGGCCCGCCGCCGCCGCCGCACCTCTCGTCGCCCGAGAGCGCCTACAGCACCGGCTACTCGACGGACGGCACGTCGCCCGGGGCGCCCGTCGCCCCGCTCGCCGCGCCGCTCGTTGCCCCGCCGCCGCCGCCTGCTCCGCCCACGACACATTTATATCATGAACCGGCGAAGGTAAGCCATTTAACGTTTTCTTGGACTAACATGCCATCTGTTTGTGTTAAGGTTAGAAGACAGGAATTTTATGATATCCAGAATTTTAGTCCTCTGTAAGGATAACAAAATATTTGAAATTAAAAAGCAAGGCGTAATTTCAGGCATCTCTGGTAACCTATGCTTTCACATGTCTTCAGTTGCCTGTTATAAATCAAATGGGACATTTTGCCAAGACAACTGAAATCTAAACTATAAGAACTGTTTTCATAATTAAGCTTTCGGGTGGTGATACAAATATGATAGTAGAGACTTACAAGGCTCATTTTGATTTGACAAATTTATATGAGTTACGTTATGTTAGTCCTCTTTTATATACATCCCAGTCTACCCATTGCCTGCAATAAATAAAAATAAGGAGTGATCCCATTATTTAATTACGAAATCCAAATGTGTACATTTATATAACCTCACACTTCCCAACAATAGTACACATATTTGGTTGTTTTTCTCATTTTTCTGTTTGTAGGGTAACATTTTACCGAGGTATCTGTCGTACTCTTTCACAGAAATAATTTAGTGCGCATCCTTTAAGAATCAACACTAACATTATATAGAGGAAATATTTGTATTTTTGTATGTTTGTAACAAACAAACTCAAAAACTACTGAAGGATTCTAGATGAAATTAGGCACAAACACAGATTATAGACTGGAATAGCACCTAGGCTTTGTAGATGCTAGTTACTTAGAAACTGACAACCTTATCTTAGGTAAACTTAATATACCTATGTATTCGTAGTACGGTCGTGACTAAAGCCCGTACCTACCAGTACCTTCTTAGATTATGAATTTTATGAAACATCAAACCGAGGTATTTTATTCTGAATAGTGCAATATCACGTTTACTACGTGATTCTGTATAAATAGATAGCGTGGTTACATTATGCAAAAGTGGATTGTGCTCAGAAGGTTAGCTTTAGACTTTAGTACGAATTTTCCTCGAGTGTTCAAAAATGTTTTCTTATTTTGTGTCACATGTTTAGTTTAATAAATATGTTTATTTTGTTTATTGGTAATACGTTTATCTCGTATCAACTATATACTATAGAGCGGTGGTAGCTCAATGGTAAGGACACACACCTCTTAACCGAGGAGTACGGGTTCAAACCCGGGCACGTACCTCTGGTTTTTCAAATCTATGTACGTATTTATACCACTAGCTTGACGGTGAGGGAACACATCGTTATGAAACCTGCAAATTCAAAAAACAACTTTGGATTTGTAACCATGATCCAACAATTGTCTGGTTCCCCTATCTAGGGTTACGAAGGTCAGATCGGCAGTCGCTTCAATGAAATTACCAGACTCGCTAAATCCTGGATCATGGTCTAATGAGACCCCGTCTAAGCACGGGACATAACTCTAGGAAGATGATGAACTATATATAGGAAATTACAAATCTGTTGAAATGCTTTTTCTCACTGTCAAAATATTGTGTTTTCGCAGAAATTGTTTGCAAATACTTACCTTTGATATTTATTGGGCGCACTCACTTCAGTAAACTTTTTTGAAGGTTATGGATTTAAAAGCAATTAATCACAAATCGACTTTTTCAAATAACTCTAATTACATGTTATGTATGTAGGTATATCACGTTATTATTTCATTTATAGGATATGCGAAAACCAATCAACTGCTAGAATAAAGCTGAAAATCATTTAAAAACTTTTGAGTCTCTAAAATTTCTTAGAAGTAGGGTGCGTTAAACGCGCCGATACATTCTTAATGGAATCATTTAGACAGCTAATTAATACTGTAGTCAAGTCATTCTAAGTTTATAATTAACTAGACGGCGCTTGCGACTTCGGTTGTGAAGATATGATATAACATTCGTTGCGAAATAATGTATCGTATTACTTTGACGAACCCGATATGTATTTTCTAAGATATACCTTTATACACGTTTAAACAATAAACTGTTTAGTGTTATCATTTTGTTACATATGTTATAAACACTTTAATAATGATGAAAGTGTTCATATAATAGTCAAGTGTTCAAGTAATGGTGTTGTTTAATACAAATACTTATGCAGAGTTAACCCAATTTTATTGCACACATAGATAGATACTGTATAGAAATATTCGCTTGCTCTTAAGTTAATTCTGTGTGATGTTCAAATAACGAGTTTTATTTGTTAAATCAACTTCTTGTAGATGTGTTTACCTACTTTCCTTTAAAACCTATGTAATTGTTCATCTGTATGTTGTGTCACGTACATACGTAGGACGCAGAATCACCCGCTGACCCAATTTGTTAGGATTCGTGGTTGGAACAGCACATGATATTTTTATCCAAAACATGTTTGGCTCCCTGGGGGTGCGCAATAAAGTATTTCTGTGACAGAGGACTATACATCAACACAACGAGCAAGGGTACTAAATGTTTTTCCATGTCCATTTGTCGGGAGATTTAATAGTTAATCTTATATCGTTACTTCCCCAACACTATTGCCTACGCTTCAAATAACACTAAGTAATACTGAAATTGTTTTTTTTTTATCTGTTTGCAATTACTGATGTTTTATAAGTTTTTGTTAAGGTACTCATGTAATTGACATTTGTGTCTTAATGAGTAAATAAATTTATTTAAACCGAAATACCAATTTAACTCTTTTATTTCTCGCAATTACCAAGTTGTTACCAGTAAGTAAATCACGGACAAGTAAAAAAAAATTTTCGGGTTTAAGTATAGCTTTTTGACCTATCACGCTTTTTATACCAGGAAATCGCTCGGATAAATCCATTACCTACAACAAAAAAGCTAGTTAATTAATATTACTCCGATATAAGCGCTAACGAACGCCAACCCGGCTCAATTAAGGCATACAATATACTTATTCCTCGATCGCGAAGCAAATTTGGGAGATCTAATTCAATGAACCCATATTGCAAATCACGTTCGGTGGATTAAATTAAATCTTGGTTTTATCATAATTGCGTTACCGTTTGTGTTGGCCGACAATAGCGAGCGACCCGTTCACATGCCTTCACTTTATTAATTAACTAGACCGTATAAATTGAAGGGGGAGGACCTTTATCTGCGCTAAATAAAGCCTGATCGTCCATTGTTTGAAAAGTCGTTACAATGAAAAAATAATGTGGATGCAAAATGGATTGCCCTCGGGCTTATAGTTAGCTGTGTGGATGTTTGGTGGGCATTATTTAATGGATTTAGGCGTAACCTATATCCATTAAATAATCCCCAAGCTACGCAAGCTAAAACGTCTTTTTTATATCAGTTTAATTTTAACGTAAGTATTAAGGTGTCTAAAATCTGATTTCATAGAAAAATTCTTCTTGTAAAGAGGACTGAGTAACTTGTACGAGTCTCAGATATATATTCTATAATATATTCTATCGACCTAAGTTAGACGTGGGTAATAGGATTTATTTATTTACTAAGCAAAATTTGGTCAATAATAGATTAGGTAGAAAATTATATTCTAAAAAATATAATACGGGTGATTTCAAATATCATTCTTATTTCGTACGTACCGAATGACTTTTCAAGTGATTTTAAATTCCAATAATGGTATGTTGTTTTCATAAGTATTAAAAAAATCGGTCATAGCAAAGTAAGGAATTTTAAGTTTATTGACCCGAATGCTCAAATTTAGCGGCATTGAGCGAAACAACTCAAACAACCTTTTAAAATCATGTCTATATGTACGTATACATATATTAAATGTATTCGGTAACTCCTGTTTCAGCTTTGTGAGCGGTGATTTTTTATAACGAGGTCTGAATTTGAAATCACGTTTTCCCATTTTTCATTGACATTGGATTTTCTAACGAGTCAATTATTTCGCTCTGCGTAGGCTTAATCGGGAGAATGGAGTTGGGTTTTGTAAAAATATATGGAACAGGGATGAAATAAAACAAATCACATGTATTTAAGTAATCATAGAATACCTAATCTCAAAAAAATAATTATCTTCGTAAATTTTTCTGGGCCCATATAAATAGATTTTGGAATTAAAAAAAAAAAATACTTGTTCCTTATTATTCTGCGATACAATACAAGAAAATCTGTTCAGCTGTTTGAATATTACCAGATATTCGACAACTTCCGGACAGTAAAAGTAAACCTTGATCTTATATTCTTTGTAAGTATAGCTTGGATTTTTAAGATATGTATAAAAATAAGACATATGTATAACGCAAGACACAAATGGTGGCAATAAAATTTTTACACTTTAATTATTTCCTTTAAAAAAAAATCTTTTAATTTATACCACAAAAAATTGGTGTAATTTTAATTCTACGGCGGCATCAACAGATGGCGCTGTGTGTACTGTAGAACCCGCTATCACTATTTTTCGCCGGCGCTACTAGGGTCGAGCCAGCGCGGCCGCTTCACTTCCTTGTCTCGGGGAGCATAGTGCACCGTGATCGTAAAGTGAGGGCACTGATGCTGGCACCCGCAAGTTATCTTGTGTAACTCCCGCGCCCGGCTGCCGTCAGGGAGTCCGAGCGCAATTTTTGAATGGCCCTTTTACTTTACAGAGGGCCTGTAAAGTGGGATGGGAATATACTGTAGAAGGGTATATATATATCCTTAGGAGAATCTAAAGATTGGGTAGGTATACCTAACTAATCCTAAGGTTCTTAGTTATTTTATTTATTATAAATAAATAAATAAATATAAAAATAAATATCCGACGACATCACATACATTGATCTGACTCCGAGGTAAGTAGCTTAAGCACTTGTGTTACGGATATCAGAATCAACAGTGGTATTACAAATATATACTTAAATATTGGATATTAACACCCAGACACAGAACAAACACAAGTATTCATCATACGAATATTTGTCCTGGGTGGGGATCGAACCCACAACTCTTGGCGCATGGGGCAGGGTCACTACCGAATGCGCCATCGAGCTTGTCATAATTATGTATTACTAATACTCCGACTCTTAATAAACTAAAAAAAAAACAATTGTTTTTAGTCAGTATTCTATCAATATAATACCCTTATTCGGGTATAAGCAAATTTTCAATGCCTTCAGATTTTACTAAGAAGTAATAAGGACTAAATTTAAATAGGCCACTTTTTCTGTACATAATTAATAATAAGTGTAATAAAGATTTAATATATTAATCTCACTATTTTGCTGAACAAATTGCCTGCGACATATATATTATCTATTATATCATCTATTATATTATAGTATCACGCATGATACTCTTTGCTCGGAGCCAGCGACTTGGTTTTCTAGGTTGAACAATTTATTAATACTTTTATTTTTCTTTTAGCGTCGTTCAAACGCCAGCTCGCGGAGGGGTCCTCCCCCGGAGCCGGTGGTGTGCGCCACCCCGTCCCCGCGCCCGCGCTGCCGCATCCGCACCAACCCCTGGTTGGGGGCCACGTCCCCCAACCGCAGGAGGACCCCCCACCTCCTGCACCAGCAGTCGCTGCAGTGTCCCCAGGCGCAGCCCCCGCAGCTCCACCATGCGCCGTACTCGTTGGACTCTTACCCAGCAAAATATGGTTCAAGGTAGTACTATACTAGCTAACTAACTTCACGTCATTTCTTAGGAGGGGTAGTCAGAGAGAACCGAGCATACTCGTAGTGTCGTAGTGTTAATCTATTCTGAACTTTTTTTTATTACGAATTCATTGATTCTTTCATTCTACTCTAGAGTTTCTAAAATATGCTGTAAGTGTTCCACTGTACAGTAGTTGTATACTGAATTGAAAATTTGCTTATGATTTGATAGCCGAATAAGGACATTATATTGATATTCTATCAATACCTTCAGATATTTTTTTAAAGTTCTAAAAGTTGCCGATAGTAATTTTATAAGTAAGTAGTATAATTCACTTTATCTTATTGTGACCGTAACTACTCCTATTAATAAATCATGAATGACGGAATCGATGAAAGTATGTCATTATGTCCATCCATTTATAAATCTTTAGGGCAGTAGGTTAAGTCGATGCAGAAGGTATCACATGTAGTTTAATTGGGTTACCTACTTGCTGACTGAAGCCGTATTAATATTAAATGGATTGACATCAATTTTCCATGACGTATTTTTAAATAGAATTAGGATGATAACATCACTCAAAATTAATTCCAAATTTTTAGGTAAAGATTTTTATAAAAACAATTCCATTTTTAGCACGCCGTCATAATTTTATTCATAATTTCTAATTAATATGTTGATAGCGGGCCCTTACCACCACAAACAATATTGACTTCATATTCCCAATTTCGCAATCTGTACTTTTGTCCTGTTTGAAAAGAATATTTCAATGAAATACGAATACAAATCACGTTCCAGGTCACCGCACCTGTCGCCCCATCTCTCTCCGCACCTCTCCCCGCACCTGTCGCCCGAGCCGCGCAGGTCGCCGTACTACCGAGGCGGGGCCTCCAGCGACGAGGAGTGCAGGGGCCTCCGACCGCGGGGGAGGGAGACAGCGATACTGTCCGATGCAGATGTAGACTCGGATGGAGATACAGGGTTGGACGGGGGAGACGAGGACGAGCCGGACGAGACTGCGTCGCCGGGCCGGCGGAGAGCGAGGAGGCGTAGACCCCCCAGAAGACCGCCGCGGTCTGCAGGTATCCTTGATGACTTTTGTTAAATATATGAATAATTTCTTCTATATTAACTAGATAACATTTATGAATATTTTTTTTTATATTCATTTATAATTAGAATATGTTTTTATTTTATTTTTTAAATATATTTTTTATCAATCAATTATTTGTGTGTCCTCAATGATTCATTTGAATAGTTGACATTACACAAATTGATCTACAGGCACCCTGAACATCTGAGAACGATAACGGAAGGTTATATTAAATTTATGTACTTAGTTATCCACATCAATTGGTCTGCAACAGTGTTTCTTAAAACAATTAGAATCTCTACATTTTCCAAAAGAAATCCTCTTTGGAAACATGCAATAACAACAAATTTTTATGTGGGCTTATCTTTTGTTTCTCCCTACCTACCTACCTTATTTCTTTCAGGTTGCACCCCGCCTCGAGCGCGCCGCCGCAACCACGCGCCTTCCGCCCCGCCCGTCCGCGAGAGAGACCCCCTCTTGGAAGCCGACCGGGAAGCCGAGAGGAAGTACCGGGAGCTCATCCGGGAAGCCGAGAAGTTGTTAGTGACCGTCTCCAGGGCGCCCCTGGAGCCGCCTCACAACCCGCGCGTCAGGGAATTGAGGGCGACTGAGGTAAGGGTTTCTATTACGATGCAGGTAGGGACAACGAATTTAGATGTCTTCAATTGAACTAGCGAATTATCGCATATTACAAGCAGTATGTAGTTTCGATTGTAACTTGGAGTTAGTAACTATTTTATCAAAAACCAAACTTATACATAGGTACTAGTTATTACTCACGCATGTGATGTAGGTACATTTTATGTTCCGTAATTTAAATTCGTATCGTCGTCGTCAATGTCAGTTTAAATTCGTAGTCTAGTTCTCTTTGCTCGCAAATTGGGTATAGGCGCTAGCATCAAACATGACATACTACTTAATTTACCCTCAGAATCATATTCACTCTTACCTCACAACCCCAAAGGTGGAGGCCCCCCGCCGAAGCCCCGAGCGCACACATATCACCAACTTCATGAGGGCCAACTCCCCGGAGCCTCGGCGCCTGTCGCCCGTGGCGCGCCGCTCCCCCCTCGCCGCGCCCCCGCCCCCACCCGTCGCCCCCCGGGCCATACACCCGCCCACGCCCACGGACAGGCCACACTCCGAGCCACCTAAGAGGAAGGCCTATGCGAGAGATGAGGTAAGTGATCACATCTCATAATGTTTCTTGTAAAAAGATTCCTACTTGGCTTCTGTAAACAAAAACTGTACATCATTCTAATCCAAAACTCGTCCCGGCATGAATCAAAATTCATTAAATTCCATTATAGACATTACCAGTTATATAGATAACAGATTTTAAGATAGAGAAAAGCTCAGTATTCAGATACGTACCTAATGGTCCTAATAACACCATTACGTATCTGCTTACTATGTCTAAAGGATATTATGGAAATATGAGTAGACGATGGCTTTTTACCTCATTCATCCAAAGACAATGCCCTATTTATTTAAATTTTGTAGAATCTTATTTATGACTTTGCGTTTTTGCTCCAATAATTAGGTAATAAATAGGTTGAGTATTGAGAATAATATTATTCTCAATACTCAATTGAGAATAATATTATTCTCAATTTAGTAATTTTGTCTAGAATTGCAAGGAATAATTGATCGACAACCGTTCTTCTAAATCTCACATTCCATGGCATCACTTGTACGTAATTAAATAGTTCTAATGATTTTATCCACATTCTTGAGAAATTCCTATGATAAGATCCGTAGTAAACGAAGACGTAAAAATATACATAATGCGTTTTCTCATTAAAAGAATATTAACGGAGGATGTTTGGTCAACGTAATATATTTAAAGTTAATTAATAGTGCGCCAACACAAATGTCAATTAAGATTAATATAATCTGTATTTGCATCGTCTAACGGACGTCATGCAAAAAGGATATTGTGGTAACTTTACCTAATTAATTTCCTTTTGGGGCAAGTACTTAATCTGGTCAAAAATTGTGGTTATTAATGAGTTAAACCCAATACCTGTGAATGGAATAACCAAACGTAATTTTGGAAATGGGTATCTATAGTTTAACTGGTTGTTAGATTAATTAATTACGGTTTTATAGAAATTATACCTCTCATATTCTGTCCGACAGCAGCTAAAAAATTGCAATGAAATAGATTTAAATAACTGAAGGTTATATTATATGCTTATATTTAGGCTTTTTAGTTACTTACTAAAAGACTGCCAGCTATTTAATAAAATATTAACATAAATATCCATATAGTAAAGCATTAACGTGTTTATTAACAAAAAAACAAAACATGACTAGCTTTATTCAGTGGCTTCATATTTCCAAGCTAATGTCAAACTATTCTATCTAATTCAGGATTCACCAGTACGGTTTTAAATAATAAGGGCTTGTTTCCATTAGGTGCTGCAAACATTGGAGGGGCTGCGCAAGAGTCTCCAGCAGCAGTCGGCACTGCTGGCGGTGCAGCGCACGCGGCTTGACTCTCTATAGCAACCCCCCCGTCCCTGCCAAACCGTAGCTAGACCCGTTTTGTTCCTATTCCCTTAAGCTAGTTCAATTTCCTTTTATAGGGTGTCGTTTCAAACAATTATTCAGTCGTGGTAATTGTTTGATAATTGAAGATTATGTTAGATGAATGTACAAATACAAATGGCTGGCTTAAAACATAAAATATGTGCGAATATTTGTATTGGCTTGAAATTTATTTTGGGGGGTGGTGTGATACCAGGTAGATTTGATACTATGTGTACATGTCTCTATGTTGCTGTAATAGCTCGAACTATGGTAAATTTTAAGATTTTCCAGTAAAACCTAAGATTTACCAACTCTTAACGGTAAAAGTCCGAACAGGTGTACAATTCGAACTTTTACCACCATTTACTTAGTAAATCTTAGGATTCTTTAATTGGAAAATTTTACCTAACCAAACCTAACTAAGATTAGATTATATTATAGGTTAGGTTAGGTAAGGTATTTCTTTAATCAGGTTAATAAACCTAACCTAACTAACCCATAATATAACCTAACCTAGAAATGTTTACATTTACCAACTCATGTCGATAAATCCTTAGATTTACTAGTAAAACCTAAGATTGACCAATATACGGGCTTTTACAGTAACATCTATATGTCACGTTGTTCTAAGCTGGACTTCTATTGTAGAAATAACTACCACGGTATGTTTAACACATTAACATGCGAGACAATACTGTTTGAAACTGCAGCCTTTTGTAGATAAAGGCCGTTACACATGCATATGCAGGAACGTGTAGTTTTTGAGGAGAATGCAGATGCGGTAACACTAATAAACATATAGTTACAACATACAGGTATATTATATAAACATTTCTCGTGGTTTGGGTGTTTGGTGACTTTTACTAAGAGGACTGTTCTTCTTAGTGTATTCTACACTTAATGAGACTTAACATAGCGAACCACCAAACATGTGGTCACAAGGTTCTATACATCCTTAAATGTAGATGTAGAACCTACAGACCAGAAACAGTACTGTATGGCTTGAACTGTTGTAAAATTGGAAATTAGTCCTTGGCTTTTTAAAGTTTGACAAAATTTATTTAAATCGTGGCCAAGTTTACTAAACCATTTTTCTAAGAGTTTATAATTAAAATATGACAATACAAAAAAAAAATTGTCTGCTATATCGTAATTACTTATAACAATTTGGGATCTGATTCAATTTTTAAAGGGCGTGCATGGAGTGTCTATTGGTGGAGACAATTTACTACGAATAGTAATTTCTACGAATTTACGATTTCTATTAAGAATTATGTTCTGTTTCACGAGACTTTATACCAAATATGTGCTCGTCTTTCCATATCTTATTACACTGTTGTTATAAATTGTATGTTGTTATTGTTGTTTATATTTAGCTCTGTATTTTGCAACGATATTCTTTAAATCTAATTTAATTGAAGCGAGAGTATTTGTGTCATGTCTGTAGATATCTTTAAGATGACTATCCTCGCGCTCAATTAAATTCTTTACAGATATTTAAATATTGTTGCAATATACAGGTATTAAGACCAGTATTTGGAAACGATGTATAAGCATATTTCTAATTGCTTCAGAACCATAGTCTGGAATTAGAATAATGTTTTTTCACAATTTTCCATTTATCCCAGTTTTATTTTAAACTAAATGTGGTTACAGAAGCTCGCTACCCCTTTAACTCTGCCTACCCCCTTTAGGGATTACGGCTGAGGTGTAATGTCAGAATAATATTTTACCATCGTTTCTAAATGCTAGTTTTCTTAAACTTTTCGATCTGGAGTTTTCGCCAGTTTTTATTGGGCGTTTTGTATTCGGATCTAATGACAGGATATTAGTTACCCTGAAGCGTTTGACAAGCGTCCCAGCGGTGCAACGGCCGTAGTTCTTCCACTCCGTCTAGTCCCTCCAGCCCTAGATCGGTCCTAGTCCGTAGCATTTAGTAGAGTAGTTGTTACTTAGGCGAGGCCACTTTACATCTTCCACTAATATTCGTAGTCATTTTATTATTGACATTATTGTAGGTAGTATAGTCAGGCTGCTTTACTGTGGCGGGAACTTGGAAAATTACTTCAATTCATGTTTCATTACCTGATTAGGTCAATATTAGATACTCAATTAGAATTATAAGTTCGTGTTAATAGGATGTTTTAGTAGTTTAATCCATTTGGAATTCGAATGGTAATGTGATGGGAAGCGAATACTCAGTATCGAATCGTCGCCTAGCATCATTTGTTAATATTGTACGAAGGTTTGTAGTTTGTGCGTTCGAGTTAGACAAAGTCATCACATTAAATGAATTATTACTTGCCATAAAAGTAATAAAGACTTCCTGATAAGCATATGATTCAAGAAAATGACACGAAGCTCAATTAAGGATGTCTAGTTATAATGATAACTAGCATACGTACATAGAAATGTGTACCTAATTGTTATTAGAATGTAGGTCTGTTTATCCCATTTCCGAGTTCCTGGTCACAGGGGAGCGGCTCACGCATACAGGTTAGAGGTTGAGTAGCGTGTATCGAGTAGTATCAAGTACCTTAGCGAACGTCAGGCGTAACACGTAGTCTAACATAATTGCGACGGAATGCAGTTTTTTTACCAGAGATTTAAATCGTCAGGACCCTTTACAAACATTGTGCAAAAATGTCCACAGTAAATACAGTGAGCTTACATATACGAACTTAGTGTCACTGCCACGAGGCTCTCCCTAACGATTTCAATGTCTGGTTTTATACCATTTTCCTTACCTATCTAGCAAAATTGACAATAATACACTATATTTCTGGTGATTTTAATCACACTTGTATGCCAAGATACGGTCAGCACCAAAAGCCATCACAGTTTTGACAGCAATCGACTTTCATGTCTTCAGGAACAAGATCTGGCGGCTGTCAAAAATGTTTATTGTGTATCTAAGTACTTTTGGTGCTGACTGTACAAATAAAGCAGAATCTATTATTTAATTATTGCTTTTAACTTGACAGCGGCATTCCGTCAAAATACTCATTATGTGTAATAATAGGTATTAGATCAGTGTTACGGTCGCAGTGTACCAGTAGCATAGTAGATAGAGAGCGGTCTCTAGCTAGAGGTGAGGCGAGCCGCTACGCGGCCAAAGACTGCGTATACACTTGTATTAATCGTTATTATATTGTGCGGTCAGTCGGTGCTTTGGGCGTAGAATTTAAAAAAGAAAACATTTGCAGATATTTTGCTGACAATTAACTGTATATATGTTTCTGTTGATAGAGTCACATCTGAATATACGTAGGTCATCTTAATGGCTTTCAGTTCTTACTCTATGTAGAGTAAATTGTTTTAGTATAATCAGATGTGTTTTATGATGAAACGTTCATGCAAATCGAACTCTATTGATATAGAGACAAGTAAAACGTTTTTGGAATATTTTACCCATCTCTCGTTCTGAAAATACTCGCGCGCGCTACTTCAGGTTTAATGTTATTTGGTGTTATTATATATTCGTTGTTAGAATATAAGAGTATTTTCATAACATGGAGATGTATAAAATAGATAAGACTTTAAATTTAGCTAATGTACCTTTTTCATGAGGATTAATGTTTCGTAAATTTTGTAATTCTCGGTCATTGCATTTTCCTTATCTACCGTATTTCTTTATTTTTATTTTCGAAATTAAATAGGTAATATAAATGAAATAAAATTAATTAACCGGGTTTTCACTCTCTGCCACATTATGAATCTCAATTGGCACGAAATACAAATTCCATATTCGGACTCGTTAAAGTTTACCGCATACGCCTTAGGGATAATATTCATAAAGGGTCAGCAAAGCGTTTTACAAGCAATTTAATTACGCGAGCAAGCACCGGGGGGCCGCGCGGGCCCAGGGCCCTGAGCTTGGGGCCCAATATTTTGTTAGTGCAATTTTGGGGCGCCGTGTAAGCCGCGCCCCAGCTGAGAATTGTAAATATTTATCACAATTATTGTTTAATGTAAGTATAAATAAGATTTATACGTTTAGTTGAATTTTCATTAAAATATTATACGGAAATCGTGTTTTATTTGTTGGTTTAAAATGTTTTTTAACCTTGTTTTAGTTCAAATTTGTTTATGAAGAAGGAAGATGATCGACTCTACATAATTAGTTCCCTTATAAAATGTTAGATGGCTCTGCAAATTCAACCTTCTAAATCTTATTAAAACTTGGACTTATTACGACAAAAATTGATTGAATTAATTTAGGTACCTTCTATTTATTTCATTATAAAGGATAGAATTTGAAGGATAGCTTACTTTTTCATGTAAAAAATATTGTTGTAAAGTCAATTAAGTATACAAAAAATATTTTATGAAATACTTCTTTATACCCGACTTATTACTTTTACTGCTTAATTACACAAATATGAAATCTTAAAGTAGATAAAGATCACAAAAAAAATATTTAGTAATGGTAGAGACCCAGATTCATATGAATGAAAGCAGAACAATCACACGTAGAAGCTACTTCTAAATAATATATATAGATGGCGCTAGTAGCTCTTTAAGCGATTGATTTTATAACGGATTCGTTAGGTCTATAAATTTTAATTTTGTGAATTTAAAATTGACTAGATACTGAAATATCATATTGCTTTATCGATATGAAAGTACAGTAAATAATACAAGTAAACATACACTGTAGTTTCTATTTCGTTGGAATATGGTTCATTATTGAGTGGGTTTGTGTACTTATATGTGCTTTCGATCGAATTTACGCGCGCTGCAGTGAACTTAATTTATTTAAGAGCGATTACGTAAGTAAAATAATTTAACGTATGTTATTAAACATTATTAAAATAAAAAAATATAAAAACAAAATCCAAAAAAGTCAACCGTGGAGGAGCTGGGATTTGAACCCAGGACTTTCAGCATGCGAAGCAGACACTCTACCACTGAGTTACACCCCCGATGTAGATTCGTGACGAAATTACAATAACCGTTCCCCGCGCAATGACGTCCGAGGAACACGCCCAATCACGCCACATTCTATTCTGGGGTCATGGCGGTTGTCCTCAATGAATGACTGCCACGCGCTATACTGTAGTTACATGTACTTCATCTAAACTATGTATAGCATACTTACTATACTTCACGTGGCGGTCATGTATAATGGGCGTGAAACGATTGCGACACTGTCTGCCTGTCCACGCACTAGGGACGCCCCAATTTTATCTTGTTTACTAATTCCCGACTTCGTCCGATTAACACTCCGATCGCAACTGATGTAATCTTCATTTAGGTTTCATGGAGAATAATATGGCTGTTACTAACGAGTTCATACAAACAGGAATGGTCACACATTTGAGGAAAAACTGTTCAGTATTACTTGCATCATACATTCAAACTTAGTATTTAACAAATACTTACATATTTACTCGATATTGTTTCCACAAGTAACAGACGCAAGTAGGTTAAAATAGCGTGGAGAATCTTTCTAGCAGTCTCGAAGAATAGTTAAGGATTGCTTGCGGTACTGACCTTCACATTATATGCCGACGCATGGTCTATGAGACTCACCCCATGAGGGAGCAACATAAAATGCTTGGGGGCGTCTCATAATACTCACGCTAATGGAAGGAAAATCTAACATCGAGGCAAGATGATTGATGTCGTATACGGAGATTAATTAGAAATCCCGAGCTTTCTTCAAAATGGATTACTTTACAGTGTAAAAGCTCCCATAACCCGGTCATCTGTTTCGTGGAGAAGACTGGTATTGGGTACAGCTTTCTGGGATTGTGTCATTCTTATTCTTGCAAAAAGTAATAAAGTGGATAAGTAATACTGTAGGTATAATCAATTAATCGACAAACAAAATAAGTTTAGTGAGTTACCCCAATGCCATCAACATTTAAAAATTTCACAAAAGACTAAAGTTTTAACTTAAAACATTACTACAAGTAAACCGTTGATTGTAGTAATGTTGTAAATTAAAACTTGAGTCTTTTGTGTAATTTTTTAATGTTGATGGCATTGCATGCACCCTGCATGATAATGAACTAACACTTTATGTAATATACATAATTGTAAATAAGTACATAAAATAAAATAGAAATAACTGTCGTATAGAAATAACTATAACCTTTTGAGAACTTGTACCGACTGTTTTCATCTTTATACATTGTGTAGAGTCGCGAGCGAAGATAAACAAAGTGGAGCATCTCTAACATGCACTCGGATGTGCGCTTGCGCCGCCGCCAAATAATGCGTCAACCTGCTCAGCAGTAATAGGTCAGTAGGCGACGTAGAGCTAATTAGCTTCCGACTCTACATTGTTCGCTGAAAGTGAACTTTTAGATTCGCTCTCGCACGCATAAAGTGTCGATTACACGTTTTTTCTGATTGAAAGGTGCGTTCAGATAACCATGGAGTTAGTATTGTATATGTATATAGCTTGAAGTAAAAGTAAATACTAATAAGCTAGCGGCTCTGTAAGAGGTCCCATGTTGGTCTGCGTCTTAAAAAGAATGTGCCCACTGTGTTGATGATAGTAATAATAATATTGGTGTCACATTACATTAAAATCATACTTGACTTCGGCCCCACGCACGCCTCCCAAAAGTCCGGGACTCTATAGTCCCGAGAAATGGCAAAGTCAGATATAATAATTATAATAAATATGATATATTCTATGTATGTATATGTTTGTCCCATGTTGGTCGGGGACTTAAAAATAATGTACCTACTGTGTTTCTTGCCTAGAATGTCGTAAAAGATGACTAATGGTATTTCGAGTTTTGGGTATGTCATTATGTAAGCGACGAGCTAGCCACTTGTCACTACTTTTTCACGATTTTCCATCTGTGTTAGATGGCCCAGTTTTGTTTTTGGCTGAATATGGTTGAAGGGCATTGCTGCCCCTTTAACTCTTCCTATCTCTTTGGGGTGTCTAAACAGTCATAGGTTGATATGGTGCTATATCAACCTATGACTATGACATAGGTTGATATGGCATGGCTATGACTATGACCTATGACAAGTAATTCACCGCACGGTGAATGAGCTGGTACCATGAAGGCACTCGATAAGGTACCAGGAAATCCTAGTAGGTGCTACGGACTTAGATCTTATACAGTTCAAAATCAAAAAATTCTTTATTGGTATCTTGGGTTTACATTTTACAGTAAATAGTGCTAGGATTTTCCTTTTAAGTAAAAGAGTTTGCTTGTGCTAGGAAACTCCGCTCCTGCATAACAAATATACAAAAACCCGTAGTAACAACTTAATTACAGAAGCTGGCAAAGACTTACGCTGATGGTTCAATCGGTTTTACTATAGGAAGCTAATAAAGTGGTATAAAAAAATACTACTAAATCTTCTAAATAAATTACAGCCAAGATGCTGAATCAATCGGTCGAAATATTTGTTACATCTGAACTTAGTTGTTATGAACCTCTTTAACTCATGATAAATCTAAGTGTATAATATCGAAATACACGATCTCGCGTAACTAAGTGCTATTATGTACACGCAAAACGATAACTAAATCTTTTAATTAGCTTAATATTGATTTTTAAATCGAAGTCATAATATGTAATACGTTAATGTACATATGTATATCCTGTATGTATTTGTTATATTGGTAAGTAGAGTGGCTTGCAATTAATCAGAGAAAACAGGAATAGGTCACTAGGTGAAATGTGCGAACGAGTTTCTGACTCTACTTGGTAGATTGAAAGCGGATTTTATCCGCGCTCTTCAAGAATGATTTACCTCAAAAAAAGTCAATTAATGCCGTGACACACATTTTTTTTGTTATAGCGTTATAGATTTATTGTTATATCATATAACAATATTGGCAATGACATGCCATACTTTAAAAAACAAACAATAGTGTGCAGTGCGATATATAAACAGTTGTACAAGTCCTTATATAAAGTAATACCTAATCTAAATTGGGTCTATTTAATAATACATTACATCTGTGGGATTTATTAAATACACAGTACTTATAAGTTAAAACTTTATACTTTAGTCGCCTTAATTCCGATTCCAGTAGCTGAAACATTAACATTCTTGAGTTCTTGACGTACTTTAATAACTGTGCCTGCAATGTAGTGGGAGAGGTCAACCGTTGATACGATACATACAAGTAGATGGGCGCACCTCAGGCCTACACGTATTATAGTAGATAACGAGTCTGTTTGTTGTGATAAGAAGATCGATTAACGCAAGTATACTATTGATATTACGTGTTTAAAACAACAAAATGTAAAAGTAGATATAGAATAATATCCATTACGTTCCGTATATCGTGTTCTCAGCATCGGAATAATGGGTCTGCTTGACCCATGACCTTGGATTCGGCGAGTCTGGTATAATAAGTTATTGTAGCAGATAATAGCCCGAAAACATATGAAATTGCTTCGCTCGCGCATTGAGAGATAAGCTTTTTGTTTGGCTTTCATGGTTATATAACCATGAAAGCCAACCATGCACCTTGAACGATGTAGTTCATGATTGAACATTACACAGTTTTTTTATGTGTGGTATATCTGGCATCATTACGTTTTCCTTCCTCACTGCTAAGCTGGTTTAAATCCTTACTTAGATGTTAATATCCAAAAGCATGAACTCGGGTTTGAATTAAACAACGTTGAGGATTTAGATTAAATTATAATACTTTTCTTTTGGTAATGGATTCTAAAGCTTTCGGATAAATTTAATTAACAAAGCCAAATAATTTATTATTAACAATGAAGGACGAATTAACGTTAGTGAGAAGGTTGCATGAGTGAAAACAGGTTTCAAGAGACCCTGTAAAAGTCTAGAATCTAGATGCATTTCAGCATCCTTTTAGTCGATTAGTGTTTAAATTTTAACATTTAGGTAAGTAATTTAGTATTTAACTAGGTACGTCGACTAACAGTACTTTAGAATACACAATAAATATAGTTTCATAATTTCCTTTTAATTAATAAAAAAATACTTTAATTTGTACGACTCATGAAAGAAAATAAAACATATGAGGTCAGCCATTGAAGGGTTCTAATCTATGCGTCATAGTAAACAGAGCTTAATGATAATATAACAAGTTGTTATACTTCATCTAGATAACACATGCTTGTACATTTACAAAGCACAAATCGATACGATAATTATAATTAGTCAAAAGAAACTTTTCAGATTTCATTATTATCGTTAACCAATTACACGTTAATAAAATAAAGGCGAGTTAAAATTAATTTTTTTTTGCACAATAATTCATTGAATTAGTTAAGTAGTATTAATTCAATGAATTATTGTATTATGCAAGGTCTATTTACTTATTTTAGTATATAAATAGACCTTGCGTCTTGTGCTATAACCCCACGTTGAATAGTCCTCAGGATATCAGTTTATAACCTATATTCAGTGGCCGATTTACAGTCTTGGCCGCTCTAGGCCCCAGGCCATAATTCTTAGTACTAAAGCGTCATTACTTAATTTTTATTACGATTGACCGCCTCTAATATTTGGCCGCCCTAGGCCCGGGCCTACTGGGCCTTAGGGTAAATCCGCCACTGCCTATATTATATATAGGTACGTATTAAGAATTCTGATTCTGCGTCGCCTCTTTATTAAATAAAAATATCATCTCATTTAAGGCGGTTTTACAAGATCCATTTGTCCCCTGTTGGTCGACGACTTAAAAAGAATAAACCAACCATGCCTAGAATGTCGCACAAGACATCTTATCAACTCTAGCCTCGTTGGTCTAGTGGTAGCATGTGCCGCCTAAGGATCAAGAGGTCCCGGGTTCAAATCCCGGGTCGGGCCAAAAATTTGTTGCTGGTTATTTCAATATTGAAATTACTCAGTAATAGCCCGGAGTCAGGAAGTTGGAGGTTTAATCACCCTTTGAGCATTACATTGACTAAAATGTACTAAATGGTTAGGATAAGCTTTATCCACGCATACCATCAAGCAACAGTGATAGACATAGTGAATATGAATTCTCTTCCTAAAAATAAAACTGGTTTTCAAAATGTTCAAAGTATAAATAGTTTTACATTTGTAATTAGTAGGTATTTATGCTGACTGTTCACTTGAGGCCATTCAACTTGACTTATATTAGAGACATAAAGTATATTTTTTATATATTTTAAAGGAACAAAATTGCCTTAAACATTTCAAAGCTTTTGTATGTTGGAAATTTTAATAAGTTTATTAACTATTATTTTAATACCTCTATTAGCTAATAGACACTAAAAATAAATATGTACTAAACATATATTTAAATAAACCGTATTTAAGCGAAGAGCGTTGAGCAAAAAGCTAATTCAAGCCATTGGAGCAATTAACAATGTTTATAAAGTGTAGTAATTTTTAAATTCATTATTCACGAACAAAGATAAAGGGACTGTTTGGCATAGTCATCCACCTTCAGAAGTCAAACCAATTTGCCACGATCAAGAGAGGGAAAGGAACCAATTATATCTAAACTATCCCCGATTCCTTGAGATGCACAATGAGGGGCCTTGAAACATAGTCATGTTCATGTTTATATGTGAAACCATTAAATATAAGTAGAAGTAGAAATTTTTTTTTATATTAATATAAGCGTAGCCAGCAAGCTGTTTGCACGTTAGATATTAACAAATATATTCTTTAATATAAGAATATGTTTAATTAAATTTCGACTCTAAGCAACATAAAAAAAAAACCAACAGCATACTAATGTGATTAGCATCTTTAAAGCTGCTCTGCACATGAAACATAATTATCGTGATGCCACTATTTGCATAATAGATTTAGACAAATATCAGTTACAGAATCTTATAATTAGATGATTTTAACTTCATTTTTAGTTAGACAGTGGATTAAAATTTGAATAGCTCATCAAAGAGCTTAATTATGATAATGGAAAAAGTGTGGTATTTTTAGCTCAGTCCGGTATTAACCTGCGCACGTTCATGCAAATGATTCCGAAGTTTGGTCCGCTCCCCCAACCAGGTTTACCTTGATTGCGCTCTGGGGAGCGATCCCCGAAATGATTGGCTTTTAATTTAAACAAAGTAGAATACTCTGGCTCACCATAGGGAGGACGTAGGAAATATGACTATGTGAAGTGTTTCGATTCTGTTAAACAAATGACAGAATAGAGTAGTTCAATCAAAAACAGTCAATTGGCATTCTTTGCATGAATTGTCAAAACGTAAAGCCAAAATGTTACTATAGGCAAAGAAAATACACATATACTTATAGAATCCAGAAGTAATTCTGATAAAACATTATACACTACGAACTAGCTGTTAAAATATTTATGAAAAAATAAAACACTTGTAGATTTCGTAAATTAAATTAAAAACTATCCACCTAGGACTAAACTCGGAAGATTCCGTCGGAATAGCGTGTTGACTTATGTAAGTATATAAAAATTTACAATCCAAAGCACTGAGTCACTGACTTGGCTCTGATAAATCTATATGAACATTTACTATCTAAAACACAATACAAGAAACATAAATACCTTCCTGCTTTTAACCTTTGATGCGGGCATAAGTTACATTGATTTGTCAAGTTTCTAGGCGTATCTAATTTGTAATTATTTGTTAAACAGACAGACACAATTGGTTTTATTAAGGTTTTTGAGCGGAGACGGCTCGGAGCCCGATTGAAATTTTAATGAATCTTCATTCGACATGAACGTATCTGAACAACCAAGTTTCTGATATTCATAAAATCTTTTTGTAGGCCTATAAATAAGGATGCTATATATATATGGATGTAATATTGTCCAAATGAAACTTTTCTGTCTTTGGAAGCTCGTATTTAAGAAACAAGTAAATAATTTAATTGATTTTCAGAGTTATTGTGTGGGTAAAAAGTAAAAGGATTTTTTAAAAATTACAAACACAGTTCACCAAGGCGTATTACAAATATAGGTCCATTTTGTTTGGCTCTATTAATGCTCTCAGATTAATTCAATATCAGGTATCCAAGGGTCATATGAGTTCAATAGCTTACAGTTCAGAGGTTAAACGTCATACCTATGTATATAGTATTTTATTTTGTCACCGTAACGTCAATTGAAGACAATAAGACAAACAAAAAATTCGCGTTTCGCCCTCTGATCAAAGAACTTTGGATTTTAAACAGTTAAAAAAACTGTTTAAAATCCAAAGTTCTTTTAATTTTAACCTCGGTATCATTTTAATCATCGATTCTGTGCTGTGTACTTTGAAGTACCTAAATAGCAAATAGTTTTTGCACAATCTGGCGCAATTATTCTCGTCGAACGCAAGGTTCGATTCCCGCATCGGACCAAATAAAAATTTTGATGAAATGGGCACTAACTAGACATTGAAGCTCCGCAGGTGCTACAACTTGACACGCAACTTACGTTACACGTTGATATGGGCGTAACAACGGAGCGGGCGCTCCAAATGACAGATTTCCGATATGTATATGAATCTCACTCACACATGCATACACGCTGTAGTATGACAGCGCGGAGTCCTCCTATTTGACCCGTCCGTGAAAATAAGTGATTGTCTCGGGTCTGGATGTTTGTGGTGCCTTCGCTGATTTTGATCTGATGTGATTTTTTTGTCATTTATTTATACTTTAAAAAAGGATTGGAATTTCATAACAAATGCATAATTATGAAAAAGCAGGAAACGGGACAATTAGCACCAAGAGGTCGCCTGCCACCATTCAACGCTAATGAAGACCCCTCGACCCTCGTTGTTATGTATGCAAACTGGGTGTTTTGAAACTAATCGTAGCGCGCGGACTTTGCTCGTCTACCTATTGTGGAGGCCATTATTTATAATTTGCTTGAGACATTCCCATTTTTATTTCGTCAAAATTTTACATCGGACTCAACGCTGATTTATATTTGGCTTGAAGTAGTCAAAGGGGTTCGTTGCTTCTTTGATTTTACCTACTTTATTTGCGAGGAGACTAAGTACATTACTTACGGATAAGTAGCGTTTTATACATGCGCTTAATAAAAATATGTTGAAAAAATTCGTATTAGTAAATTACTTTTTGCGTCCCAGACCAACATTAGACAATGTTCACTGAAGGCGACGATATCTATTGTAAAATCATCAAATAGGTTGATTAATAACTATCTTATTTAATGAACCTACACGTATTTCTCCCACATCAGCTACATGTATAGATAACATATTTAGTAATTGCAGTGTAACTAAAAAATCCATAGTTAACTTTGTAAACTCCGACCATAGCGGGCAGCTAGCTAGTTTCGAACGTCAGAGCGCCACTTCACCGTTAAACATTGTTTGTAGACCTATTACTACTAGTCGTATAGAAAAATTTAAGACAAATATCCGAAATAAGACATCGCTTATGAGCTTTAAACCAGTTGGTGATGTTGATCACATATACAATAAATTATTTCATACAATTAAAAAGAACTTTAATGGTATATTTAAAAAAAAAAACATTAAAATCCATAGCCATAAATTCAAATTTAGTGACTGGGCAACAACAGGTATTTATACAAGTAGACGGAGACTATATGAACTGTATGATATAAAATCTAATTATAACAGCCCTTTTATTATAGATATGTCAGGAATTATTCGAAATTGTTTAAGAAAGTTTGTGCAGTCGCAAAAGCTAACTTCATTAAAAGAAAAATAATTAAAGCGATCGATAAAAGTAAAGCTACCTGGAATATTATTAGCAAAGAGACTTGTAAAAATAAAATACACGATAACAAGCTCTCACTCAAAATAGATAACACTATTCTAAAGTCTGATTCAGAAGTGGCAAACGCTTTTGAAACATTTTTCTCAAATATTCCAGTCTCAACAACTAGTCAACCACCGTCTAGCTCGCATCTAGCTCAATCTCTTCTCAAATCACATGTGAAAGAGTGCACAACCCAACTCAATTTCCGTCATATAAACTCTCAAACTATTTTGAAGACTTTTAGAGAAATAAGTACAAAAAAGACTGAAGATATATGGGATATATGAATTATATTTTTTAAAATATCAATAGATATTTTAAAAAATATAATTCACTCTATTGCCCCTCTTTTATCCATTATATTTAATAAATGCGTTGATGAAGGCACTTTTCCTACTCTAATGAAGATTAGTAAAATTATTCCTCTATTTAAATCAGGCGACAAAAGTGACCCATCTAATTTCAGACCCATTTCAATATTACCAGCGCTTAGTAAGATTTTTGAAAAAGTCTTACTTAATCAAATAGTTATTCATTTTAAAATTAATAATCTATTGCACAATAATCAGTTTTGATTTACTAAAGGCAAATCTTCTACTGATGCGGGTGTAGCTCTTATCAAACATGTGTTTGATGCATGGATGAAAAAGCAGGATGCAATAGGTGTCTTTTGCGATTTGTCAAAAGCGTTTGATTGTGTTGATCATCAAACGCTGCTAATGAAACTACGACATTATGGTCTCTCAGACAATTCACTTAATTTGATTAAATCATATTTAACTGATAGAACTCAGAAAGTACACGTTAATGGTACAACTTCCTTAGGTGTACCCTTACTTATGGGAGTGCCCCAGGGGTCTATATTAGGACCCTTGCTCTTTTTAATTTATATAAATGACCTCCCTTTCTTTACTAGAGACTTGTGCGAGATCGTATTATTTGCTGATGATACATCCTTAATATTTAAAATTGATAGACAAAAAAATAATTTTGACGACGTAAATAATGCTCTCAATCAGGTGCTCCATTGGTTTTCAAACTAATAATTTATTACTTAATGCAAAGAAAACTAAATGTGTAAAGTTCTCAATGCCAAATGTGAGGCAAGCTAGTACTACAATTATAATGAACGATGAGTCTATTGATGTTGCTAATCAAACTACATTTCTGGGCATCACTCTAGACTCAAAATTACAATGGTCTCCCCATGTTTTAAACCTGGCACGAAGACTTAGCTCAGCTGCGTATGCGGTTGGAAAATAAGAAATCTTACTGATGTAGAGACGGCTAGATTAGTTTATTTTAGCTATTTTCATAGCATTATGTCCTACGGTCTGCTTTTATGGGGATCCGCAGCTGATATCCAGACAATTTTTATACTACAAAAAAGGGCAATTAGGGCTATATACCAACTTAGACCTCGCGATTCCCTAAAAGAGTTATTTAAGGAAATCAACATACTTACTGTGGCATCTCAATACATTCTTGACTGTTTATTATATGTATTTAAAAACATGCATTCTATCCCTAAAAAAGCGGATAGTCATAACATTAATACTAGAAACAAGCATAAACTGGCTGTCCCAAATCTAAGGTTAAGTAAAATTAGTAATTCATTTGTGGGACAAGGTATAAAGATGTTTAATTTGCTGCCACAGGATGTTGTTAACCTATCTACGCACAAGCGGTGCATTAAAAAAAATCTCATGCAAAAAGGTTACTATAAGGTTGAAGATTTTTTCAATGACAAAAACCGATGGTTTACGAATTATTAATCATTATTATTGAATTCTAAAAATTCTAATTGTATTTTATTGTATTAAATTCGCCTTTTTATGAAATTAATGATGACATAGCACAGTTATAATAATTCATTATTGAATTTTAATTATATGACATTATTTAAAAACCTTTGAGCTGTGTTCTATAGTTGGCTTGTTACAATTCTTTATTATTATTCTTTGACTAACCTGAGTAGTCATGCTCACTAAAATGTCGCTGGGGTGGTGGCGCTATGTGGCGGGTCGTTACATTCCCTAAAATATGGTTGAGTGAAGCGATGGCTGACACATACGTCATGCTTGGGAACAGGTGCCGCCCTTGGGGACTGGTCTGCTCTGGTCTGGTCAAGTTTTTGGTTGTAATTTATATTTTATTTTTATTTTGATACTCTACAACAGGCCCACACTAAAACGTGGTTCAAAGTAAATTATGATTCATACACCTTGTATAAATTGTATTGAAAAGAGTAACTACCGAGTTTCTTGCCGGATTCTTCTCGGTAGATACAACATTCCGAACCGGTGGTAGAATCATATAGCTGTGGCTTTACCTGTATTTGACGATTTATAAGTGTTTCCTTGAATCCTATATAAATAAAGAATATTTTGACTTTGACTTTGACTTTGACTTAAAAATATTAAATATTGTGGTTAAAAGGGCATGCTTTCCCTTTGGCCTACCCCTTTGGGGATAAGAGGCCTGTATTATATTTGTTTTTTGTTTGTTTGTTTTGAAATATTCCAACGTTTACGAAACTTATGGCTGCTCTACTATCGATGTCGAGCTGTCAGTGTTAAGAATCACGACGACATAATATGCAAATTAGGATACACAGTCCGTGCTCGTGGCCTTATCTTCTACATTTTGTTCGGTATTGTTCTTTTGTTTATTGTTATTGAACTCCAGAAGTTTCCTTATTTTTAAATGATTAGTTATTTCAAATATTTAGCTATAAATATTATTCAAACATTACGGATACCTGAGCGGTAAAGCACGCGCCCGTTTGTATGTCAAAAGCGGCCATTCGCCCGTTACTCGATCGATCGATAGGTATGCACGCATAATTACTTTTCATTGGTTTTAAGTTTCAAATTAACATGCACATTGTTAACGATAAATTGATACGAAAAATAATCATTAAGGAGTCGGCAACAAGTGTATGATACCACTTGTGTTTTAATCGCCTATATGCTACAGTAGCTGTTTACCAGGCTGTTCGAAATCTTGTCTTCCACTATCGTGATAGAAAAAATATGTTTTTTTTTTTGTTATTTCTGTCATCTGGTTTTATGTATATTACCTACATTAGGACAAAATGCCTAATAATTACAATTATTGAAACCACGCTCTATCAATAGGTAAATAGGTATTTAGCATAGTTGTCTTTTATGGAGTTGTTTTTATCATAAAAGTTTGAACGGTAAACAGTAACAGTAATTTAAGTGTGGACGATTCCATTCAGCTTATAGAATCATATTACACCCTACGTTCCTACATTTACGTTCCTATGTAAATGTGTGTGAGAGAGTTCGTGTGTATTATTGGCATGCGTAAATAATGAAGATTAAGGGCCTTATGAGGCCTTATCGCGCTTGGCGAAAAAGCGAACACAAATTATTGAATGAAATTACGATCACTCAACCAGGTCTACCCAATCATCAAGTTGCATGTCTTTGCGATTAAATCTTGATATCACTATTGAAACAAAGGGCTCCTTGTAAGCCATACATAACAAAGAATACTTATCGATTTGATAGATATCATAGACACGAAATCCTTATTTAGGGCGATGCGCGTAAATGGCACACAGATTTCACTTTAATTGACTGCTTGTAGTTTCATTATCTTGGGAAGTGTGCCGAGTTTCTGTAACGGCGGTTATGTAACGCAATAGATATCCATTGTAAAGTGCATGTCATCATCTGTTCGCCACTTAGAAACTGGTCGACCGAAATATGATATTAAGAATTATAACATGCTTACAGATTTGGTAGCGGCGGAATTTGGACATCATAGTATAATCTATCTACTGACACATAGTATCTACTATCTAGTATCCACAAGCATAAGCTTAGTTTGGAACGAGGGAATTTTGTGTGTCAGTCTGGAGAATTTATTTATTTGTAATTATTTGTAGCGTCAAAAAAGAGTAGGTTGTATATTCTACCTTACCTATGTATTTTGCTAACTATGTTTCCCGTGTGCTGCTAATAGTATAAATCAAGTATGTACTTATATTTTTAATAATTTCCAAGTAGAAGTCACTGAACCGATATCTGTTGCGTGTTGCCGAGTCGTGCGTGAGCTATGAGAGTTAGTAGGGTTTTTGATCCTGATACTATGTCTCTATAAATATTGTTCTCAGATAGATCAAGTGCAAAATTGCATAACATTTGACTAGCTCGATGGCGCATTCGGTAGTGATCCTACCCCATGCGCCAAGAGTTATGGGTTCGATTCCTACCCAGGACAAACATTCGTATAATTAATACTTGTGTTTGTTCCGTGTCTGGGTGTAAATATCCAATATTTAAGTATGTATTTGTAATACCACTGTTGATTCTGATATCCGTAACACAAGTGCTTAAGCTTACTTACCTCGGAGTCAGATCAATGTATGTGATGTAGTCGGATATTTATTTTTTTATTTATAACAGCTAAATTTGAAACTGTGATCATTTACATACATAATTACACTGTAATGTAAGCTAAATCGGTGAGTTTTTCTTTGAAACAAGAGGCAATTTACAGTCGTAAGGTATCGCACAAAAAGTAAAGCAAATTAAAATAGTGATTGTTCTCCTTTTTTGCTGTTAGCACTTCTCATCATAAAACCTAATTACTCAATGGATCAGTTGCGTAAACTGGTGTTGTTTGTTAATTTTGACAACAAGCCCAAAGGCATAATAGACATCTAAATGATTCTACAACCAACATTCACCAATTCAAAGATGATATTAATAGATAAAAACATAAATAAAGAAGAATAAAGTAGCCCCATTCTGGGAAACTTTATGAGTCGAAAAAAATATATCATATCATATATATACATATATAGCTATATATCCGATCCTATATAATATGTATATATATATTACATCAACATACTCTCCAGAATTTGTCATCATTAGTTATTTAAGTGTTAACTTGCTTGTACGGTCATTAGTTCGAATATTAACTTTATTACTAAAAAGTGCGTATTTGCAGATATTTCAACTTTTCTTATTACTAATTTGCGGTTGAATAGTGTACCTTTATACCTCACTTAGTTAACGGAAAGTGAAAGGAAAGTGAATTTTACTATCGTAGGTATTACAAGTAAACGGAAAAATCAAAACTCTATTTTGGAATTACGTAAAAACCCAAGACCACTTAGGAGACTCTGGTTTTATGTGTCAGATATATCATATCTGGTAAATAACCCTAGATAGTTTATACCTTGCGTGGACGGGGTATACGACCGGATTAATGGACCTTACTGTATTCAAAACCTTTGTACCTTATTGAAGGCAATGAAATACTAAACTGTCGTTGCCTTTGCTTACCGACTCAGGTGAATGACCTCACTGACAAGTGACTTTGGAAACGTAATTCTGACACACAGATTAATAATTTAAATATCGAATTAGCGAGGCTATGTCTTATTAACAGAGAATTGCTTCTCAGATCTATATTGTGGGTCTAATTAAACCTATATCTACGTGATAGATTCTACAATAACAAAAGGATTGACTAGGATTTGCAATTCCGTCATTGATATAAATAGTTAAATATTGCGTATTGAATAGAGATTAACTAGTATTTTGAAGTTTAATTATCATCAATAAGCTACGGTCAACTTTGTTTCATGTCGTGATCCGGCATCCGGGTTTATTGAATATAATATTAAATGTGATTGCTCGTTTTATATAGAATTGGTTGAAATTTCTTGCATATTGAAAAAAAAGTGATATTTACATAGAATATGAACCGTATACGTCATTAATTCATATCAATTATAATAAATTTCTAAAAGATAGAATATCCGTCAAACGCTCGGATATTCTATAAAAGTACTACTTACTTTAATTTAATCCTTTAAATTAAATATGATTAATATATGACGTGAATCGCACTGATATGGTATTGATACGTATTGTAGATGATGCGCAAATGTGTATGGAAAAGTACCGTATCTCCGAATTTTTACGAAGTTTTTGAAGAGTTTGAATGACCTAAGACAACGGATTTCCCAACGGATCTAGTAAGTTGTCGTTGTAATAAGTACATAGGTGCTAATTTTGATTTTGACGTCATTTGCACAGGGCGATGAAACTATATATCAATTCTTGATACTATTATTAGATATGATTTGCAGAGCAAAAAAAAACCTGTTATGTTTTGCTTAAAATTTTTCCAGATCCAGTCTTGATTATTCAAATGAGTTAAGCCAAAAATAGATTATATGACCGTTTAATATAATGTGGCATTCAATGTACGTAGTTATTTGAAATTGTAATGGCTAAATTATGTAAAACCTAATGTTGAGTACAAAGATTGTCTTCAATTTGTAGGGTACCTACAAAAAAATTTATCTTTTCCTATTTCTTAATTATTATCCACCAAATTGACTACCTTTGTTGCTGTTAATTGAAGATTTTCATAATGTACTTGTATTTATGTGAGTAGGCAATAATGTGATTTTGAAAGCAAAACAATGCCCAGATCACAATGATTAACACAATATTAATGATCATTTTAATCAGCTGTGGGTACTATAAAATCTGTCTAATATTGTGAAAGCAAATGCGAAAGTAGCTCTCGCCACCTGTCCGTTACGTTTTCACATTTAATCTAATAGACAGATTTTCATGAAACTTTGTACCACATAACTTGATTTCTAAGGAAAGGCTAGGCTATATTTACTTACATACATGTGGATATCACGCCCGTAATCCTCGAAGGGGTAGGCAGAGTCAAAGGGGCAGCTGGCCCCTTTGACCACTTTCAGCCAACTCTAACTGTACTGCTTTAATTGCAAATTGCTGCTAAATATGCTAGATTTCATCACCAAAGATACTTTTTCTTGTTAGATCCATGTTATGTATTTATTATAGTATGGTAAAGTTAGATCCTATATTATATGATCTCTTTTCGATAGCTTATTTTTTCCTCTACCTGAAGGTTGTCTGGAAGAGATTGCTTCTAGCGATAAGACCGCCTAAATTGTATTGTATTTGTTTGTATCCTTATTTCTGTATCTGTTTTTCGTGCAATAAAGAATATATCTATCTATCTATCTATATGAACTCTATACATTGTGTATAGAGTATTAACTCTATAAATCGCATACCACGCGGGTGAACCCACGGGTAAAATCGTAAACTTAAAATACGGTATGGTATGCATTTTTTTTATTAAAGCAAGGAAGCAACTCTTATCTAGTTGTCAAATTCAGAAAGTAGATCTAATCCTATAAGGGAGAGTTGGCATGGCAGAAAGAGCATGAAAGTAGAATAAACGCGGTCGAGATGCGTGCGCTGCGGAAAATCTGTGATCAGCGATACACCGCTCTCAGACTGCGATGTAAGAAAGAGAGTCGGTTTGAAAGACAGCGTCGGAGTCAAGGTAAGAAGAGCCATGCTCCGGTGGTTCGGATGTGGAAAGAAGGGATGACGAAAGATTGACTAAATAGATATACAATGCGAAAGTGGAAGGATGTAGGAGCCGCGGAAGGCCCAGTCTCACCTACCACGACCAGATTGGTCGTGTATTAACAGAAGGTGATGTTAAGAGTCATAAAAACCGTAGAGCTTGTATGAAAAGGATCATGAATGTTGAAGAGGTGAGTGAGGTGTGTAAAGATCGTGCCATTTGGCGTTCGGTTTTCTCTGCCTATCCCGCTTGGGAAGTGGCTTAAAGTTATTGTGAGATTATATCTACAAACACATATTTTCCATGAAAACGTGTTAATTCTTAACTCCAAATTCAGAATTTCTACGAAATACTTCTGGACATTTTAAGTAAACAAATATAGGAATTAGCCCACGCACGATGGCACATCACATGGGTGTTTTTTGCATACTTTTATCGCTGTTGTGGTCGAACGAGATGTTCAAGGAAGACCAGTGGTTTAGGATAATCCGCTCGACGCGTATACGCAAAGTAGGTATTACGTAGGTTGTTATTATTAACATGACTGTCATATAAATAAGAGTCATGTTATGCTACTTTTATTTTTAGATACTATTTTTTACTACGCTATTTCTAACAAGATAACCTGATTTAGACAATTAAATTAAAACTGTGGGATCTGATGATTCACTATTACTATTGACTACGGTTTTGCATTTGCAATTTATTTGATAGGATTTTGGATGAATCAATGTTGATAAATTTATTTAGGGAAGAACTGGCATTATTTAGTAGTTGTACTAGTGTTGTACTTAGTCTCACTAAGTATCTGAAGACACATAACTTAGCATTATTTTTATTATTACTTACATAACACATGTTTTTACACATGAAACTCAGTGTCAATCGTGTCAATTGCAATACGTAATTTATCTTATTTAAAACATACATTTAGGATAAGATAATTATATCGAGATACATACTGATAAACTCTGTATTGTGTACTATGTAAAATGATCATAGTACAAGTAGACAACTATTACAGTAAAACAGTTTCTATGAATTTCATAAGATTCTCTCTTTGCGTAGACATACCAATCACGTATAAAACTTCGTAAAGTCATATTCATATATGTTTAATTGTTACTTGCATGTATTATCTATTTAAATAAAAACAGGGATCAAATTATTTCAAAATATTTTGCAGAAAAACATATTTTTATCAAATGGTTTCACCATATACCAGCTCTTTGTTTTAGTCTGGCCAATTTATAAATTAAACAATTTTTGGTTATAACATTGGTTATCGATGCTTTAAAAATATTGTTTAAATTATAAATTAATTACAATAGAAAATAGGACCTTTATTTACCTTTAAGTTTTCAGATATTGCATTACGTGTCAACAAATTTACATTCGTTACACATGATTTATCTCAGACGTTCTACTGTACTTTGCTTCATTTAATTTAAGTTTCATTCTAATTTAAAATAGCCTTAGTAAGTACTTTAGTCTATTCAGCTACTCCCCATCCACATAACTTTCAAATTTTCATACAAACATATAAGTATTGAAGGTCAACCTCTAGTTAGATAGGTGATGTATAAAATGGAATATGTACTATCAACATTCGTGTACTATGGTGGCGTGAAGTTATCTCGATGCGGTAACTAGGTGATGTAACGCATCGTACGATCCCGCTCCAGAACGTTCGTAACAGCTCATTGTGCAGGGATTGGCCATAATAGGGATGTGCCATTGTGGATGCTCTTCCTTTGTGCACTTGACGCTTGTCCTCCAGGAACGGGGGCGCTGACCAAGTGCCGGCGAAAGTTCTAGAAGATCTTTAGTCCACAATATGTTAACAGGAATGGGGATATCTTTACATAGTATATAACAAAGTTGCCACTTCTGTCTGTTCGTTTAGATCTTTTAAACTACACAAAGGTCTTTGATGTGGTTTTCAACAATAGTGATTGAAGAAGAAGGTTTATATGTATAGTTTCATATTCTATTGTTTCATCGTGCGAAGGAGATGGTTGCTATTTGATAATATATCTAGGACGGGCTGGTTAGTCTAGTAGTCACACGTTGCCGATAAAAATGAAATCATTCATCGGTAAGAGCATATATGTAAGCGATTTAAGTATGTCTAAGTATGTATTGTCTAGTATCGATTGCAATTGTTATTGTCTGACAATTTATTATAATCATATATCGAAATACCTATACCAAATTAGAAAAATATTATCAACTGAAATATATTTATGAAAAAGATGCTGTTTCTATCTAATTTTTTACGCGTGTCCATGAACTTGACATGAGTGGATATTATCTTTTTTATGTTTCAACCATATTATGTATAACCGTACCTACACGTCATAGTCTAATATTTGTAACTATTTGATTTAATAATGGGTTCCTTTTTTATTTTTTACTTTTTTAGTCGAATGCACTCTTAACGGCCTCTTTGTATGGATGTAGCTGTTGTCTCCTATGTCAGATGTTTTCTCCGATTGCGATGTGATAACAGTCGCATAGTGATAAGACTGGCAGAACGGTCAAAATAGTACCGGGCCTATCCTCTCCTATGTTTTAGCCTTTAAATTTAACACTGCTATTGAGGGACATTCTTACGTGCACTCTTAACATAGTAACATGTTTTTAGGTGTCTATTAACGCCTTTTTTGTATTATTCTTTTTTGTATTATTTTTTTTGTGGAGTACCTAATTACTGCTTGCGTGTATTGAAAACGTATTGTAGTAATTTATGACGCAGAACAGATGATCTTTTCTTTTTATTTAATTGCATTTATACACTCTGGCCTGTAGTTATCCGATCGGAATTGTATGAGTAGGTAACGCTACGGATACGAGTGTGTGAGTGATCGGATATTGTTATATCGTCCGGATTTTCCCTGTATCCGTATGCGATATTGAAATAACTCGCCGTGGCTGCTGACTGACATATAATACCTCACACGCAGAACGATCATGTTCTATTTTGATTTGAAAATGTTATTATTACTGTGTTGAAATTATTATTCAGTGTGAAGAGGTTAAATGACTGACATTATTACTGTATGCAGTGGTACCTATTTACCTCACGTATGACATTTTATAATAAATTGCAATTTAAAAATGATGTCGATGTACCTATCTCCAAAGCGGTAATTTATAAAATTACAACAGTCCGTAATGTGGTTTGTCAAATGAAGAAAAGTTGTTTTTTTTCTAATAGATTGAACTTTTTAATAAATATATTTCCTGTTACACTTAAACTTTATAAAGCTTTAGATCGATTATCGGTTAAGGAGATGGCAGCAGCTTCAATATATTATTTATTGTATAAGTACCTTTATATAAAAAGTAGGGATTCAGGTTTTCTAAGCCTATCTATTTTTTCCATAAAATATTTTAGACATGTTAATATATCTACGTAATCTCATACTAATTACATATTACACATACGTACCTACGTCAACTTATTTGCGAAGATTTTTCTTTTTCCACGTCTGTCAATTGTATTTAGATAAAAAAATAATGTTTTTCTTACAATATACATTTAACATTCATGACACTGACTACGTGAATAATGTAAATTGCTTTGTTTTTCACTTCTTGTTCAAGAAGGTCAATGTCAAAAGCTGATTGACCTCAAACCTGAACTGTGCAAACTGCTGTATTTTAATATAGCATTCTGTAAGTTAATACTGAATAAAATCATACATTAAGCACGTATAAAGCATTCAGTCAGTGTATTTATGTTATTGTATTATTATTTAAATATTAATTATTACATACCTCTACCATCACGCTGACTAATTACGATTTTATCCTACATAGATATATTATTTGTGTGAAATTGTCTTTCAACAATGATAAATATAACATATATTTATTGTACTAAAATAATGAAAAATCTTAGGTCAAATGTCTGATAACTTATACCATTAACAAATTTTGTAGTTGCGTAAACATATTTATAAATGCTTATTACGTTATATGTGCCTAAGACTTTAACATAGACATATAAGAATAATATTGTAATATAGATATTTATAAGAATACGAGGTACAGAAACAAAATCGCAGTATCACGATTTAGACTGCAAAGATTACTATAACAAAATTCCCGCAGACATTTTAAATCTACCCCTTAGGCAGTTTCAACAACGAGTTAAGAAAACCTTGTTAAAAAAGGGTTTTTACACGACCGACGACTATCTTAATGATAAAACAGTCTGGGATTTAATGAATTCTGGCAAAGACTTTCTTTGTTGTCGTTTTGTTTTGTTTTTCTTTTATTTTAAATAATATTGTCCCATGTTGGTCTGGGACTTGCCCCATGTTAATCTGGGACAAAAAAAAGAATGTGTCAATTGTGGTTCTTACCTAGCATGTCGAAAAAGGCGACGAATCATTTACAGGCTTTTGGGTATGTGACTGAGTAGGCGACGAGCTAGCCCCTTGTCACTCCTTTTTCACAGCTACCTAAATAAAGATATTTTGGATGTGAGTTTATATATATTTATATATTAATAATAATATATCTGGGTCCAACTTGTCTCTTTCCCCGGTATAATGATGTCTAAGAATGTACACATTTATTTTGATTATATAATCTTGGTCTATAGACTGTTATATCTCCTCGGTTCTTGAATTTAAGTTTCAGGTTAGTAATTTAACTACCTACGCATATCATAAGTAGTCTCAACAAAAACTGGCTTTCGGAAATAGTTTTTTAAATATCAGCCTACATCACATACTTACATTGATCTGACTCTAAGGTAAGTAGCTTAAGCACTTGTGTTGCGGATATCAGAAACAACAGTGGTATTACAAATATAAATAAATATCCGACTACATCACATACATTGATCTGACTCCGAGGTAAGTAGCTTAAGCACTTGTGTCGCGGATACCAGAAACAACAGTGGTATTCCAAATATATACTTAAATATTGGATATTAACACACCAGACACGCAACAAACAAAGTATTCATCACACGAATATTTGTCCTGGGTGGGGTTCGAACCCAAAACTCGAATGCGCTATCGAGCCAGTCGAATTACCGAATATAAAGTCATCTGATCAGTGAATTATAGTGCTCACTGCTATTTATAAGCTCGTTGACTAATATCTGTTAGTCGATTCAATTTATATTTTTTGTATCTTTTAACTTATGTAAATTGTATTTGTAATTTTACTCACTCTTCAAAACAATTAGGACTCACTTTTAAGTCTCCTGATAAAGATTTTAACAAAATTTGCCTTTTTATTCGTTCATTAAAATGGAATTAGTCATTTCACACAGTGCTTAAATAAACGGTGTAAGCATGTAACGAGGTACTATGTAACGAGGTACTATTACGTAACGAGGTACTATGTACCTCGTTACGTAATAGTTACGTATATAATTAAATATATTATATGTGTGTATGGTACATACATATTATCACGCCCGTAATCCCCGAAGGGGTAGGCAAAGTCAAATCCGCAGCCAGCCCCTTAAATCACGTATAGCCAAATAAAATTGGGCTGGGTTACATGGCAAAATTGTGAAAAAGCAGTAACAAGGGGCTAGCTCGTCGCCTACACAATCACATACCCAACCCGATATGCTAGGCAAGGAACACAGTTCGCACAGTTTTTGGGTCCCAGTCCCACAGTAAGGAAGTGTGTATTCTAAGCAGCTGGTATAGCCATTAATCTATATGGTGCGTGCTCCATCATTCACATTCCAGATTTCTATGGTAGGTACTGCTCTACATATTCTATGTACGAATATGGAATGTGCTGTTTCAGGTCCCCGTGACAAACCACCAAGGTTACGGCCATAGCAGCACTATTGACAATCATCTTCATGGTTCAGCTTTTTAATTGGTTAAAAATAACGCTGTTTAAAGAGAACTTGGGTTCTCTATAATCAGCGGTAAACGTCTATTCTTATGGGTAGTAGGTTTGTATGAATTATACAGTCTTTCATCCCATATATTCGGACATCCATTGATATTTTTTTAACAATTCTTAAGTGTAATGTACATCTTAATACTGTTCAGAAGTATGTAGGTACACTAGGTACATGTGTACAATGCAACTTTTACCTACCATCAAAATTTGGTCACCGATATGCTCGGATGATTACGCAAACCCGTCCACGTGTGAGTTCATCGAATGACAATGTGTTAATTAATACCCTCGCTATTAGCCGCGCATCGTATTCTAATGCGCACGCGCAGGTCAGGCGGCGACCTCTGTGGGAGGCCGCGCGCACGTCCGCTGCGTTGCGCCACCGGCCGCTCGGGGTAAGGATACGTTCTTACCGGTTCAGATTCAGGGTTGGTCCTGATACGGAACTGACGCCAGAGATATAGAATAGACTAAAAAAACATATAACAGAAAATATATTTATTATCCAACCCAGCCCACTGTCCCATGTTGGTCTGGGACTTAAAAAGAATATGCCAACTGTGGTTCTTGCCTAGCATGTCATAAAAGGCGACTAATTGTATATCGGGTTTTGGGTGTATGATTGTGTAGGCGACAGGTTAGTCGCTTGTCACTGCTTTTTCTCAATTTTCGATTCTACCTACCCCTTCGGGGATTATGGGCGTGATGTGTAGAAAATATATTATATTAATACGTGATGCAAAAACCTTGTACCCTTTTTTATGAGAATTACGCGGACAGAGGAATATGAGAGTTGGCACAGTTAATGTTTATATGGAGAAGGTGTGCAGAAAGCTAATATTTCAATAAATAATAAAAAAAAAAAACAAATTAATAATCGTTGAATTTCGACCAGTGGGCATTAGTTGATATATATACCGAAATAAGACTACAAATAGGATTATTATTAAACAAATAAAATTAAATACTGAAGAATGTACGTAGATATAATTGTCGTCGCTCCCGCCGGCAAGGTGGCCTTCTTTCTGAAATACCTATATCTATAACTACCTGATGTGCGGTAACTATCTACTTCTTCTTACTACTTACGACCTTACTCTGAAAACAGCTTTCTAAATACTTCAGACTGCGATATTATAAATAAATAAAAAAATAAATATCCCACAACGGGACATAAATTGATCTGACTCCGAGTTAAGTAGCTTAAGCACTTGTGGTACACATATCAGAATCAACAGTGGTATTACAAATACATACTTAAATATTAGATATTAAGACAAGTATTTATCATACGAATGTTTGTCCTGGGTGGGGATCGAACCCACAACTCTTGGCGCATAACTACATAAAGAAAAATTCGAACCTTTGTAGAATAAATGAGTACATTGGTTTGTACAAACAAACAATCTCACCCTAAACGCATAGGTATACCGTCTCCGTGTCGTCGTGAGTAATAAATATCGAGCTTAAACCATTTGCTAATGAGTCTAAGACGGTCTGCGATGCATTTACATTCTCTATTGTCCGGTATTCGGTGTCTGGACATGTATGTCCTGTAGTAATGATACCGTCTTATCGGTTTTGCATGATTGCCCGCTTCTCTAACGAATAATTTTGATAAACGCTGAAAGTGACCATCTCGTGTGACAAAAATTAAACGACGGGTGCGGAAAGCTTGTCGTCTGTCAAGTTTTCAAACATGGGAAGTAACATATAGTATTTTACCTTCGAAATCATGTTCAAAAAAGTTTAAAAATTTAACCAGCTACTAACTTAATAAAATTAGCACACGGTTTAAGGTAAAACCAAAACAAAATCCAAACATTTCAAATGTGTTCACTAAAAAAGAGGTAAAATAATGATTGCCTACAAATCGTGTTACTAATGCGTTATTTCAAATTGTTAGTTATTAAGATAGGATTAAAACCATGTCTCATTTTTGTAAGGCTGCACCTGTTTTTACATGAAATGATTGAAAAGCTTATATTCTTAAAATAGACATCCGCTATAAAAACCACAGCATGTAGGTATAAACAAATGATACTTGTGTGTTATGTGAACTTTATTACCTGTTAGGTGTGTTCTGACGTCGAACGGAATGTTTTGGCGTGAGTTGCAAATTTTTTTTTACAAAAATTCTGAGGTGTGACGTCAAGTAGGCGTGTTGTTTGCTTTATTGACTTTCGGCTTAGTTTGAGAATGTTCGAGTGTGGGAACAACTGCTTTCTGCTTCAATCACGTATTGCTTAAACCCTGAAAGTGAATGTGGCGGCCGGTTTTTTTAATCCTGCGCCAAATGTTGTTAATTAGAAAACAAAAACAATGAAAGTTGCCTCATGTCTGGAACTTAATAAAACAAATGAACCAACCGTGTTCCATACCTAGCATATCGTAAAAGGCGACTAATGGTGTATTGGATACAAATCCAATCACAAGATTATGTAGGTGATGAGCTAGCCACTTGTCTCTACTTTTAAAATTTTCCATCTAAACCAGACTATTTTTTTTAGCAAATGTAGTTTAAGGAGCTCATTGTCTGCTTACCCCTTCAGGGATAGCAGGCGTGATCATATAATACATATGTCCAAATCTAGTTATTACATTCAAGCCCGAGTATATGAGACCTAGGTTTGAGCCAATATCCCTCGCTTATGAGGCACGCTCACTATTATTATGCTATTACTGCCATAAGTTACATGGGCCAACTCTTTAAAAGCTTCTTTTAGTTTTTACTTATTTCACTGAGCCAACCTTCACTATTAGCGATTGTTATCATTGAATATTGTTATTTTTCACATGCGCGTAAATTTTATGGTTATTTTTATTTTGATTTCGAATCGACCGTAGAGATATCATATACTGATAAGAATAGTTATGCGAAGGCGTGTGTATAATATATCGCTTAGTTTGAGCATTTATAATAAGCCGCCATTTTGTGAATTAAGTGAGGTCAATTTGTGACGAAAATGGATAATATTTCCTAGTAAGGTTATATATATACATACGACGAAAAAAGGCTTTTCTGTACTTTTTTTTCGAAAACTAACATAACTATGTAACTAATATATTTGAGACTCAAAAAGTCTGTTCCTGTAGGCGACGAACTTAGCACTTGCCACTATGTTTATTAAAAATTTACAATAATTTTACGATTGTAGCTTAACGTTCATTCTAACATTATTATCTCACTTGTTGCGCAAATGATAATCATATCAAAACAATAGGTTACTTATACCATTTTAATTCTTATTGTCTATAACAAAAAAGTGGACGAGGAATGTAGTAGACTCAAATCGTTCACCAACGAGAATATTCTGGATTCAGTTAATTTTATATTATTTACCAAGGCTGTTGTTTAATGTAGGCGGCTCGACTAATTAAGATCTAAACACGACTAGTGCAAATATGCTTTACTCAGTCAGTTCCGGAGCCAGGTGTAAATAGCCCATACGAACCTGCTCCGAGCTCACGCCCAGCCTCATACATTATGTATATCTTAAACCAGTAGATTAAAATAAATCGCGCGTTCTAGATGACTCTCCGGGCTACGTCACAGAGATGTTTGTTTGTAGTACAACCACTCGACAGGATGCCAAAAGGTTAGTGCACGATCGATCGTATAAGAAACGTCTGCTGTGGTTTTTATTAGGTCTTTGGGAAATGCTTTATTTTAAACGACACATCCCTTGGTGTCATGGTACCTGCGTTCTAATTTAAATTCAAGAATAGTTATGACCATGGACTCAAAGTCACTGACTTAATAAACTGTTGGTGATAAGGTCATAGGAGCTTTCTCACGATAGGAGTCCTTAAAGTTACGTACGTCACTTAAGGGCTCTATATGGCATCCACTTAGATTCATATAATTCTGTAGCCTATGATTTATAGTTTTTATAGATATTATGCATAACAGTGTCACAATCCTAATGTGCAGCAATGAAATAGCAGTAAATAACAATTGGGAGTCAGAATCAGTGGCGTAGCTACTCAGGGGCAAGGCGGGGTAGTGCCCCGGGGCCTCCAAGCTCAGGGGGCCCTTATAACCTGATTATACGCCCCACTAGGAAAACAAAATATTTTCTTGAATGATTGAGCTTTGATTTTGATGTCCATGAATATTGATGTAATCTGAACAGAGGCCCCAGTTTCATTTTTGCCATAGCCCTTGGTCACCTTGCTACGCCACTGGTCAGAATATGTAGTAAGATGCATAGTTCAGGATAAAAGTGACTGATAGGTAGAAAATTGCTTGTCATTCATCGACTACCAGGTAAGTATTCTTCTGGGTCTTTCTGGTATGTACCAGAAAGACATTAAACTCATATTGATTAGTTTAGTCAAAGGTAATAATTATGTTAGTTCCTGATTTTTATGACTTTCCTTACTATATCCTTCTGCAATAGCATTCGTGTATTCGTGATGTGAGTAGGTACTGCTCACAATGAAGTACTGAGGAGAGTACACAATCGTAGTTCCTCATTTACCTGTGGAACTGTAATGTCAGGTCAACAATGATGCACGTTGGTTCTATCTACGCAGTGTGAATTTAAGGACAACATTTAACATGCGCCACGATTAGGATAGTCTTGATAGCTTAGTTTTAGACGTATATGTACTTAGATCCCTAGATTGTTAATTTTGGCATTAAGTTAAAAACTTATTTACCTAATTGATTCTGATCATTTGATCAGAATAGCTTTATAGACGTGGTGAACTGATTATGTGAGTATCATCATGAATTTAAATTGCAAAAATGCAACAACTTTTAGACAACACGATAGAGATTAATATCAAGATATGGCACGAGGAATTGTAGTGAGAGTACGAGTGTATTAATTTGTTTTAGTGTATCATTGATTTTGAGTAAGAGTGTTTTGGCTTAGCGGAATTAGGCTGGTTAATACGCAAGTTTCTATTACGAAAATATTATAATCTTATATTCACTCAAACAAAAATCATACCAATGAGGGTTCTCAAAAATACCAAAACCTCCAGATGGCACGAGGGAATCTCGTGGTCTTATCACTGTCACTACTGGCTCATTGTTGACAGCATGTCAGTTTGGTCTGACAACTAACCAATAAGGAGGGTGACAAGACCGCAGGTCACAGTACGCCATCTTTTGGATGTTTTAATTCAAAAAACCCTCATTGGAATAGCGTACATATATTTGCTTTCGTAAGCATTTTTGACGTAGGTACCTCTCGTTGAGTTTAGTCCAGGCGATCTAAAAACTCAATTTGTCAGCCTGGTTAGATGTCACTGCCTCTTTAAGGTTAAAAAATATTTGTACGTAGCGACCTTCACGATCCTCGTACAACTGACTGAGACCTTCGAAGGCTTTCAAGAAGAAAGTACACACTCAAGATTCGAAGTTGTATCCGCAGAGCTGCTAAGTGATGGTAAATAAAGCCAGTTTGGGATATTTAGTTGGGCAACCACTAAGACATCGCAGACATATTGGCACAGACCATTGTTAATCGTCATCCATCCATCGACGTGTCATCCATGTTGTAAATGTGAAATATTTTTTTTATTACAAGCTTTTATTTTTGTTAAGCTTTTACATTTACGCTGAACCTGGCTCTATGTATGTTATTTAGAAATATTTATATAATTTGGGCATATTTGAAAACCTATAGTTACTTATATTATAATATCAAGGATTCGTCAAGAAGTTCGTATGTGGTATAATATCGATTAAGCGTTAATAAGTGCCTATGTTTAGCAGTGGACAACTATAGGATGATGATGATGATTAAGTCTATGCGGTGTTCGGGTTAAGATGCCCTCTTAAGTTAATTGAATATCTAACACCCCGTTCGTCATCCTAAATTGTTCTATAACATATTTTAAATTCTTATATATATGTTGGGCAGCGCAGCGGGTATTACACTAACAAAGCAATGAATCTTGTAATTTAATTTCAAATAACAACTTGTAACTAATTTAGCATATACCATACATATTAGGTATATACACATATACAAGCGTCCTTGAAAAAAACATGTTTCTATATCTTAGACGCATATTGTATGTTTATGTATATATGATTTTACACATAGAATGAGCAGCTACATGTTTTTATGTGTTTAGTTGAGACGTCAAACAACAAAAAGTCTAGTAGATACTGTAGCAGATGTGGTTTGAAAACCTTGTAAGTACGTTGATGTACTTATATATATATAAGATGTGATTCTGAGACATTTTTTTCATTATACTGTATGCTATTTATCTATGCGCAGGTAAGTATTTAGCTAGCAGAAATACACATTGCATAAGAACATAATACTTCCAAAATAACATGTACCATACTTGTAACCATACTTTAATATTGTTATTTAGCTTTTACTAGCTGCCCTGCTCACCCGCGTTTGTGATTAATGTTATATATCCCATAGCCTTCTTCGATAAATTAACTATTTGATTAACTATACAACACATGAATAATTTTTCAATTCGGACCAGTAGTTTCTGAGATTAGCGCGTCCAAGCAAACAAACAAACTCTTCAGCTTTATATATTAGTATAGATTGGATTACCAACAATAAGCAAGTAAGTACATCAAATAGAATGAAATAGGCGAAGGAGTGTAAATCTAAAAGTTTATTAAAAATATTAAAAAGTAAAAAATAGGAACATGTTAAAGAACTATGTTAATTAGTTATTAATAAATATTATATAATTTAGAATTGAACCTCGTTGACTGACTAAGGAACGTCATTTAGTTTAATTGTGGATAATAACGCGATTAAACTCTGGGTATTGATATCCAGTTTAGTTTTATGTTATGAATGATGATTAATGGATACTTTTGACGCATTATACTGCTGTCGACGAGTCAACGACGGACGTCACCACTTCAACTATAAGGCATGTAAACAGGCAAAATATTACTTGAACTCGTGCCCGCATATGACATCAATCGTTTCGTTTGTAGGTATTTCGCTTGTACATAACTTATGTGCCAGATTGGGGAGGAACTACACCTTCATCGTTTACAATTTGACTAACAACCTATGTATATTGTGAAGAAAGTGGCAGGCTTATGAGATCATTAATACTTCCTACCTACGATTTCATAGATGCATTATTAAAGCAACTAGGTACATTTACCTACTTCTACAGTGATGGAGCCCAGGAAATGCGATTTTTTGCAAAAAATTGCTCGTATACCTCTTTGATCTCAAAGATGACGTTCAAGGTAGTTAGTTACGACTTAAAAATAATTTTAAATGCAAACCAGACGATTAAATAAATGCCTAGACTTAAAATGAACATTACGTAGTAGGTACATCCGGCTATTCACAGTGATGATAAGATATTTTTATATTATTATATCTAAATCGATTTAGGTTTAGGTAAATCTAATAAATTTTAAAAGATACGGGTTTGTCTAGTTGAACAGATGTTTATTTGACCGCTTGCGTGTTAAAAACCTGTTTGTTTCTATTTTTAAGGAGATAAGTGGTGGTGTAAAAATCGGACGATTTGTTAGATTTTTATGGGACGTGCGATATTATAATATTGTTTTTAGATCCCCCGTATCAATTTTAGATCGTAAAGAACATAAAGATCTCATAAAAATCGTTAAGTAAAGCAATGAAATGCATGGTTCTATATTCACTAGAGTTTTTTATTCTTTAGTGGACTAACGGATTGCAATTTGTATAGGAAAATTTGGGTGTATGTGATGATGATATCTAGTCAACCACTAAAAATGGGTATATCTGTAAATGTTTTACTTTAATTCCCGCGTTACGACACGCATCGCTATTTCATGATTAAATGCTTGAATTTCTTTTGTAGATAATTTTATATTTTACTTTGAAACAACAAAGCTCCTCCTTTGCAAAACACATTATTACGCACATATTTGTAAACTATGTAAACTTAAAATTTTGCAATTCGTCCAAAACAACTTAGATTTTAATTTAATTTACAATTATGCATATATGCGGCCTATTCGATGTACAATATTCTAGTCAGATCGCTTGCGTAAGTATGTCAGAAGGTCCGGTCAAAGTACAATATTTGGACTTTGATCGGCTGAACTGGTTCCGACGGAGGCCGTCGCTGGCTAGAATGTTAGTTCGCGAACTGTGGATGCTACTCCAAGCAGGTGCGGCGGCCTCTGCATACTTTTGAATGTTACGTGGTTTCCGATATTGGTTCCGGATTGTGAAACCTCATGTGGTTGCGGCTGACACCTTGAAACTTCGGATACATATTCTTATGTAGGTACTTGTATGACGGAATTGTTTTATTTTTAAGAGGCAGCTGGATGAGCTAGACATGGTAAGTTTATTAAACTTATATAAAGTAAGCATTGATTGAATATTTAATAATCTTACTATACAGGGTCATTTATAAAACATCAACAACCTCCCTGGAGTAAATTACTGACGTTATAAACAACAACGTTTGTTCTGATATTAGACAGATAAATTCCAGTTAAGAATTTTATTTCAGTGAGCTATTTGTAGTTAATGCCCAATTCAGCATTCAAATCTCGTTTGCTCATGTATTAAATGCGTTGTTTAAAATTATCTTTGTGTTGATGGTTACCTCCTGACTTTTAAGTAATTCCAGTACGTCCGTCAAGCCAGACGGTATAGCATGTGTGCATATTTATTATTGCGCATATAGTTGCCTACTTGACTGCGTGCGTTATGCGATACTTATAAACACGCCATGCGAATCGTGATTGGGTAGTCTAGGGTTACTGTTACAATTATGGCTTACTAGCTATATTACAGCAGTAGTAGCTTAATGGTTAGGACCCGTGCCTCTTAACCGAGGGGTGTGTGTTCAAACCCGGGCGTGTACCTCTGGATTATTTAAATCTATGTAGGTATTTATACCACTAGCTCAGCGGTGAGGGGAATAGTTGTTGGAATGTGCAAGTTTCTTAACGATGGTAAAGAAACTTGCACATTCCAACAACTATGGATGTGTAACCACGATCAAAAATTGTCTGGTTCCCCTATCTAAGGGTTACGAAGGTCAGATCCGCAGTCGCTTTAATGTGACTCGCTAAATCCTGGATCATGATCTAAACGGACCACAACTTAGCACGGGACATAACGCTAAGAGGATGATATTGTTACCTACTTGACTGTGTGCGTTATGCGATACTCATAAACACGGCTGAACATGCGAATCGTGATTAGGTAGGCTTGGGTTACAGTTACAACCTAAATAACATCACGCCCATAAACCTCGAAGCCGAAAATTAAACTGGGCTGGGTTAGATGGAAAATTGTGAAAATGCAGTGACAAGAGCTAGTCTTTCGCCTACACAATCACATATCCAAAACCTGATATACTTCCATTAGTCGCCTTTTACGACATACTAGGCAAGAGCCACAGTTAGCACATTCTTTTTAAGTCCCAGACCAACATGGGACAATGGGCTGGGTTATATGGAAAATTGTGTATACTGCTACAATTTATCCTATTTAAGGCTTACTAGCTTATGCCTGTGTGTACGGTTGCAGAATTCGGTCTGTTACTTGGTAGCCAACGTCTTTGGGGTTCAAGCTTCTGGCATACCACATTTTATTATAACCGGTTACATATATATACGGTTACATTTGTCCCATGTTGGTCTGGGACTTGGCCCATGTTGATCTGGGACAAAAAAAAAGAATGTGCCAACTGTGGTTCTTGCCTAGCATGTCGTAAAAGGCGACTAACGGTTTACGGGCTTTTGGGTATGTGTCTAAGTAGGCGACGAGCTAGCCACTTGTCACTCCTTTTTCACAGCTCTCCATCCAACCCAGCCCACTGTCCCATGTTGGTCTGGGACTTAAAAAGAATGTGCCAACTGTGGTTCTTGCCTAGCATGTCGTAAAAGGCGCCTAATGGTATATCGGGTTTTGGGTGTGTGATTGTGTAGGCGACAGGTTAGCCGCTTGTCACTGCTTTTTCACAATTTTCCATCTAACCCAGCCTGGCTCTATTTTTGGCTGAATGTGGTTCAAGGGGCTTGCTGCCCCTTTGACTCTGCCTACCCCCTCGGGGATTATGGGCGTGATGTTATGTATGTATGGTTACATATGTAAAGCGTCAAATAGCGGATCTTTTTATATGAATAATGTACCCGTTTTTATTGACTGTAATTTTAAATAAGATACCTAGTAGTTAATTAGTTTAAACCTCTCGGAGTTATTGTGGATGTATTTGGATAAACGGCTGTTCATCATTCCGTTCATACATTCAAATCACATTTGAAAACATTTCTCATGAAACAGGACTATTATAGAATTAAAGATTTTTTTAAATGATAAAAATCTACAGTCTGCGCTCTAATTCTTGCATAGTGTTCTATAATATCGTAATATATAGAATAAATTGTATTGAATTATATAAATTACTAGAAGTAGATATCAAGTAGCATTGTTATTGTATGCATGGCGATTTAAAAGAGTAACTACCGAGTTTCTTACCGGTTCTTCTCTGTAGAATCAACGTTCCGAACCTGGTGGTAGAATAGTTTTGTGTCTGGGTGTTAATATCTAATATTTAAGTATATATTTGTTATACCACTGTTGAATCTGATACCCGTAACACAAGTGCTTAAGCTACTTCAGCTCAGATCAATGAATGTGATGTTGTGGATTATTAATTTATTTATTTATTAATTAGACAGACAATATACAAAAAAAAACATATACAAATAATATGTAGTATATAGAGATTGCAACTAAATACATTAATCTAATTCAGTATAGCAACTATAAAAATGATATTAAACAGCTGATAGCTTAAGGATGCTCAAGTTAGCCCATTAGTGAAACAGATCGAATGACGCCGAGCGCGTCTCGTCTAACCGGTCTCCCAGGCATAGCTGTCTACATCGCGCCATGTTCCTTTTGGGGATGCAAGCAAAAACTACGAATTGAAAACGAAAATTTCAGTTGAACGAACCTCATTTTATTCAAGTATAATGCCTTTTATATATATGAAGCATGCAACGTTGCGACCTTCTACACGTTTTGACACCGACTCGTTATTTCGAATTGACTTGTGATGTTGAACATTAAGGGCAGATTTTTGAGTTATGAATTCACCGTCTGATAAATATAAGGTCATAATACGGTATTTTACATAGGAAACATTGACATTTTACAGTCGTCCGGATTGTGTTTATTCTACTGTTTAACTGTTGAAAAATCAACTCTAAGTAAGTATAGTAAAACACTAAATTCTAAGTAAGTATGTATGTATAATCTAGTGGAATTAACTCTGTAAGTGCATAAAAATATTTGGAACATGGATTTTACATAATAAAATATGTACTATACAGATTTAAATAATGTATTTCCATGTAAAAATATTCACTGCATTGGGTTGTGTTAAATAAAAAGTCTGATAAACTTTATTTCCTTTGATTATATCCATAGGTTCATATTCAGGCACATTAAAAACGAAATACATTGTATGTCGTTGTATTGTACGGTTTATTACTAAGCCTTTTGTTCAACAATGTTGTCACAAATATTTGTGAGACTCGGTGTGCATAATCTGTGACATATGAAAACAAAAAGACTTTGAAAGTTTACTAGTAAAGACGTTTTCAATTTTATAGCAGAATGCGGAAACCAATTAGTGCAAATATTTAATAGTAACTGCAATACATAATTGCATATTATGTCAACAGCAGGATTTTCGGAGATCAGTGATAAAAAAATTTAAGATATAGAAAGACCTAACTCTTGACCGCATATATTCACTAGTGGTATCTAAACTGAACTTTTCTGCTTTATTATAATCGTTTAAATATGTTGGGGGTTTGTTTAAGTAATAGATTCAGACCAAATTAACGATGGATTTGGATTGTGAAGCGGTGGTAGCTCAATGGTAAACATGCGCCTCTTAATCGAAGGAAGTACCACGTACCTCTGGATTTTTTAAATCTTTGTACGTATTTATACCACTAGTTCAGCGATGAGGAAAAACATCGTGATGAAACCTACATATTCCAACAACTATAGATGTGTAACCATGATACAAAATTGTCTGGTTCCCCTATCTAAGGGTTACGAAGGTCAGATCGGCAGTCGCCTTAATGTAATTACCAGACTCATTAAATCCTGGATCATGGTCTATGCGGACCCCGATTAAGCACGGGACATAGCGCTAGGAGGATGTTGCTGGATGTGGATTGCTTAAAAGAATTGTGTTATGCAACAAATAAGATTCTTATTTCGTCTATGGGCCTGTGTAGTGACCACATGTGTGTTCCTGGCAAGTGTCAGTCATCACAATTAGTTTTCACTTCCTTACTTATGGCGACACGTTCGTCTAATGCTGTTAAGGTTGTCAAACATTACAGTAAATTGTCGTATGACTTTAGGTTTTTTTTTACCATTTTAGACAAAACTAGGAAAAGACTGCATAAATGTTATTTAATTCATAAAACTACAAATACTTGTCTAATGAAAGTAACTTCAACCAAATTTATCGACGGAACTATGGAAAAACTGCTATTCACACTTATATAGCAATTCAGTCGGGCTCAAAAGTGATGGCTTGAAACTTGCGCGGAATATTCATCAGATGGGATCACTGAATCAATGAAAACGATGCTCGTTTTCAATACTTACGTAATTCTTCCATGTTCATGCTACTTTGACTGTCTCAATGGCGCTTTTGGTAGTGACCCTGTCCAACGCGCCGAGAGTTGTGGGTTCGATCCCTAACCAGGGCAAATTGTATTTGTTATGTATCTGCGTTTTAATTAGATATTAAAACCCAGCCATACCAGCTTTTGCCCGGGGCTTTGCTCGCGTAGCCTATATACTATTCGGGTGGATAAGCTATATTATTGTAAAGTTTCAATAAAATCCATTAAGTAGGTTTTTGTGTGAAAGAGTAACTAATATCCATACATCCTCACAAACTTTCGCGGTTATAATATTAGTAGGAAGTAGGATTTAAGTATATATTAGTAATACCAGTTTTGTATCTGATATTTGTAACACGAGTGTTTAAGCTACGTATCTCGCAGTCGGTTCAATCTATGTGATATTGTCCGATCAAATACCAATACCATAACCCTCTCAGAGCGGGCTTCCGCTGGCCTGGGGCACGGAGCCTTTTTGCACATTCCGTCACCTTATTGACACTTCAAACATCCCTACCACGATGAATATAACACATGACGTTCCTTTTTAGGCTACGTTTTAAACAACTATTGAACCGATAGCTCAACTCCAGCCTTTTTCTTTTGAAGACTGAGACTATACAATTTAGCAAGTAGACTGTCCAAAACTCATTTAAGCTTGCTTTTTTAACACACTTAGTCAATTACTGCAGTTATTTTCCACACAACAGTAATTTATTTGTTAATATGCAGTTGAATTAACATTGTTCGACAGATCTTGAACGAAATAATACTCAACATTAATTTGCATTTACAAATACTTTTCTTTTGACTATTTGATTACACGTATTTGTTCATTTGTATAAATGGGTTGTTAATAATGTGGAAAATTAGGTGTTGTGGAATATTCTCTTACTAATGTAAAGCGAAATTAACTCCCAACACGGAATGTGCAGGTTTCTTCATAATGTTCTTTTATTGCTGAGGTCGTGATATAAATCCATAAATAATACTTGTTTATGGACACTCCAAAGGTGGGTACTTGCTAATAGCAGCCTCGGTTCCGACCATACATTCTGGCTTAAGAATAATTGAATTAAAAATCACTTTGTAAGAACAGTAGTACAATGGCTTCGTATGTTTATGATTATAAAAACAGAAGGAATTGAATAATAGTCTTATGTAATAGACTTCATTTAGATGTAAATAAATACCTACTTCAATCAGAAATAAAATAACATGTCAATAGAGAACAGAGATCTCACATTCACATAATATGAAATATTTAAATAGATGGAAATCCTATGAATATTTAGCAACTTTTTAAGCAGTGCGGACAGTTTTTTTATTAGTAAAACTAAATGCTACTAACAATGTAATTAATATTATTTGTGGCATTGTAGATAAATGAACTTAAGTATTGTATCACAATATGTACCTACTTACATTAACAAGTAAATAACTTCTTAATCTCTGTTCTTCAAAGCGCGAATTCACCTTTCGATAATTCGCTGAATTACAAAGTTTTTGTAGCGCTGGTTAACTTTGAGAGGTTTTGTCGAGTAATTTTCCAACAGGATTTCGAAACGGGCTCTTCGTGCGTGTCAACGACCCCCGGGACGGCCGGAGAGCTCCAGTTTCATTTGCGTATAAGGCTTCACGTCGCTCAATTAAGTTGTAAGTACAACGAGATGTTGATAACGACATTCAACATTTTTCTTACAGCTTCTAGCTTATTTAGGTATCTCATTAAAGAGGACTCGCGGCCCTCTGTGAATTGTTTATTTTGGTTCAAAAATAAGTCCGTATTTTGGACTCAGGATAAGTACCTATATAACTGTTTAGGAGGGAAAGGTTAGGGAAAGCCGTGAAGATCTGCACATTGAAATAATCAATAAACGAGAACTATGATGATGATGATGTTCGAGGTAGGTAGCGCAATTTGAAAGAGGTTTATATAGAACTAGCTTCTGCCCGCGGCTTTACTCGGGTGGTACATCGATGAAACATAGCCTATATGTTATTCGGGTGTGTGAGCTATAATATTCTAAAGTTTCATTAAAATCCCTTCAGTAGTTTTTTTGCGAAAGAGTAACTAACATCCATCCATACACATAAACTTTCGCATTTATAATATTAGTAGGATAAGCGGCTGATTATATCTGTATCTTTCTGTAGGCATGTGTCTACATAGCTAAGTCTATTATACGGTATGTTGCGATATGTATATCACTCATACATGTCGCAACATACCGGATAATAAACTTATTACTTAATTTAATGGTTCAGTTCAGGGCAAAGCCTCTGGGTAAACCAATTAATCTTAAATAAATATATTCCGTTGCCAATAATAAAATAAAAAATTGTAAGCCCCATATTTACTCTTTGAGTATATTTCATAATACTGAGGGTCGCTATCATTTGGTGGTAGCGCACGCAAAAGGCCTCAGTCGGGTTATATGTATATGTATATTTCACAAGCCACTCCACAATAATTAGTTTTCGTGCAGAATACCTTACACATAGCTCGATCGATTTTACGCTTCCGATAGCCCCCAAAATAAATCTTTAAAGCCGTTTTAGAGATACCTATATGAAAACATTGCTTTTTAAAAGTAATATCTGTGTGTAATATTGTATTGTTTATTACCAATAAACAATACAATATTATACTTTGTGTAAGTACGTAAGTTGGTTACATTGACACAGCAGGCGTACGTTTGGAATAATCATATGATAATAATATAAACGATGCCCGAAGTAACCTCCAGTAAATTGACATATTAAGTAGTCGATGAATCGGTCACGCAGAGGTATTTTATTTTGTACATAAAATGTTCGTACATACCTTCCCTTGGCGGCATACTTAATGCCCCTACAATGAATTTAGCTAATTTGAGTATTTATTATACCTATAAAAAGTAAATATAAAAAATAGGCCAAGTTCTTTTGATCCATAAAAGTGGATAGTGTCATCTTAAATAATATCAATTTGGCTATTGTTTAACTGAGCGTGCAGCTGAGCACGGGCTTATATACCTATAATGTTAAAAAGACAGAGTACATGATCTTTAAGGCCGCTGGTAATCGACCTGATAGCTCTTCTAGTATCACCCTCAATCGCTTAAGCATCAAGCGAGTCACGCTATTTAAATACCTAGGACATATATGTAATTACAAGCGATATCGATGATGCAGATATTAAAAGGGAGCGTATGGCTAAAGCGGTAGAGACAACATGTTGGCCCGCAGATTTTCCCGCGGTACAGATCAAGTAAAGGTTACTCTTTTCAAAGCAAGTATATACCATGAAACCTGTGGGTCAATCACACCAAAAGATCGCTTGAAGCAGCTTTTGGGACTGCCTCCGACTGAATTTGCGGAATACCAAACCGGTGAAATGAATGCTATCATCCGCAAAAAAAAACCGCATCTCTGATTGGCAGGGTTCGGGGATGGCACAATAGCATTCTTAAGACCTTAGCCGACAGATTCTCATCGCCGCTTTGGAGTTGTTTTGTGAAAAGGGTGATTTCGGGTCTCTAACCACCCTTCTAATGCCGTGTGCTAAAATTACGGGCTGTTATATCAATTAATACTGATTATACTACTATGGATGTAATTTATCCGATTTTTTTTTGTTTTCATTAAGAATATTTTTTGAAGAAAAGAATCTTCACCTATGTTTCAACTGCTTTTATTGGAAATAATCAATAACATTATGACGAGTGAGTGAGTCAGTTCTTAAATAACGACTAAGGACTAGCTGAATCGTGTCTGTTATTGTACAGAATGGTCAGAAATATTATTTTATTTTTTATCCTATAAAATTATGAGTGAATCAGCTAATCCATAAGTCGTTATTTAGGAACTGACTCATTCAATCGACATTTTATAGGATAAGAGATCTGAGCATTCTATTGAATAACAGACATTTAGTATTGTAAAAAATCTGGTAATGAGAAATTATTTATGAAGGGCTTTTTATTTTCTTTAAACTTGGCCGAAGAAACTGCCGTGTGTCCTGATATGTACCTAAGTAGTATCTTAATAGTCGCACGCCGTAAATAATCCATCCCATCGTAAATTCTGCAGTCGTAGGCAAATTAATGCGCCTTGGCGATCGTATTGTGCGTGGGAGGTTCAGAGGAGGACACGACACGTGTCTGGCCGGCAGGCCCTCAGTATCTAAAGAGTTGTGTTTTTATACCTACTTAAAAAAGGAAGCTAATGGCTTTGGAAATGTTGCGTAATTTAGACTGCAATTCTTTGTATATCTACGTATTTATAGTTTGCACCTATAATTAAAAGACGACGTCAACTATCATTAGATATAAGCCTCTCCTCTCTCTCGCTTAAACTGCGTGACCTACCTCAATCATCTCATTATCATCATAAAATGTATGGTTAAATATACAAAATATTACTACTACTTATTCTTTTTTAACGTTGTCTATATCAGCTGCTGAAATAGCGTTAGTTTACAAAGAGTGGCCCCATAGCCTAACGACCATTTAACTATTAGTATAATATAATAACTATAGTTAAATGTTCTTGTACACTGATCATTTGCACTATGCCTTATAGGTATACCCTTATAATCAGAATCCTTATATATGTGATTGGTTGTTTCTAAATAGCTTTACGAGTACAAGATAGTAACATGTTTCACTATGTAAACTAATCATTTGTACTTCGGCCCGAAACCTTATCTGATTGGCTATTTCTAAGGATAGCAATTCGCATTCGCGTTATCTTTCACAGAAAAATCATTGCAAAGGAATTCAGATGACGTGTTATTATCTTATCAATCAATACCAAATTAATATCTGCCTAGGGTATTAATTAGGTAAGGATTTTTATGACTAATTTTATTATTTATAGTTCAATAAGATATTGCGATTGTTTAGTCATGTATGTTTGACATCCATCGATTGAATTGGCCTGTCTTTGCTTAAACTGTGGTAGACCTTAAGTTCCATACTGTCGGTAGTGAAAAGCCTGCAAAAGCCTTTTTAGGAAGGGTTAAAACGATTGAAAGTTATTCTATGCGTGGTGTGATGATGACTTGTAAACTTGCCACGAATGTTTGGCCATCGCATCAGGATAAAAAGACGTTACGCTAGTTGATATACCACTTGGCATTTCTTGGCAACGTTTTTAAACTTGTAAATCTTGTAATATACCCAGTATAAATAAAAAAATGTCACACAAGATGTAAGTTAGTCTGTATTGAATAATAAATCAACTGATAAGGTTGTCATCGAACAAATAAACGTTGTATTTAGACACCATGATGTCATTTGCATCGGAAGCGTTGTGCACAAAAGAACACAGCAAAAACAAATGAACAGGACAGAATGACGTCACATAACGGCGATCATTATTAAGCGACCTCTAGTAGGTACCGAGCCAGGCGTGAACTGAACAAAAACGATTCTCTCTTCCTGCGCGGACGCATTTCCGACAGAACATTCCGATATCCATATACTAGAAATAAATGCTAGAATGAACACGGAATTAATGATTTGCAAGTAAGGTAAGCGATTTGCTTCAAAATAATTAGAATAGTAATCGGGTTACAAATGTTGACTTGTCAACATGACAGCTTAATTTAATTTGTTTAGTATCTACATGGAAAATTGGAATGTCAAATTGGTTATTTAATTTAAATTTATTTATTACATTGGGATTACTAAAATCGGATATAAATTAATAGTAGGTACATAAAATATTTACATTATTATCTCGAATTAATTTATTTTCAAATACCTAAGTTTTAGTTACAAAAATACAACGACAACGATAATAAATAAATAAATTAACAAAGGCTAAACATCCCCGAATACTTAATTGACTGCATTTAAAACGATGTAGATAGAAGACAATGTTCTTATTCTACACGTAGTTTTAAATCCAACACAACAGCATGACTTCAAAGTTAGTTCCTATTATGACCATAAATTCTACATAATACATCTGTATGTCTAGATAGATAGTCAGAGACGCCGTGAGTGGTCTGAGGATAGTAAAATATGAACGTCACAATCACCTGACTGGCATGATAACGCTTTTTTTCAAAACCAACATTGTTACTATCCGCTTCTTATGCCTTTTTGTAGTCTGAGTCACATAAAAACTACAATTTAATCTACTTTTTCAACCGACTTCAAAAAAAGGAGGAGGTTTTTTTTATGTGTGTTCGCGCATAACTTCGTCATTTATATGCTCTCTGATCTATAATTCTGTTTTTCAGTCCTATGTAGAAAAATACCCTACGTATTTAACTAAATATAGATATTCACTGAATTAAATTCTTGTATTGTTTACTTATGCCAAAGATTGTTATGACTTCAACAGAATTTTAAATTAAACAATTCCTCATTTTTCTGGCGTGTATCAGTACCTAATTTCGATATGTGATAAATATGAACAAAAATTACAAGTAGGAAAACCAAAGTACCTGTACATGTATGTTAGTGCGAATGATTATGTACTAGGGTTTATGTAAACTTCTCCTACACAAATTGTCGTTACTTATCCTCAGCAATCGTCGTATGATCTGATAATGTCTTCCTATCCATCTAACGGTATGTTGGCTGACCTCGAAAGGATCACGAGTCTAAGCCGTGTGATTATGAGGTTGGTGCATAGAAGACACTTGCGTTAATCGCTCCGTCGGAATTTGTACGAGTAGAATAATGAGTAGAAAACGAACTAAGGACGTTCTTAGCTCAGTGGTGTAACACGCGCCTCAATTATAGTATTGTTGTTTCAGATCCAGGTACGTATCTCTCTCATGATTTTTTAGGTGTGTGTTTATATATTTCGACTGGCTCGATGGCGCATTCGGAAGTGAGCCTGCCCCATGCGCCAAGAGTTGTGGGTTCGAACCCCACCCAGGACAAACATTCGTGTGATGAATACTTGTGTTTGTTCTGTGTCTCGGTGTTAATATCCAATATGTAAGTATATATTTGTAATACCACTGTTGATTCTGATATCCGTAACACAAGTGCTTAAGCTACTTAGCTCGGATTCAGATTAACGTATGTGATATTGTTGGATATTTATTTATTTATTTTATTTATGCCACTAATGCGGGAAAACAACGTGAAGAAAAATGCTGATTGTATAATTAAGATCCGGTGTTGAGCACCCTTATCTATGGATTAGGATTAGTCAGATAAAATCACTTTAATGTAAGAACCGAACTAATCGCGATAAGGTTAACTGGGGTCATGACTAATAAGATCTAATTGAGATCTCTTGCGATGTCGGACTTGGAAAGATAAGGGATATGACGCTAGGAAAATGATGAACAATGGGCAGAAAACTAGGCGACCCAAATCTTGACGTGATATCCAAACGAAATCTAGTGCAGATAGGCATTTTTAGTGCGTAACTAATGCGCCCAATATTATGTATGTAAGTAGTAATAACGCACCATTTATGGTGGCACGTTTGCCCAGCAATGGGACAGTAATGGGCTTCCTGCGACTGGGTTCGTAATGCCCAATTACCCATCGCACGGTTGCCGACCTCGATGGATCACGCGAGATGCTCTCGTGATTTAACGGTTGTACAGCTCCATCACAGTGTACAATTTTACACCTTATCGCGAGCGCAGTAAGGCTATCTGTCAAGACGTCTTGAAATGCTGTACACTAACGCTGAACAGCTGATGTCAAGGCGGGGATTTCTTTGATGCTTACTTATTAACCGTAGCTTATTATAACTTTGTCTTGAACAAGTGATCTATCATTTGATAGATTTTAGTGACCTTGTGATTTATTGCGAATGTGAAAGTGGTAACATATTAAAGTTGTCAAGAACCATTTCTGACATTTATCATTACTCATCTTTAGTCTATCAGTCAATGTTGAGTGACAATTTTAGTTATTAGTCAAAGTCACAAAACTTTCTATATTTTTGTTTCGCGTTATTTGTAAAATAATAGTGTCCAATATTAAACACGTAACTGCGGTTAAACAGATAATATTTATGGACATTCGGTGACTGAATTGCAGTCCTAACTTTACATTCTTGATTGCAGATGAATAAATTAAAAATAAAGTAAGTAGGTATTACAAAAACATTAAAATATGTACAAATCAAGGCGAGGCTAGAATGTACTTAGTTGGTGCAACAATGTTGCTGTATGCAAAGGGATTTAATATATGTTATAATAAACGAGTAAACTATGTGTATTAACCATTACATGTATTATGAAATGGTTTTAATTCCATTTTGCTACGCAGTGGCGTAGCTGGCTAGGTTATGTGGGTCCCGTAACAATAGTGACGGGCTCTTTTTATCGCTAATATACTTACTTTTATAATATTATGATAATTTTGCGGACAACCTTTTCGAATTTTCATTTACAAATGTTGAGGCTCCTATTATCCAAAGATCACAGGATCAGGATGTCCTACTAGGTACAGACCTAGTAGGACAGTAGTAACGCTCCTGTTCATATTTACACAGAATTGCTTTGGTCATATTTCAGACCTCCGTGTCGCAGGTCAATCTTGAATGACAGATACATTAGAGCATACTGTTAATGGCTTCTAGTTATTCTGCATTATATTTCCGCGTTATTCATATGAATTTTTTGTCATTTTGTCTGTTACTTTTCTAAAGCTAAAGTAATTTGATATTTAATGCAATTTTACTTTATAGTCTTAGTAAGTCGAACAAAGGGTGCTTTTCAATTAAGTAAAGATTATTTTGCAGAGGGAGGCAAAATATTTTTGTGACAGAACAAAATTAAGTAGTCTCATCGAGTGCGGAAGCTCGTAAAACTTGATATAATTGCTTGTCCAGACGGTTTTACTACAAATAATGTTTACTTTATCCTCGACCCGAGTTTGCGAAGCTATTACAAAGAGGGAAGCCATAGACTGCAGTAGAGTGCCCAATTACGGCGTCAGACAAACAGCAAAGTATAGATCATCACGACGTTGTATGACTATCTCGCAGTTGCGCAATATTACTTCCGTAACAAGTAAAAGTAAAGTGCTTGCCCAGTGGATAAGATACAAACAGCACGAACAGAACAGTGTCTTGGGTCAGTTAAGTGTCGCGAATCGTAATAGGGCGAAAATTATTACTTGGATCAGTTAAGTTTCGCGAATCGTAATAAGGCTACGATTTTTAGTTGGGTCGAATGAGTGTCACGAATCGTAATAGGGCGAAAATTTTTATGTCGACACGAAAAAGTAGTTATAAGTGGCTAGCTCATTGTCATAATCACAACGCCAACACCTAGTACACTATTAGTCGCCTTTTACTACATGCTAGGCAAGAAACACAGTTGGTACATTATTTTTGTGTAAAAATCAAATAATCACCTATAACGGTCTGGCCGTTATAGGATGATTTTTGTAAAGTAATAAATAATGTAGCGAAATCAGCTGTTATAATTTTATTTGCTAGATCCCTCAGAATAACGAGGTGTTCATATCCGGAAGAATTAATATAATACCTAAGCAAACGTCATTGGTTTAACTTTTAGTCACCAAAACATATAGGAAACAGACTCCGCGTATCTATTCTTACTTACATTTAAAGAGTATTTGTAGTAGATACAAGCATTATTTTGCATATGGAAATAAACATATCATATAACAAAGAATTTAAAAAAAAGATAGTCATCCACCATTATAATAGTTATACCTACTGTTGACTAAATGAAAAAAAAAACGAAAATGTCTTTGATAAGAATATACGACTTTAAGAAGAAGAAGAAAAACAAGAAGAATATATATTCTATGTATAAGAATATATATATATTTTTTAATCTATAAATATTAAATACTATAGTATATTATTATAATATAAGCAAACCAATTATTTCTGGATTGTTGGGGTGAACTGTTTAATAAGATTATTATAAAAATAATTACCCAAAGTGTCATTATATGCCGTTATCTAACCCTGTAGTCTTCCATCAGGTGCGGTTCACGAGGCGCCCGCGCAGCCCGATAAGGCCAATGGACCTCGGTTGCTGATAAAAACGAAAACAATACCGGCATCCGTCTGGACTGTGGACCGGGCAGACGTGATCGCTGACACATGCCACTGCGCAGGAGTCGACAACCTTGCGAGCGATTTTACGTATACAAATACCTGTTACGATTGAAGGTTTAAGCCCTGATAAGTGTTGTTGACAATGGCATTTGTACTTATTGATATCATAACGAAACAAATTACATAACCACATATTTTATAAGGAAGCAGTGGATAGTGTAACCAGAGTTCGTTTCTTAAGTCCAGTGGTTCTCACCGGGCAGCAAAGATGTGAATGGGGGACCCTAAGTCAAGATATTAGAGGGAAATGATTAAATACGAAATACATACTACCACCATTGAATACAGCTTGATGACGGCTGACCGGGACGTATGGAAAAGGAAGACATGCTGCGCCGACCCCAGATGAACTGGGAGAAGGGCAAGATGATGATGATGATGATGACCATTGAAAACACATAATAATTGGGTAAATGTAATCTCTCTTACACACAATCTGATTTGGTGTTCCAGACGCACATGGTAAATGTGCGTTTATTAAATTATTTGTCAATACCAATAAAAATGGTCATTTTATGGTCTGCATACAGATTGTAGTATTCTGTGATAAAAAGAAACAAAGAAAGATATTTCCTTTATGGAAAGTATTTAGACATTTGAATCATATACAGCTAATGGATCGAAAAAGGCAAATGGGTAAAAGTTGTTCAACGATTGGTCAATTTTATTTAAGTATAAATAAGTGTGCCAACTACAGATCAATTTCTAATAAATTGGGCTAGCTTTGTATTAAGCGTGCTCTTTTAAACGGTTTATTCGGAACCTGACCCAAAATCCTAACCCTGCCCAAAACAATGTAATATTTTAATTGACTTACTCTGATTACACTAATTGGTGCTTTTTATTTCAAGGAGGAGAGGGAAAATCTACCTATATCGTAATTTGGAAGGTTAGGAACAGGGTTAGGTTGGGAACAAATATTATATATTTTTTTAAATTTGTAACCTAACCGGTACCGGTAGGATTTTGGCTCAGGTTCGGAATAAACCTTTTAAAATGCATTTGTAGAGCTCTGCAACTCTCTCTCTTCAACCTCTCTTTAACGTTTAAAATTAACATCCTTGAATTTGACATCTGACGTTTTAATGCTTCTAGGTATTTAAAATACTCTTATCTGTAACATAATCTGTAATAAAGATATAAACTCACAGATTATAATCTTAGTATCTTAACTATCAAGTTAAATCCTACAAAATGTTTTATTGCTGTCATTTAACGATTTTACCGCCACATTATTACTTAAAAGGAAAAATTATGTCGACGATATTACGACTATCTGCATATTTACATAAAAAACAGAAAAATTATGACCATGTTGTACGTGCATGCATGTGAAATTAACTATTTTATTGTGACAAAAGTTTGTTTTAAATTACGATACTATGTATGGCAGGTTAGGGTAAGTTACTTAATTAAAGTACTTAAATATATCTACATAAGTTTTTTTCACTTTATAATAGTGAAAGGTTGCGGTACCCTGCTTCTAAGTAAGATAATTATATTGAAGGGCCTAATTACTTTGGGTTTTTGCCGATAATGAGGCAATCGGGTTCAACGTTCTTGTTTAAGTGCCCTATTGTAATAAACTATTTCAACTTTCCACATATTGGCCTGGGACTCAAAAAGAACGTGCTAACTGGGGTTCTTGCCTATCATGTAAAAGGCGACTAATGGTGTGTCGTGTGGTTTTGGGTATGTGATTGTGTAGGCGACAAGCTAGCTCGTCACTACCTATTCAGAATTTTCCATCTAACCCAGCCCAGTATTATTTTTGTTTCTGAATGTGGTTGAAGAGGCTTGTAGCCCCTATGACTCTGCCTTGCCTACTCCTTCGGGGATTATGGGCGTGGTGATATGTATATGTAACTTTCCACATTTTATCAACTGTATTCCCACATTTATATGTAGGTATAAACTGTGATTAATGTTCATATCATATTGTCTAGTGATGAGACAAATGAGTATAAGCCGGAAAGCGGAAAAGGAGGTATTTATCTATACTCATCATTACATGAACTAACAATATATCATTGTTGCTTTTTGCAAACATATTTTTCAAGGTAGAATTTGCAATATTTAATAATAAACTTCACAATCTATAACATTATGTAACATTAACTGTAAACGCGGATAAAACCGCGGGTACAGCTAGTTTATTTATACACCTGACAAGAATTCACTCACTTAGTTAGTATAAAAAAACAAAGGAGTGTTTATTCGTAATTCGAATAGAGACTAAGAGAAGTGAAATGACAGCTAAGGCTTATACATATAAACCCAAAACAATCAAACGTCGCCTGAAAAATTATGCGGCTTCGTTCACTGCGCCTACATTGCTATCAGGTACGTAATCTGATGACAATGTGTTTCGCGCCATAAAATGTTTTCTCCGAGTTTTATGGGATAATCGCGTCGTGACATTGAATCAATGGTTCAATAATAGTTGTGAAAGTCGGTTCTGCCAGATCGCTAACGCGATGTCCAACAATTTTGCATAGAACGACGGTGCACCGATTTCTATTCTACTAGCCATCTGGCGACGGTTATTCTGTGTATGGACTGAAATATGACATGGTATTGTACTATAAATTAAGTAAGTAAGTATAAACAACATTTGCAACCAACAGGCACACAAACATATAATTTGGTAAATGGTAAGTACATATTACTCATAAAATACAAAATGAGCAAATACCTAGTACAGTTTGTACTTGAATTCCTACTATATCAAGAACTGATAAGACATATATGACTTAAATTCTGTAGTCGCAATATATTTTGTATTTACATATCCTTTGAACGAAATAATGGTAGATTAATCTAATATTTTACAATATTTATTACCTTACTGTAAGTTTTTTCCTGAAAGTAAAACACGTATCTATATATGCATAGAACTTTTTAAATAATATCTTGTTGAAATTGTATTAAGTTAATTAAATGATAGAGCAATTTCAATTTAACTTCCCATTGTCGAATTATCCATTTAGATAGATATCATAGATACTGTATTTATCGGACTGCTATTTATTAAAAAAACTTTAAAAATGAAAAGTTAAAAATAAAAAATTGAGTAATAATGAACTGTAATAAATAATTAAGAGGCAGGCATTTGTTTTCAAGCAAGCGATTGTTAAGGATGAAAACAAATGCCTATTTCAAATGGTAGAATCATTCAAATCTTCTCCAGTCCACCGATGCCGGTAGCGGAAATCTGCACATAATGTGTATTTATTTGACCAAACACAATACTGGGCGATGTCAAACACGCAAATTTCCTGGTGACTAGTTGTGATGATTCGTCTTTTTGTGTAACCACGATTCAGCCGTGACTCCGTATGTTCCGACTCGGGTGTAAGACGTAGTAAGAATTTATGAACGAAACTGGTTACATAATTAAAATTGACCACGACGCGTTGGGCAAGAGATTATTGAGTAAGCGGCCTCGGAAAATAGCCCAACTTCGCCGGGGCACAATGATTTTGAACCTTGTAGTGATAACAATAAAAGTCACAATAGGAGGAACTGTAGTGTACGGGATTACCTTTTATTCGCTTTTAGTGATCAGCAATTTGTAAGTTTTCCTTTTTTCACCTGGATGCAATTGTGTTAATATTACGTCGACTAACATACAGTTTCAAATGCAACTGTCTATTAATAGCAGACATTGACACAAAAATAGAGGAGCTGACGTTAGTCTCCGATGTTTTTACGTCTTACGTAAATGTTTTTGATAAAATCATAATTAAAAACAAACATGGAAACACGTTAAGAGCTTTTTATACGACGTAAAATCTCATATATTCCTTAGTATTGAAATCTCATGCACATGTAAATATTGACAAAAACTGTTATAAATTTTTGTATTTGTTGAATTAAAATTAAACATAATATTTCAGCGAGGTTTGACCCACGACCGACCGGTATAAAAAAATCGGCTAAATGTGAGTCGGACTCACACACCGAGGGTTCAATACAAATTTGTCCATCACGGGAATGAAAGCAAATATTTAGGAAAGGAAAACTATACTAGTGAAAGATACAGTTTTACAAAACAAATTATTTGTTTTATTTCTTCTTTTAATGTAACGACAAATTTATCGTTTTTGGTACAATTTCTTTTAACTTACTTGACATCTTAATGACATCACTTCTTCCCAATTTCTTAGTGTCTAGATACCAGACGATTGATCTGTATTATCTGGTATATGTATTTATTCATTTCCAACAACTTAAATTATTAAGTTTGTTTAATAATTCAAGTGGATTCATGCTTGCTAAATACGATTTGAATTTTCTTCTTAGTCGTAATAATAGTATTGCATCTATTTAATTATGTATGGCTTTACGAATAAGGCTATTTATTACTTACGCTATTAATCGAGATAGAGCGACTTAATAGTTACTTAATTATAAACTTAATGCCCTTGAGATAAGGACATAAACAAATGTCATCATGACGCGAACAATCGATTGCGTAACATTGTCTTCTAATCCACGTGGAAGTATGCGAGTGCAGTTAAGGGTGTCAGTTTTGGTATATTTTAAGGAAAATGAAAGATGTGGAATAATTAACTGGGTTAGCAAGTCTTTTCTCAAATTTGACTGGCCCGTTGGTCGAGTCAAGTCAAGTTGGTCAGAGAACCTGGCCACGGAACCAAGGGTCGCAGGTACGAATCCCGCTAGGGGCAAATGTTTCGTGTGTGTGATGAATATGGACATTTGACTGGCTCGATGGCGCATTTGGTAGTGACCCTGCCCCATGCGCCAAGAGTTGTGGGTTCGATTCCCACCCAGGACAAACATTCGTATGATGAATACTTGTGTTTGTTCTGTGTCTGGGTGTTAATATCCAATATTTAAGTATATATTTGTAATACCACTGTTGTTTCTGATATCCGTAACACAAGTGCTTAAGCTCGGAGTCAGATCAATGTATGTGATGTAGTCGGATATTTATTTATTATTATTAATGCACAAAACTCCTCCTCAAGTACGAAGTTGGTAAAACAGGTCCTTTTCTTGTATCCGAAATCAAATATACGAGATACTCAAGTATAATTAGGCTACATAGTTTGTCAATCATCATCATCCTCTTGCCCTTCTCCCAGTTCATCTGGGGTCGGCGCAGCATGTCTTCTTCTTCCATACGTCCCGGTCAGTTTGTCAATCAATCATATGATTAATAACCTTTCTTGTAGGCAGGAAAATATAATAATCAAAGCTACTAACATCATCCTAATGGTGATGATTTCTCAATGTAACAACTCATATTGCTCTTTATACTTACAGATGCAATAAAAATCTCGAGGACTCCAAACGATGATGCTTGTGCACGGATTTGAACCAACACCACTGAGGTAACATCGTTGTTTTCCGAAAACAAAACGACATGATATACAATATATTCCCTTTTAGTGAGTATCATAGTAGGTCTATCATTAGGGATTCCATCCAAGGTATTGTAATTACTAATTAATGTTAAAGAGTTATATTACCCGCAACAGAAGGAATTAGCTGGTCAAAGGGGAATGTAGCATCGATTTATTTATACCTACCCAATAATTGACGAATTGCGCATTTGTAATTCATCGGAACATGATAATTTAGGGGTTTTATATAAGTTCAATAGTACGTTTAAAGTGTAACAATTGAAGTCTTGACACCTCAATGACACAATAGTTTATGTAAGATGTTACGTCAATTTTAAGATGTGTTGATTAATAAAACAAACTTAGCAGTATTAATCCTGATTGAAGAATGTGTGTAAATAAAGTGTATAATAGGACGTTTATAATTGTTAATTATTAACCATAGAAAAGCAAATATCCTGTAAAAGCCGAAGTAATATTCCCTTGAATACCTCTAACATGCTGGAAAAGTTAACATTGAAAATGAGTTGGGTGTGTGAATGAGGCGGCGGAGATTACTGATAACAGTATATTAGTCGCCTCTAATAAGAACATTCTTGAGTCATTGCAGTACGACTTATAATTGTTTAGCCACTACCGCAGTCAACAATATAAGGATTGTTATGAATCGTTTAACTTGTATGGCAAATGTGCATATAATTGCATGCTTGATACGCGCACGGAAGACACAGGGCCAAGGACGTGGCTATTGACTTCAATAAAGTCATTATTCTGCCATTTACACATTGCAACGATCGAAGCATGTTACCAGGGCGTTTGAGTAAAATTACTTTAACCACTACTTAAAATAATCTTACTGATATATCTCAAAGAAGTTTCTAGAAAGCTCAAGTACGCAACGACAAAAAAAATACTAGAAAAATAAACTTAATGAGCAATATATAAGGATTATATTTCCTTGAAGGCAAAAAGAGGGATAGTTCCTAAGTTAATTATAGTTCCTATTCTGCAATTGCCTATATCAAATATTAATACTTAGGTACTCTTTGGTAGTTTATAATCTACAATTATTTTTCCGCTCGTATACAAACAATATACTATTAAATAAAATAGTAGAAAATCGATTAGAAACAGAAATATAAGGTAACCAACCACGCGCGTGCTTACCACGAGCCACTGCAGAAATGGGAATCTGAAGTCAACAGCCTATTCATCACGACATACGAATTGAAGACAAAAGGGTGACGTGACGTCACGTAGACCAGACTTTCCTCCCAACATAACATCTGCGACCTTGAGGCTTAGCACAAAGAAATTCGCAACATAGGACGGGTGTATTACTCCATCCGTCTCCGTAGCAAAATAAATGTGTTTAAATTGAAATATATGTACAATACAACAATATATGGTATATTTCAGTTATTTTCATAGTGTTATGTCGTACGGTCTCCTACTGTGGGGTTCTGCGGCTAATATTCAGTATATTTTCATATTGCAGAAGAGGGCCGTCAGAGCCATATACGGCCTCAGACCGTGTGATTCACTCAGAGAATTGTTTAAAGAAATCAATATTTTGACACTAGCGTCACAATACATTTTACATTGTATCATCTATGTTTACAAAAACATGCAGATATTTCCAAAACAGATAGATACTCATTCTTTTAATACTAGAAATAGACACAAACTTGCTGTTCCAAATCACAAACTTAATAAGAGTAGAAATTCCTTCATTGGGTGAAGTATAAAAATATTCAATACGTTACTACCTCAAAGTCTCATTGATTTACCTGTACATAAGTTTAAATTATATATTAAAAAGGGCTACGACAAGATAGAAGACTATCTAAATGATAAGAATATATGGTTAGTCCCAGAATAGGCTGGCTGTTCGCCTGTACTGCAAAATTTTCATTGACTAAGAAATTGTAATGAAGACTAGGCATTTAAAAAAGAGTAACTATCGAGTTTCTTGCCGATTCTTCTGTGTAGAATCGCCTTTTTGAACCGGTAGATATCGATCTTGTTCTGACGATTTATAAGTGCTTTATTGAAGCCTAATGTCAATAAAGACAATTTCATTTACAATAGCAACATGGGTGTAATATACTTACATTATATAACTTTGTGGGCAATGGCAGCATAGAATAATTAAGAACGGAATGCTAAGAGCTAATATTGGAGATAAGAACCATAATTTTAATTGTCAATAAATGTGAGTACCTACATGTAGAGTTTTTTGTTTAATCATTAAAATATGCATTAATTAATAATAATAATATAATGTTAAAATTAAATAATAATAATGGATACTAGGTTAACGGATGGACATACTTAAATAAATTTATAAACATCCATGACTCGAGTACAGTTCATGTTCATCACACGAAACATTTGCCAAATGACTATAATTTGACTGTTGGCCTATAAAAAATCTAACCTAAAAGTGGAGATATTGTGTTAGATCGCTTACTTTTCCCATGCTTTACGTAAGTATTCAAAATATTATGTAAGCACTAGTTACTTGTAAGATCACAACACTGTCTAGCTAGTTTTTCTATTTGAGTCAAGGACAACGACCGATTACCTTATTTTGTATAATAAAACATTATTAGCTCATAGCAAAATTCAAACATTAAGTCATAGTTGGCCAGGCCCACTCCACAACATAAATATTTATAAGTTTTTTTTAATATTTGTTTTATTTTCACTCCGAACACCTTTGTCACAAATCTACTTTAAAATTAGAACCTTGGTGGATCTAAAATAGCCAGTTTCTTAATTTGGATTGGAGAGTATGTTTTAAATATGTATTAATTTAAAGAATGATTAACATTCAAAATATAATGTTATTCTGGTTGTTAAAATTTTCGTCTGGTTCTGGTTGTTCGGACACTGTCCGATCGACGACAGGGGTTCAGGATACAAATGAGACTTTGCAATTTTTTTTTATAAAGACGGCTTATATAGTAAAGTTACCACGACACGTGTCGCCTTTAGCTTCAGGCAACGACCTTGGAGACATTGTAAACGCGGGTATTTTATTACTACACTTAAGTACAAATTTGTAGTCTTTTCGATTTATTTACATTTTAATGTGTAGCAGTGAAAGGTTAGTAGATTGGTCGTTTTGTGTTTTTTATTTAAACAAGCTATCAGCTACCTAATTTAAGGATGAAGGAGTATTATTTCTTTCTTTCCTATCTATACATTATTACAATTTATACTAGCTGATTACCAATTGATATAATGTAAACGTCGACATTAGCTATTTTGAACAAATTCCACACACTAATTTCCTTACATAAGTATCTGTGAGTTATATGTTACGATTTCAATAATCTACTGTGATGAAATTTGGTACCTACCTATACTGAAAGTTTGAAAACTAAAGGCTATTAAATAAACAAACTACTAGGACTTTTAATATATCTGATTATTAGATGATTTTGTGTCACGCACATATAATAAAACATACGCAATTGACTTGAATTTAAGTGGATGAAGAATTGAGTAGATCGGTCAGTTAGATCATGAGTTGAATTCGTGCACACTGCATCCCAGCAAAGAGCGAATAAAGATCGCACTGAAAATACATGGCTGACTCAATCTTTTATTCGTATATTCAAGGAAAAGCCGCATACTCAGTGTTTAGTTGGAAAACCTGTGATTCTACCAGGATACACTCATTGTGCATTTTTATATTTTCCAATTTTTAATGGGTCATCATTATTGCATTGTTATGCGGAGAGGATTTAATAAATAAATATTTATTTTTAGTCAATATAGCCCCGAGGAGTGGTGCTAGTGTAGTTCAATGTGGATGGATAGCGGTCCCCGTCTAAGCACGGGACATAACGCTAGGAAGATGATGTACCAATTTGACCCTGACTCTATGCCCGATACTGTATTTAGGGTATGTATGGGTCCAACGAGTAGGAACTACGATCTTCATTATTACAAAGAGTATTTATATACACTTGATGTTTTTTCTAAAAATATTATAGATATCACTGACTCTATAATGAAAACCTATTTGGTATAATGTTGTAAATAAACTTTTTCAGTAGGAGGTATTCGATCGATGTCATGACAAGTCTCTATTTTTGTAGATTCATAAACATTTAAAAATAACTTCCTCGGAAAAAGCTGCATACAAAACGAATAAACAACGGCGCTTGCTGTATCTAAACAAATGTTGACACCTTCTTCTTACAAGATAAACCGTATTTCAGGTAATGTCGTTGTTGTATATTTACCATACGAATCTTAAAAATATAAATATCCGTTTAACGGTCTATTGACACGGTTGTATCTAAACATCTTTAAGGTTTAATGATCCTCTTATGTTATGTTCGTCGTCTCGTTCTCAGTCGGTATCCGACCATGAGCCTAGTTTAAGTTCTATTCTGATGATTATTATATTGAAGCCACTGCCCATTCGTAACTCTTAGACAAGGGAACTTGGAGGTCCACTTATGATCTTTTCCTTCACCGTCAAAACTTACTGTTGAGCTTTGAACAAACACCCAGGTTTGAGTTATTTTCGTCTCAGTCATCAGTTAGTTAGTTAGCTACATAGAAACGTTTTAATATCTTAAAGTCTTCTAACAGTAGGTAAACTTTGTCTGTTTTAATTTCTTTAGTCGGATTTTTTTAGTCGGTAACATTTCCATATTCCAGTTATTAGCATATTACACTGTCTATTCACGTGTTAATACATATGTTAGTTAGCCTTATCAACAGAAACCGCTTGGTACTTGTCAGAAGAGAGAAAGGGACAAGTAAGTACAATTTGTGTTGTACACAACGAATGTTTATGGAGATAAGTTACAGAGCGGATGTAACAAGTTACACACTGTTTGTGTTCTGTAACAATGACCTTTGTCTTGTCTCTGCTTAAATGCGCACAATTTTTGTTGTCTAAAACATTTTCGTATTCAGGCTGAATACGGAGTTTAATATCGATAAGAATTTGTTTTAAGCATAATAATTCGTCAAGTGGAGCTGTAATACAATGTTTATTTATTTATTTACAACTCTTTATCCACTTTTCTTTTGTTTATATCGCAGGAGAACCCGACTGTAGACGTACTACCGAGTCAAGTGATCGTTCTAATCCATCAGGGACCTACTTAAATAATCACTAAAAATCGGGCTAAAACCGTGAGTTCAATGACATGCACATTTGCACAAGTTCCAAAGTGATATGCCATTTATAATAAGGAAGTTTTAATATTTTAATCAATTTAATACTTTAATTTACTGAGTAGGTAATCGCTTTATCCTTCACCATTAATATACTAATGTATGTACATAGATATTTAAAAAATTAAGTAATGAATTACACACAGTATGTCCAATACGAATAATGAAGTAGAAATGTATTTATAGCAGTTTGGCTCTAGATCAGCGATATCTTTATCACGGTAAGAAGAATTCAAGATTTCAACTGCATTTTACGATAATATCATGTAGTTTTATTCTGAACCTGTTTAGTTTCGAAACGTTTTAAAAGCTCGTATTGACCACGGAAAATATCTAAAAGTGATACTGGTTTGCAACATGTTATGAGCACTCCAATGGACGACAAAAGGTACCTACATTTGCATGTAGATTAAAAAGGTTGATATTATGCAGACGATGTAACGACGTGCGTGTGGAAATTCCCACCAAGCCAACTGGGCTGGTCTTTTCTTTGTAATTATCTTTGTTTTACGCATCTAGTGCAGCAGGCTCATTATTATTGCTTACGGACGCTGATTGCATTGCCTTTGTCTCAATTAAGCGCTGTTCTGATCTGTGCATCGGTAACTCAGAAAACATTAACGGTAACATAGTAATTCAGGCACAGCTCACTGCGTTGCAGTGTTCACTAAAATTTATATTTGTGGAACGTGCAAGTTTGAGTTAAAGGTGCATTAAAGGAGTGCCGATAAGTCTGCGATATCTGCATACCCCGGCCACTCCATTTTGACTGGGTTCATTTTTTCAAAGGGCCCTGGTAGGCCCACTCGCCACGCCGTCCGAGGGCGGACGGCGTGGTGCCTATGTATTCCCCGCATTAAAAAAGTGTCAGCGCTAACTCAGCGCAGGTTTGTGTTACATGTCTATTTTGATCTGCCTCGTCCAAACACTCATACGTAGGTACCAACTTTGTCCGAGGACACTACATTTACGTATATAACATTTACTTTGTCCCTTTCAAAACTATAAAGGTGCATATTGAAATCCTTTCTTCATTCATGGACGGTGGTAAAAGTGATAACATGCGGTTATAAATGAAAACAGGTCTTGTTTAATGTTTAAATAAGAAGTTACTTGAACACGAGCAACGCTTCCTAAAGTCAATATCTGTATTACACGTATCGATTTTTATCGATATTTGGACGCGTATAGGCGATATAGGTATACAGCCTAATCTTAATTGCAACTACAAGTTAAGGAATAAATATGATCAGTTCGTAATAGGGATAGTTTCATATTAAGTAGGTACATTAGTTTTAGTTGGTAACTAAATGATAATTCTTTCATCGACCGAATATATATGAACATCAAAATAAGCATTTAACCATTTGAACAATATTTTTTTAGTCACCTAAGTAAAAAATAATATTTGCATACACGTCAATAATAAACGTCAATAGGTAGTATAATAGTTGTAGTTTATTAATATATTATAATAAAATAATTACGGGGCTATCATTAAGAAAGTTTACTTATAATGATGCTAAGTACAAACTTGTTGTACTTAAAAACAGTAATAATGTAAGTTGCACTTATAAAAGATTAGGTTTTTCCTGCTTGCTAGTATTAATGTAGATTTTTCCATTCCTCGAGAACAGTATTTTTTTAGATGAAAGGCCTACATGCTAATAATCTTTTTCTGCATACTGGAGTCACCAAAGAACGTACCTACTTATAACATGGTAAATTTCAAATAGGTCCTGTAGTTTCGGTGTCTATTCAATGCAAAGAAACCTACAATCAAATCTTTCCTCTTTTTAATATTATTATTAAAGATGAACACCGTTTTCTAATTAGTCGTGCTAACTAAGTACTTACATATGATAATTGAAAAAAAAAATGACGTTAATTTACTTTTTAATTATTTTGCGGTTGCGGCGACAAGATTGATTGGAACATGTTGTATTACCATTTAGATGAACATAATAGATAATTGTAATTCACTAAGGAGCTCACTTAGTGAATTTTAAAGAGAATATTAGTTTATTCTAGAATAATATTAATACTTCTTTGTTGTTAGTATGAATAATGTTCTTTGGCTTGCTTCTGAAGTCGACAAAGACGATGTTGCGGACAAAAGCTAGTATATTACATGATGATTCGACTGGCCCGTTGGTAGAGTGGTTAGAGACCCTGGCCACGAAACCAAGGTCCGCGGGTTTGAATCCCGCTAGGGCCAAATGTTTCGTGTGATGAACATGGACATTTGTACTTGCGTCATGGATGTTTATAACCGTATTTAAGTATGTCTATCCGTTCACGTAGTATCCATAACACAAGCAAAAGCTTAGTTTGGAACTAGGGAATTGGTGTGTCAGTCTGGAGAATTAATTTAATTTCATCTGGAGAATTAATGTAGCGTTTGCAAGAAATTGATAAAACCAGATAAGTATTTGATGTTATCACCAACTGGTAAAAATAGCATTAATTCCTGACTTGAGATTCATACATACTTACATATCAACGTGCCAGTAATCCCCGAAGGAGTAGGAGAGTGCAATGGAGAGGTAGCTCCCTTATAAACATTCAGCCAAAAAATCTGGGTTGGGTTAGTAGGGTTAGTACCTATACTTGGGTACACAATCATATACCCAAAAACCCGATAAGTATACCATTAGTCGCCTTTTAGGACATGCTTGGCAAGAAACACAGTTGGCACATTCTTTTTTGTTTCCAGATCAACATGCGACAAAACTTGAGATATCAAACGATTATCTTCATCGTCTAGAAATCGTTCCGATTTATAATAATATAAGTAGTCCACAAAAGGAAAGCTACAATCTTGTGGTTTAAGTAATTTATGTTGTACTGTTACATGTGCTATAATGAGAAACAAAGAGAGGTACGTATGAAGGAATTGGTATCTAAGTACATAGAATTTTCTGGAAAAGTCGCATTGTTTTGTTTAGGTAAAGGAAATACGCTATAATATACATTATTCCGTTGTATTTTGAAATCGAGTGTCATACCTACTATTATTGCATAAGCATACATATATGCTAGAGAATGCGGAGTATTATATTCCTAATCATATATTTTTTTACATCATCTCACATTATGTTATAACTCCTGGCGTTATGAAATCATCCGGTTAATTTATTCTACACTAATATTATATAGAGGAAAAATTTTATTGTTTGTTTGCTATGAATAGTCTCCGGAACTACTGGATCGAATTGTTTTTTTTTTTCATCAATGGAAACCTACTTTATCAGCGAGTTACACAGCCTATATTTTATCCCCGTATTCCAATGAGGACGGGAACTACGCGGGTCCAACCGCGGGGCGCTGCTATTTTAAATAATCTCGAAAGATACGTAATATAACCAGACCAGTTGAAATGTCATGACATTTCAACTGGTCCCTTTTTTATACGTTTAAATAACACACATCGTCCAATATAATTTATAAAATACGGCCACGTGTCACGTGACGTCACGCTTAGTTGATCTCACGCAAATTACACACCTATATCTGTTTTATTTCCATTGCGATTACAACATTTTTGTTACAGATCGTCAATAACTTATTTAATAAGGCAATTACAATCTGTAAAAAAAAAAAATATTCTCTATCACTGCAATGATGTTTTAACATAGTTATAATACTTATTATTATTACTTATGCATGAGCATGACACTGTTTGTAAAGAATTTAAAATTAAAATAATCTTCACGGGTACAATCACGTGGGATTATACAGTGTTGCGGGTTCAAACAATGTAAAATAATTTGAATTTAGGTATCTTCAATACATCCCTTGTCTTTAATAAGAACCTTAATACACAGATTAATAATGAAATAGGTCCTTGAATGACAAAGACGACCTTAATGTTTCTTACAACTATAATGTCAAGTAAAACGATAAACTGGGTGTATGCAAACTGGTTTGAATGTTGCATCATGAACTTGTAGCTCTATTTACAAAACTGTATTAAATATTGTAGTAATTATTGTAATTTGTTTGTAATATTGGAATATTAGGCGTTAAATGCAATAAAATGCTACCTGATTTATTAATGGCAGCCGTATTTACATAATACTATTAATAATATAATAACTAGTAGAAAAAGGAAATCAATGGATTAGAACACGCGTTAACTTAAAATAAAATGCGAATATTTAAACCTGAACACGCGTGGTTGAAAATAAATACCGATAAGCCTTACCTGTTAATGCTCAGCTCAGTAGTGAGCTAAAACACTATGCTACTAGTAAAAGAGAAGCATACGACTAGCCTGATGGTGAATAGTCATCGGCTGTAGCCTGTACATAGACATTAGATAACAGTCGCTAAAATCCCCAATTCGTTAAATCTATGGTCAAGGTGTAAGTCCAACACTACATAAAGCCAGGGCCGGATTAATCATATTGGGGCCTATAGGCAAACGCTTCACAGGGCCCTTTATATTTTCCAAAAATGTTTTCTATTCTTACAATGGATTTTTTCTCGAACCGCAGGCCAATTGCCTACTCTGCCTAAAGGCCAATCCAGCCCTGCAAATAACGATCACGCTATTATAAATATAAATATCAGACTACATCACATACATTAATCTGAATCCGAGATAAGTAGCTTAAGCACTTGTGTTACGGATATCAGAATCAACAGTGGTATTACAAATATATACTTCAATATTCAATATTAACACCCAGACACAGAACAAACGCAAGTATTCATCATACGAATGTTTGTCCTGGGTGGGGATCGAATCTACAACTCTTGGCGCATGGGACAGGGTCACTACCGAATGAGCCATCGAGCCAGTCGATCTATGATGATGATTCTACGATCCAATGTATATATACTTGATCAAGATTACCACACACTTCAGTGAAGATAAATGTAAATATCAACAAACAAAGCTAAATATAAATGTAGCGGGAGATACCCAGTTGCGAGTGTTCGTGCTATAAACGACAACGTTCTTTGAACTCACAAAAGTTTAAGCGTTCAGTGTTAGAGGAACGATGTAATAAATCAAATTTCACATTCTCCAGTTGTAGACAGTATTTTGAAGAATACTACTACGCGTACAATCGTAAATAATAAATGATGACTGAGAAAGATTTGTAATGACATTACTTGCTTTTTGCTGAATGAAAATGTTTGTAAATTTAATTTAAACTGCCTCTAAAGCTGTGGAAATCTCCGAGCGAAGAGTTTAAGATGCTGTTTATTCAGAGACAATTGCACAATTTTCTTGACATCTAATTTTAGCATGCGTTCAATACTGTGCAACAAAATCGGATTAGCTATGTCGAGTACAGCATCAGTGTAGAGAGCGTACAATAAATTACTATAGCGGTGAATGTGTGGACAACAACATCGCACAAAGCAAAATAGAAAGGTTGGTAAGGAAGAATACCTAGGTACTTACCTACGTGTGGTTGATGGACATTTTGATGTCGTGTAAAATTACAGACACGTTGAGTAATTATTACTTACTGTTTATTATTAGTAGATAACTGATCTTAGAAAAAACGTAGGTAAGTCCTTTTTTTAGTTTATATTGCCTTGTTTAATATAAGTATCCTTTGGTCTAAAAGAGACGCATACCAGCAGATATATCTTTTGGTCTTCGGATCTATACATACATACATAACATCACGCCCATAATCCCCGAAAGGTAGGAGTCAAAGTGGCAGCAAACCCTTAACCGCATTCAGCCAAAAAATAAAAACGAGCTGGGTCAGATGGAACATTGTTCCGGGCCGTACCTGGCGCCCGTGCATAAAGGAAGGGGTTAAGTATTCAATTATTTTTCATGTTGTTTCTATTTTATTCGATGAAATAAAGTCCGTTACAGAATAATTATAATGTACATGTATGTATTGTGCATGCAATTCATTAACATTAATTGCAAACTACTTTATGAGCCTATTTTATAAAACGGTAAATATTCATAACTAGTTAACTTTGCAAGGTATTGCGAATTGTGATGGATGTAATGTGTTTATTATAATCGAATACTATGTATTTAGTTAATCGGTAAATATCTACAAGGAAAAAGGTATGTAAAATCAAGCAAAGAAGGCCTTGATACTGAACTCAATTAGGCGTACCGTGAAGGTTAGAGAAGTTAGAAAGAGAATGTTAATTAGCACTATTGACTGTCGCAACTTCTTCATTCATGCACTGAACAATACATGAATGCAGAGCGTCGATTCTAACAGTTCAATGGAAGGCTAACTGGGTTATCCTAACGCCAAGCTGGAAGCGCGGACGGAGTTGCGCAGCCGGCAAGCCTCCAGTGCGCAGCCGCGGACTTCCCGGCCGTTGACGTCGCAGTCGGAAGGTTCTAGAAGCGCCATGACGTCAGATTACGTCATTTTGCATCGCTCGCCCACTTGCTCGACCGGCCGAGAAGACTTATACGCCGGAGCTATTCAGTTAGACGATGCGACAGCGCTATTGTCGAGAATTTAACAAACTTTTCGCATATATCTTATCTGTCATAATAATACGTACGACTTATGTCTGCAGGTTCTCACAATGACAGTCAACCAATGGTACACATTAGCGATGGATGGTTTGACTAAAGTAAACAATGCCTTGTCTAAATTAGATTCTCACAACATCATCGCACAAAGTTTTCAAACAAAACGATATGTTAAGTGCACATTTTTGTGGTAAGTAGGTACAATATTTGGTACAAATTGAAAAAGTTTTTATTTAATATACTTAGTAGATGTTTTCTGATAATCATTAAAATCTATATGTCTTTGTATTTCGGATTTTCGTTTGCTGCAGTCTTTTTAGGGTTTGCTAATAACCTCAACTACAACATTCACCTCTTATCTAGTTTACTGATTAAGTATGTATAATAATTTTCAAATCACTAATATTTTAAAGTCGAAAATTTGTAAGTTCGGATGTTTGGATATTTGTTGATCTTTTACGGCAAAACGGCTGAACTGGTGCTGCCGAAAAATCGATAGTTTTGCAATAGATAGTTAAACGCTAAAATTATCTATACGATCGATAGAACAATTGATTGTATCGATAGTAGTAACTATTGATAGTTTTTTACTAGGTATCGATGGTCTATTACCAAATAGCAATACCGATTGAAGAGCATTCTATCGATGATATCGATACTATCGATAGTACTGCTGTTAACTGATAGTTTTGCAGTATCAATAGACTATTGGTACTATCGATTTTCTTCAACTATCGATAGACAATAATCGATATTGGCCTATCGAGCGGCAACACTAGGCCGAACCGATTTGGCTAAAAGTTGAAATGGTGATGACTTATATCTTGGATTAAAACATAGGCTACATTTTATCTCGAATATTTAGTTTCCACGGAAATTACATTTTCGAATAACACGCGGGCGAAGCCGCGGGCAACAGCTAGTAAAGAACATAAATTACATACTTTGTTACAAAATGTTAATCAATAATTAAATACTCCTTATCTACAACTGATGACGTTTTGTACCATTAACTATCCGCTAACCAAGTTATTAATCCGTATTGTACTTTATTGCTCTGTTATATCCTAACAGACTACTTAATAAAATACAGGTATAAGATCTTTATTACTGCAAATCATAAGGATATGAGGATATTCATTAGTCTTTCACGCAAAATCTATTTAACATATTCAAATAAATTCGTCAAGTTGATTCAGCTAGATTAACATGTGTAAGTACAAGCTATTTGTGTACCGAAATAATTGATAGTTTCTGAAAGATGACTTTGCATTTCGGACTGAATGTTTATACGAGGTAAATCGCGGAAACAAACTAAGTAGATAGTTAGAAGTAGTTAGAAAAGGTAAAGTCTTAATACTTAGATAAGGCACCTAAAGGCCAGTTAGACCTTTATGTAGATAATATCACGGTTTCAGTAATTTCATTGACCTATATTGCCACTACTGTTCGTTTGCGGCATTTGAATTTTCCTTAACACAGCACAATTGGACATGACAATATAAATGATCAATAAAGAAGGTTCAGCGTACTGCTACAGACTTCCAGACGCTTATGCCTAGGGCATTAACCTAGTTACACAAAGCCTTTCTATTTTTATGCACATTTTCTATTCTAATACTTAGGTACTGTAAAATACTGATGGACGTTTCCACGTGGTATATTTCCACATAAATATCAGATTACATCATATACATTGATCTGACTCCGAGGTAAGTAGCTTAAGCCCTTGTGTTAAGGATATCAGAATCAATAGTGGTATTACAAATATATACTTAAATATTGGATATTAACACCCAGACACAGAACAAACACAAGTATTCATCACACGAATGTTTGTCCTGGGTGGGGATTGAACCCACAAGTCTTGGCGCATTGGGCGGGGTCACTACCAAATGAGCCATCAAGCTTGTCCGAAATAATTGCTATATCATAATTATGTTATGTGTTTCCATATAGTCAAATATTAAATATACAAACCTGATACAATATCATGTAAATTTCAATTGACCGCAAACAGCGCTATCATAGGATTTTTATAAAAATCAGTCGATCATGCTAGCCAATCGTTTAGATTCAAACTAAAACTTACCTTATAAGTACTTTGATTTCAAGATAAGCGTCAATTAAAAGATAAATGTTAACAAAATTATAATTATGTAGATAATCATTAGTAAGCACAATCTTCTTTAAATTATGTTTCATCTTGTTTACTAATCATTTAAAGTTTACCTAATCCTACTAATATCATAAATGCGAAAGTTTGTTTGAACATGTGGATGTTAGTTACTCTTTCACGCAAAAACTACTGAATGGATTTTAATGAAACTTCAGAAAAATGTAGCATAAACACCAAAATAATATAGGGTATATTTTATCGACATATCACGCCAGCAAAGAAGCTAATAGGTACTGTATAATACTTTTATGTATATGACCTGTGAAAAATATCCAAATAACCCCCATAGTTATAGAAATTGTTGTTCTACGACCATGTTCACACAAGTGGACGCTTTCAAACAACATCGTATTAATTATGACCTTCGTAAGAATGCAAAACAAATGCAAGAATTTAGTCGTTGACAAACTGCCTGGCGGGATTTTTTAAACATAGAGCAAAGTTTATACTTATTATAAATACTATGTTACTAGTAAACAGAGTACGCAAGTACGCACTAAGCAGTTTAATAGCCGGCTCGGCACACAGCTGGGTAAGGAGGCGAGGACTCCGCTCGCATGCAACACGCGCTGCTCTTGCGCAAGTCGAGGCCGCGCGCGCAGGGCTGACGGCTGTCCACCAAACAAAGTACATGTAGTGTGCGTTTAGTACTTGTAAATCAAACTGTAGCTGTCAGAAAGGAATTTGCGCAGACCCTGTAGATTTAAGACATTGAGTTTAAAGGGGACCCGTTTAATTTAAATGAGACTCAATTTCGAGGTCAGGCTCAGGGAAATTAAATGCGTAAAATAGCGTGTTTCTGTTAGAAATAGCTGGTAATTGTCGTTCATTGTTAAATAGTCAAACTCCTACAGACGGTACTTAGCAGCTGATACAAGTCCCCATGATGGTTAACTTATATGTAAATGTGAGCAGATTTTTATTCATATCATAATGCAGCGTGATCTATCATTTTAGCCCAAAGAGAACGTGAGTCATGTTACACTTGTTAGCCTTATGCAAATTATTTATTTTTAAAGTAAACTGGCTTTTGTAGCTGGTTTTATGTTTGCAGGAACAGTCATCGTCTGCTAAGTTGGTCACTAAACACCTGAGTGTTACAGGTGTACTCTGAGCAAAGTTAGCTAGCTGTTTAATATAGGTATGTAGGTAGATATTATAGGCAAATCGTTAAATGTAAATATCATTATAATTAATTCATAGATGTATAATCATTTTCAGTAATACTACTGAAAATGATTATACATCTATTCGCAAAGCAAAAATCTTGACATGTTCGAGGAAACCAACAATTCGTGTGAGAAAAAGGGCTTGACATCAAACAACACCCTACAAAAGTTATCGATAAAATATTATTCTTGAAATACGAAACGCTTGCAATTCCTAGATATATTTATGAGCTTTAGGGCAAGTTTCACTTGTCCCGAATAAAGATCTATATAGCTATCTGGCACGTAAATAACTCACAAATTATGGTCCAAAGTTCCTAATAGGCTATCAGGGACTTATCAGTATGCGGTGAACCCGGCCCTTAAACTGATTAGAAACTCATATTACGTCGCATCCCTAGCCGAAGGACGCCACGCGGAAACTTGCGAACCGCGAATTGCTGCTAATTTCGTACGCACACCGCCTGCCTGTGCCGGCGCAGCGCGCTGCGTTTCACAACCGCTCGGCGGCTGTTATCCTCGTACACTTGACATTGGGAGGCGTGCCGCAGCCCATTTCGTAAACACACCACGATGGGTAGACAATGGTGTGAAGGCGACTGGGAGTGTCCCCCACGAGAACTTGGTGTCAAACACTTTAGCCCTTATAGGGAGTAACAGTTCGTCCAAGTGTCGCCAACATGAAGAGACCTCTTATATTATGTTTGGAAATAGTGTTAAATATTTATATAATTTATTTATTCTGCCATTTCGATAGTGCCGTCATGTGAGCGCATTAATGTAAATAAAATAAATAAATAAATTCTCCAGACTGACCCCAATTCTCTAGTTCCAAATTAAGCTTATAAGCTTGTGCTATGGGTACTAGGTGAACGGATAGACATACTTAAATACGTTTATAGGCGTCCATGACTCGAATAAGAATGTCCATGTTCATCACACGAAACGTTTGCCCCTAGCGTGATTCGAACCCGCGACGTTCGTTTGATTTCATGGCTAAGGTCTCTGACCACTCGACCAACGGGTCTGTCAAATAGAAGCGAGGATTCCAAATACATTTTAAAAGCTCACGTCACCACCTACCGAAAGCAGAGATGTCTAACGATAAATGAAAGTCATAATTTGACTGGCTCGATGGCTCATTCGGTAGTGACCCTGCCCCATGCGACAAGAGTTGTGGGTTCGATCCCCACCCAGGACAGACATTCGTATGATGAATATTTGTGTTTGTTCTGTGTCTGGGTGTCAATATCCAATATTAATTAAGTATAGGTATATTTGTAATACCACTGTTGATTCTGATATCCGTAACACAAGTGCTTAAGCTACTTACCTCGGAGTCAGATCAATGTATGTGATGTAGTCTGATATTTATTGATATATTATTTATTTATTTATAATGAAACATCTAAATTGGCAGATGTTATGAAAACAACTGTAGAGATAGATACTAGGTATTTAGATCTAGTGGCCGTTTATATTATATTTCCTTAATTTAATTACTGGTGGCGCGGACAAGTACGTAGGTACCTACGTAATTGGTTACAAATGAATCGTAGGATAATGAGCATGTCGTGTTTAGTTACTCAATAATTGTTATGGCGTGATGATATTAAAAGCGCCTTGCGCAAGCGCCGAGTTCAAGCGGTCCTGGATACATATGAAAGTATGCATTAGCCTTGGTTTTCATAAGGCAGTAAGTAAATATTCACGGACATTGTATGCAAGAAGTACATAAAACATTAAAAGTACGTTTGTATAAAAATGTCAGAAATATTAATCATGGTTTGTTTATTTACAGGCTTGGTTGATGACCTGGGATTCCTTAATTGCTATTAGAATTACGTATATAGCAGATAACCGGGTACCTATTACAGGATTAAAAATGCGACATGTCTACATGTCATAACTTAGAAGTTATATTAGGATTATTTACAAAACATATCCTAATTAGAGTATTTTACTATAGCACTTTATACCTACCCGAAGAATTATGTTAAATAGGTTCAACTTAATATTAAAATACCGAATATCGTGTTTCAAAGATGAATATGATAATAGGTATTATCTGTTATAAATACATTTTAAAAAGTTACAAATAGCGAGTAAGTAGGTAATCATCACGTGACTAAAAACGCCGTTTACATCATAATGTCTGTTATTCGACATTATTTCCAACAAGTCTAGCAACAAGTTCCACTTATTGTCCAAAATTCTCTCCTGAGTTTGACAGAATGTGAATTTTATCTATCGAACCGATCCGAATACGACGTCATTTAGGCACTATAGTAGTCTATGCAAACTGAAACGTCTTATTTACATTTTTTACCACCATTGTAACGTGTGACTTGCAATAAACGTTGTTTTGAATTGGAATTTGAAAAACTCGTAGCAATTAAGCGGGAAAATTTATACGAGTAGTTTTAAAATGTCCTTTTATCTTTAAATTAAACTATTTGCTTACAAAAGACTTTTTTATGTTATATTTGTGCCTACCTATATTGTGAAAGTGGTTTAAAAAATTTGTAAAATACCCTATTCTGTTGATCCTCGTAAGCTATTGGCACTGGTTGGCTATGCTATTTGAGATATGCTTATTGTATGTCTATTACTATATCACATCACCATCACACATCACATCTATTATTAGAGAACTAACCTACTAGGGGTTTTGCCTCTATAAACCTTGTTCTATTTTGTGGTTCAATGTATTCAGTTTATTAACTTACCAATAAATAAAGACCACCTCACTAACAGTTTCGATTCAATATAATCCAATCAAGATTTTATGGTTCTCTTTCTTTTTGTCGTGTTTTCAATCGCTGTGAAGGTTAATCTAGTGTCAACGTTTTAAGTTGCCATTTCAACCTTTTATGGATGCCTTTGTAGAAACACCGCCCACCATTGCAGACGCATAAGACTAAATTCTAGGAAAAGAAGTTAACCTTTGCCTACACCTCTATTAGAAATATCTATCTGACTAACTAAACTTCACGCCACTTCCCTAGCGGGGTAGGCAGAGAGAACCGAACGCCATATGGCACGATCCTTACACACCTCACTCGCCTCTTCAACATTCATAATCATTTTCATACAAGCTCTACGGTTTTTATGACTCCTAACATCACCTTCTTTTAATACACGACCAATCTGGTCGTGGTAGGTGAGCCTGGGCCTTCCGCGGCTGCTACATCCTTCCACTTTCGCATTGTATATCTGTTTAGTCAATCTTTCGTCATCCATTCTTTCCACATGTCCGAACCACCGGAGCATGCCTCTTCTTACCTTGACTCCGACGCTGTCCTTATATATCTATCTAGATAGGCTACGCCTGTTTTAGGCCTGGGGCGGCAAAGAGGTGTACGAGACCCCTAGAAGGGATACGAGCAGTGTTGCTTGTCCGAAATGGAGGGGGGGAGTTTCCACTGTTTGATATAGGATGATAACAGGAACTTGGATATAATATGAGGCCCCCCAGGACCAGAGCCCGGGGCGGACCTCCCCTTCCGCCCCCCGGTAAGGCCGCCACTGGCCCAAGGGGCATATCATTATTTCCTTGCCTATAATAACGTATCTCTATAAATATCCGACTACATCACATACATTGATTTGACTCCAAGGTAAGTAGCTTAAGCACTTGTGTTACGGATATCAGAATCAACAGTGGTATTTCAAATACCTATATACTTAAATATTGGATATTAACACCCAGACACAGAACAAACACAAGTATTTATCACACGAATGTTTGTCCTGGGTGAGAATCAAACCCATAACTCTTGGCGCATGGGGCAGGGTCACTACCGAATGCGTCATCGAGCCAGTCTTAATATAACATTATAACTTAATATAACATAGCACATACTTTGTTTCTAATGCATAAAGTAACAAAGTAAGTATGCACCTTCATAAACCCAAACCCGAATATATGTAAATCCATGACAATTCAAAGTTCGATTCGAGATACCAAGTCAAATTCGGATAATCTGATCCAATATAACGGATTACTGCGTTTATACTGATAGAATAATTTAGTTATTATACACAATGTAAGCACTTAATGATTTTACTATTTGAAGCTAATTTATATTTGTGGTAAATAAAGTGTAACCAAACAAGTCTAACCTTTTAATTACCAACCAATTAGTGGACTAGATTGGAAATGTGTAAGATGAATGTAAATGAATTCCCTAGGAATGTTTAATGATGAGCGTGACTCATCATTAAACATCAACATCAAATCGAGGATCAATTAAGTGTAGGTATTTTTATTATAAATATACGAATTTTTAATTGATCTTCATTTTGTAACTGTAACTGGGTATATGTAAACACCATATTTTTGGTATCCAACTTATACGGATTTTATTAGGCTTTGACATCTTATCACTTGGTATCTAAGTACCAGACAAGTGATCTAAACCATATATAAAATTTTTATATCAAGTTATATTGACTACTTCACTTGGATATATTTTATCCTCATTTGTTTATTATGTATGTAGGCTGAATGTGGTTAAACAGGCCTGCTGCCTCTTTGACTCTGCCTACCCCATCGGGTATTATGGGCGTGATGTTATGTATGTTTATTATGGATAAAACAGGTTTATTTAATCAATTAAATTTATTTTAATTAGTGTTGGCGTCATCTTATACGTTTACGTTTTTTGAACAAAATGTTAAGAGTGTAGATAGTGCATTTAAACTGGGGAGAACAGATGTAAAGTGGTCATGGTCATTGCCAAAGCAAAAATGTACCTTTTTGTTCAAAACACGTAAACAAATAAGCTGACGCCAACACTAATTAAAATATTTTTTTATCAGACGACTTTCGAAAGCGCGAAAATTCTAGCAGGTTTGGAATGATGGCTGTGTTGCGATTGTGACATGCTGGCGCAACGCAGCTCAGCTAACGTGGAGGAGTACCTACGTCGGAAAATGCAACCGAACTGGTTTGAGCGTTCGAGAGTGATCAACAAACTGTGGAAATTCCCGCTAAAACTTCCAACTTCCTCAGATGCTCGGCACAATGCAAGGTGAACCAGAATATTTAGTTAAATGATGGCAGATACATTAGCTCCCATTCATGGGACAGTTACGTCAACCATTCACCTATGGACGGCAATAGTTGCTTTGTTTACATTGTGTGACGCAGTTTTTGCAAGTTGTACTTCCACGACGGCGTAAAGTTAAACTTGAATAACAAATAGGCGGTTGTTTGTTTATTTTACTAGACATCGTTAGGTATACAAAATCAAATCTAAAGGGTCAGTAATCTGACAAAGATATAGATTGTGATAGCTACCAAAGCAGTTTTAGCGAAAGTTTGTGAAAGGGTGAAAGTAATCGATAAACACTAAAACTGTATAATTCCCTATAATGTTTATGATACATACCTAGTAAGTATGTACATATTTCGAAATATGTCAATTTCGTAGGAATCTTTGATTTTTACACAATTAATGAAACGTAGCATCTTTAATACCTACTTAAGCCTTAGCCAAGACGTCAAAATGCCTTAACATAATTTTTTTTATTGTAATTACAAAAAAATCATATTCTAGTCTAGCGTGCAAAAATAATAGACGGATGCATATCGCTGTCTCACGTGTGCAAAATATTTTGCAATAGTTGCTTATTCGCATGTGCAAGCCTCGTGTACAAGTTCAAAGATCAGTTACTTGTTAGTGTTTTCAGTCCAAGAAGCGGTTTAATGTTTATATTTTCCTTTAGCCAATTGACGCGAACGTCAGTTTCTGCAAAGCGGCGAGTTTTGCATCATCGCGTTTGCATCATCGAAGTTGTTCGCGTCGCGAACGTCGGTAAACACCTCGCGTCGGCCTTCGAGGTGACCCGTCCATTTGAAAAATATTATTGACATAATAAACCGTCATCTGTCGATAAAAAAACCAAAGAGGCTTGCCCAGCCATCTCATGACGAGAGGCTTTTGCCCAATGAGTCGAAAACCATAGCCGCGTTATCTTGAGGTATTCCTCAACTATACACTGAAACATCTCGATAATATTCATTTTCGAAATCTGCCTGCATCAAGGCAGATTTCGAAGATGATCGCTCTAGTCTAAAAATTTGGTCCTACCCTAACTCTTGTCTCTAATTGAATTATTATTTAACAAATAATTGTTAATTTAAAAAGTTTACCCCATTACATACAATTTCTTCTTTAACCAGCTTTAAGATTTAAGTATAACTATTATTAGTTTGAACCTAACGTTTCAGACTCTGAGGGCCATAAAGTTTACACATTTTTAAGCATTAAACTTTTTATAGCGCTTTTAAACACCCTAAATGGCCTGTACTTAGGCTATAGATGGATATTATGTATTATTAAGGAAATATTAGCACACAGCTGTTACTCATATTCGGTAATGATATTGTGACTACTAGCAAGTCACATTACTTACAATATGAGAGAATTACGGCCATAATCCTCAGTTAAAGCCACAGGTCATTGTCACGAATCGTATTGTTTAATTAAATTATTATCTGTCACGATATTGTTCGATATTGTTTGTGTTCAATGAGTATGAACGATGTATTTATAAATATATTGGTTCTTAATTGTGATATCAAATATAACAAATTTACAACTCGAGTTAAAATGAGCATTTATATAACTTATCTCATCACAGTGTAAGAACGTGATCAATTAGTTTTTCAAGTGTTGTATCTATTAAAAAAATTGTATGAGTGTTTGTAGTACTTATCATAGATTTTCGAGATACTTTTGCGAATATTGTCAGAGCATCTAATAAATATAAATATATCATAAAGTTAATAAGATGACAAGAACCATTAAAGTTTTTGAATGTGTGAGTAAGTATTAATCAAGTCAATGAATAGTTATTTATATACCAACTTTATTCAAACATGTTGACGCTTTATTCAGAGCTATGTATTCAGTATTATGTATAATATGTAATAAACCCACTTACAACATAAAATTAGTGCAATTGTTGATTGAGCACGGCCGTAGTCACCATCAGCATCCGTTATCAGCGACCTTATCTTCGAGAGATAAAAACTGTTCTTGAAGATCTCGCAACATTATGATAACGGGAACATATAAATAAATAGCTAATGCAGCAACTTAATAGTATTCAAATTTAAATAGGTATATAATGAATGTCAACTAAGTAGGTACCCAGATGATTTAAACTGTTCATAACAGTTAAATAGCCTGATAAGAGGCTATTTTCGACGGATCCAGATAAATTGATAAATACAATATGAATAAGTAGGTATACTATCGTTTTATACAGACCTACAACTGGAGTACAAGTATGAAACGATAGTGCAAACAAAATAGAATGGTTTAGGTGATTAAATTCTAACTGAATTAATTAAGACATTCAAAATATTTGCCTACATTCTACATTCTACGCTAAAAGCTTTTAAAACAATATAGTTACGTATGAATACCGTGTCTTAGTTACAATTCATTATATAGAGCGATGTCCAATCTAGAAACAACTAAATGGAAAGCAATTCCAGGCGTTTCTTATAAATTGAACCTATTGAAGCCATGTAGGTTGTAATAACGCTTCAGACTTACAAGGTCAGTCTAATTCATGAGAAGAGAAGCAAGTATATCGCGACCAGACTATTTTGTATTTTCTATATATTGAAAAGATCCGATTACCTATCCGACACTGTAATTCTTAATGATTATAGAATACATTGATTGATAGATAGATACTAATTAAAATCATACCAAATCATTGGTTTGTTAATAAATATTTAAAAAGTTACGTTAGAAAATGATTAAAATACAAATGAAACGTAATTATTCAAAGGGACCGCATACCAGTATTACACTAATGTGTCATCTCATTCGTGAGAAAGACTCAAATGTGGTTATTCAATTAATCGGAATTCCTATTCGGGATAACCACGATCGAAGTTAAGTATGCGGGATGCGGGCTGATTGTCACTGGAGTCAACTACCGGATCTTAGTTATGATGTTTAGTTTGAACATTTGTATAATTGGTGTATAAAAGTTGCTAGTGAGAAGATACTACAGCTTAAACTTTTGTCCCTATATAATTTATATTCTGACTTGCGACCTAGTCGGCTTTTAGATAAATAATGTCCTCATTCTCCATAAGTTTCCATTCCTTAGCAACTTTCGCGTAAAAATAAATATAAGTAGTTATTAGGTATATTCCATAACGTCCAGAACGCTGAAATCGGGGATAACCGTGATACCCAGACAATACTTTTGCATGTGCCTTGCTAGTCAGTCTAAAAAAAAATATCGGAAGAAGGTAGATATTATAATTATACCAAAATTCGAACATGGTTATATTTGTTAGACTACCCGCATTTTGTTCGGGCGTGGTTCACACTAAGTGCGATTGTCCATAAACTGTGTTGTCGCGTCTCTAGCGTGAGCATTACGTGTATTATCGATGTGTGATGTGAGCAACGCAGACACACGGCTTCTCTTTATTCCCTAGTAACCTGCTAACCTGTCTGCACTGAATCGATTTCTAGCGAGTAGGTAAGTACCTAAAGCATAGCCAGTTCAAGGACTTGCGCAGACGTCTCTAGTTACAAATACTTTAGTGTCTGGTCGCACGCGAAACGACATATACTCGTTTGGATTTTTACAGCTTGACGCATAATGTGTGCGATATTTTGGTACTAGCTGCATTAACGTTATGTAAGGTAAAAACAGATAAAGAAGTTTGAAAAGAGTGTACCTACAAGGAACGCAGCAGATTTTGAAGTCAATTTTGATATTTTTTTAAAAACATTAAATAGGTAATTAAATACTACTATGTAATTTTTTTATATGTTTGATCAACATTTTCCGAATCGTGATTTTCCTATTATAACTTCAAAATGAATCATGTAACTGAACTCAATGGGTAATGGGAGTAATATTTTCAAAAATTTATTAAATTTCCAACTTTTTATTTAATCCAATTTCCTGAGTAATATAACGAATTTAGAAACTTGGCTCGCGTCGAGAGCTACCTTCCTAATGGATACTATGCATAAGTAGGTATCTAACCCTTTTAAATATTTTCTATCCAAATTATTTATTACTAACCCATCTAGGTTTTCAAGCAACACTAGAAATAGCGTAAATATTTCAGGAATCTCAAATCATGTTCGGTCTTTATTTTCGGGCTCATTAAATAAATATCGCTTATCTTCATACATCAAAAACAAGAGCCAGTTTAATCATTTATAGCTTTGCGACTCTGACCTTAATAATTTAAAGTTAATGGTAATAAAATGGACTGAAGGGCGTAACTTAATTACAAATGGGTAGGAAATGTGCATCACCGTACAAGCAAATCAATAACTGACCTCGATTTTGCTGTTAAGTTCAGTAAAATGTGAGCATTTTCAGAGTAAACTATTCCACTATTTTTGAATTAGGTATCGTACTTACAAGTTCCCTTTGGAATCAATTAAGATTCAGCTTTTTATATCTTTAACCATTTAGTTAAAGATAAAAAAAACCATAGTTACCAAATGCTTAATGTAAGATGACTGAATGGAAATTTTATTTGTTTAAAAAAATATAAATAAGTTAACAGTTCGGATGCCGTGTTTTGTAACTTGTTTAGTAGGTAATTAAGTTATTAATAAACTGACCTCGGCTAATATTAGTAAGATCTATTTACTTATATTATTTATACCTAGATATGTGGGTTATATGTAAGTAAACCAGGCTCAAGAACGTATATATTCGTCACCTGTGATAAATAAATAATTAAGATAATCGTAATATTATATACCTATTAGGTTTCAGTGAACTCATATTTATAATCTGTATCACCTAAGAACAGTGGTATCGTGTAACTAATTATGCAGATTTGGTATATGTGTTCAGTTTTCATGGTGTTACGTTTAAAATAAACATTTCAGGTATACATATCACCTACCTACCCCTAAAATACGATCTAGTTAGAAGTTATTGGCCTTCACATTCCTACTTTGGCCCTGTGTTCGCAACATTCCACACATTACATCATAGCAACTATGCTAATGTAATGCGAATCTTAAATTAAGTATGTGAATGTTCTGGGGCAGTAAAGCCTATTGTAGGTACTTAAATAATATTTATGTGTGTTAGGTAAAAACAGAAAAACGTAAAATTAATGAAAATTAAGTTTATTAAATAATAACCTCATTAACTTACTGAGATTCCCATACACGTCCAGCCCTAATAACCTATATTTACAGAGCGGGCTGCTTATTCTATATATACACCGCGTGGGGGACAGGCTTCAATCACAGGAAAGGCGAATAGTGGTTCTAGACTGGCGCGCCGACCTCTTCCTGGTATGATCTCGTGAGGTGCGCGGCGGCGGCGGTCAGGTGGCGGAGAGACCGGCGGAGGCCGCGGAGGTGACGCCGGCACGCTGCGGCGGCGCGCGCGGCAGACTCCCGCTCGTCCTCTCCCTCGATCCCGGAGTCGCCGGCGGCACTCGACGCATCACTCTCAGTATCACTGATGTCAGACACCCGCCTGCCTCTCTCCACATGCTCCTCGGCGTCACCCGCCCACAACAACTCAGTCTTCAAGTCATTCAGCATGGAGAACAGACTGAATGGGTCATCGTCACCCTCCTGAGGTAGATTCATTAGACGGCTGGGTACCAGCACTGTCTCGTCCATGGTGTTGACCATTTTCACAAACTTCTCCATATCGTTCATGATGCTCTGCTTTGAAAACTCTGTGTCATCATGCCGGGCAATTTTGCGCAGGGTGTTCCTGTAACAATAACAAACAGAATATTAGATGAAAATTTAAATGTAAATATTGGTATGAGGTAAGGACAGTAAGTATTAAGTTAACATTACTTTAATTTAAGTATGGAAGATACTGTTTATGTTTGCAAGAACATGGCCCGTCTGATGGTAAGCAGTCACTAAGTTAATTAATTGTCGGTCAATTAGGGACATTTGGGATACATAAAGGCATTGCTTGTGATAGATAATCACAAGCAAAATGTATATAAAATTAAATACTGAAATTAAAGAATTTATTTGATTGGGAGGATTAATAAATGCTGACTAGCATTTATTAAGATTTGTTACAAGTGATTTGTCCGTCAAGTTATAATTTGATGCAACTATAGAAATAACAGATAAAGCACATTTCAACAAGACCATCTATAGAAAGTAAATCTAATGAAACTCTAGCCTAGCCTATTCTATTCAGTCAGACATTTTGTGAAAGTACTCTGTGAAAAGGTGAGTCTGCAATCAACCTCTCCAAGCAATAACAATGAGAGGAAAAAACTTCATTCTTGGCATAATTTACTGGGTGATTGTGTAATACTTGCTTTAAATTCAATTTATCTTAGCATATAGGTGTATCAATTTACATAAAAGACTTAAACCGAGACTGTTGAGACTGTTGCCCAAAATGTATTATTTGTCACAAACATGTTCATTTAGTATTCAATACACAATATAATAGGTATAATGTAAAGAAAAGAACATCTGAATAAACATACATGTATATATAAGTATCTACTCTACATTCATGTGTCCATGGAAACAACATATTTTACATGTAGTCTCAATAAGTTTTTTATATATATTATACTCACAAACATATAAGCATGACAATATTTTTATTACTGTTTCTAGTGGGAAATCCATGGATTTTACCCGGTTATATTTGTAAAATAATTGTTAGGTTATTTATAATTGAACTTGATTTTAATGAGTATCAAACATTAAGTAAAACTTTTTGGAAGTTACTTCATAGTAATTACCTATAAATGTTATAGTTTTTTAAGTATTTATTAGTAATGATATTTTAGAAGTAGGTAGTTTGAAATCTATTAGTGTTTATAATACATTTAGCAGCACTTTTATTTAATATGTACAATATTTGTGATAGTTAAAAAAATATGCATTACAGATCGGTCTTGGTATATATCAGAAACTACACCTACCCAAAACATAGAAATACTTAATTGTGTCAATGAAACTATGAAGGTTTTTATGTATTTTCCAACATATACATTGCTAGCCTGAGGTAACCTTATAATGTTGTATAGGTACTCAGTATTGACGATTACCCACTCATGTTTCATAATCGCATGTTAAATGCAATAAATGATATTATGGTTTGTTTGAATAGATTAACTGAAAAAAGTAGAGAACATGACTCATGTTTCAGTAATGTCTGCCACCAAATGGTTATGCTCCACGTCGAATGGCGATCGGTATAAAACGATAATGACTAAAATCTAAAAGTATGTAAAATATGACACCACTTATTCCGGGAATTCACATTAAAGTAAAATCATCACACCACCTTCACTGAGTCATAGTAATGTCCGCGCAAGCCCAGTAGAAACCCGCATAACCCCAATGACTACATTCGATGCACTGCGTCCCTATTTGAGAAAGCGAAGGAGTTTTTTATGATCAAGGGTACCTATCTAACTAAAATGCATCACGTTGCACTTTTACTAAACGACATGACATTTCATTAAAATGAAGTTCGACATTTTGATCACATCGAACTATGAAATTCTTTAGAATCCGAACGCTTGAAAAATATAATGATCCACACAAATCACTGTAACACGATACTCTGGAATGCACCACGCGATAAAGGTCTGCAAAGGGACGGGCACTTCGGGCAAGGGCTGAATATTGGTTGGCCGAATAATGAGATTACCGTACCTGCTGTTCTCCAATTTTGTTGATATGTCGGTATTGAAAGACATCTTCTCGTGTTATTTATTATTTAAATATCACTGAACACACAACGCCCTAATTTTACTATCACTAAACTGATGCTGACGGCCACGGCTTGGCTTACGAAACGACGCGGCGAACTGGCAACGCGAACATCAACGACCGTACGCAGCGGAGAGATTTGACGTTTGGCTAGAGGTGGGGAGTGCTGTTGTATTTATATGACCTGATCATACGATGCGGGGAGGAAGCTTACTTCGATTAAAATATTATGATTTAAAATTATCAACTTATGTCGTACTTTCCGTAATGATATGCGAGTAAATCACAACAACAACGTATTTTAAAGCTTTTGCGTACGAAGACTACGTATGTCCCATTCATAAAAACAAAATAATCCGGCGTTTGAACGGACACAAGGAGCGTCCCACTAAAGTCACACCATATAAAAGAGCTGTTTCATTGGTCTGTTTAAACGCACGCTATTTTTTCATTGGCTACCGGGAAAAATTTTGCGCGGTTAGTTTAAAAGATGGTTGGTGCAATTCATGATTATCAATGCTTTTATGACTAACACAAAAATGTATATATGACTGATTTTACAGTCTTATATTAAACCCTAAAAAGTTTAATGCTTTTTTAATTAAGGAAAATTCTGGCTTTGAATAATCTCACGAATAAAAGCATTTTAAGCAACTGATTGGAAATTATTAAATTTAATAACGATCAGGTTTTACCTGCGATTCTGCCTGCGTGAAGTACGGTCGGTGACATAGATGTTATTGGGATAATAGTATTTCCGTAGTATAATAGTAGTTAGCCTATAAGCTTATTTTCAGGGTTAAAACTTTAGGCTTGAAAACGTAACAGACACAGACGAAGCTACTTTCGCATTTTTAAATAGGTAGGTACGTACCTACCTATTTAAAAATCCTTATTAATACGTATTAATAAGGATTATTAAGTAAGATAAAAACAAATCTTACATCTTACTAATATTATAAACGCGAAAGTTTGTCTGGATGTTTGTTACTCTTTCACGCAAAAAGTACTGCATGGATTCTAATGAAACTTTACACAAATATAGCTTATACATTAGAATAGCACATAAGCTATGTTTCATCGATATACCTACCTACCACCCGAGCAAAGCTGCGGGCAGAAGCTAGTATTTAATAAAATACTGTGTACCTACCTACCTACTCAATTTATAAATATCTAAATGTATGTAGGTAGTCCATTCACGTCTTGGTCTTAGTTACTTAGTTAGTAAAAGCAAAATATGAAAGTGCCTTTCTATGTATTTAGGTAACCTGATATTCAATTACTCATTAAAAGTAAACATTAATTGTCTGAAAGTCATCAAGCGAGAATTTAGTAATTTTTATTGAAATAATTAAGATTTGAAGAATTCCCTTTGTTAATAATAAATTGATGGTAGGTAGCAATAATGGGTTTAAAAAAACAAATTAAATTTTCTTTCTCCACCAAGTACCTAATTAAATCAGTAACTTAAGTCAAAGGTCTTTTGAATAAATCGATGCAATTTGTGTCGATACCATTATATTTAAATTCATGCTTACTGCCCTCATTAGCTTACACTTATCTGCATAATCACGATAACAAGGAATTTAGTAGGTATTTTTTAATAATTTAGGTAGGTAGGTAGGTATACTTACCAGGTTAAGGAGGAAGGTGTTCATTCGGCCAATTTTATAACAACAGTTTGTAAGCTTTGTGATTATTGCATGATGAATTTAGAGAAATAAAAAAAATGCGTAAAATTATGTACTTATTTTAAACGAAAAACTAAGATTAAACAAAAATATGATTATGGCACATACTGTCCCCATTGTCTATGGATCCTAAACATAAGTTTGACGTTAAAAAATAAAAATGTACATACATATTATGTACTTACATAAAAAGAAATTCTAAAGAATAGAATACAAATCTAATTCTTAGAAGTGCTTTTTAAGGCCTACATAATTATTTATATAGGCCTCAAAATGCAAAAATTTACAAAAATCTGTAGAGTAATGTGAATCTACCACTGGTTCGGAATGCTGATTCTACCTAGAAGAAATCGGCCAGAAACTCGGTATTTACTCTTTTCAGTTTGATGCCAATAACCCCTGATGTAATCTCTCTTATAGTCTTCTCTCTTTAAGCCAACATAGTCTTGTAAATAATATTGTTGCACACAGCAACATACGATATTAACTCAATAACATGTTGTTCGCTGGGGGCTGGGAAGGTTATCAACAGTCACAGTTAATACCGATAGGCTTACTGACGTACCACATGCCATGGTGATAACGGATTATGATACTTTCTTGACACACCCATCCGACGTCAAATACTTCGTTGTTACGCGATATTCACTCACGTTTATCCCGTCTTAACGCAATAACAAAATAATTAAAGGTTATCATTTGCATGGAAAGAGCTGAATGAATGACGCATGCGTTCATTTTTAATAAATGAAACTTTAACTATGTTACCAAGGTAAAAGTCAATGTACCTATATATCACAGAGTTACTATTTAACAAACAAATATGTGTAACTTGTCAAATCATAGACTTATGCTTCATAATCTATTTGGGTATGCGGTAGGTACCTAAGTATTTCTACCATATCGGTTCGAAGATATGTCGTTTCTACGGTACACGGACCGTGAATAGAAAAACCCTGCTTTGGACTTAAATTGGTAAGGTACCTACGAGACAAATTAGTTATAAACATACGTATTAAGTATGTAGGTACCTATGCATATCTTACTATAAGCTTAAATCATCACGTGGGCTATAAGCATTTATTATCCAGTCAACATACCTACTATTGTACATTTGATCTGACCGGCTCCCTGATATATATATATAAACTATGTTTAAACAAGATAAAATCTTTCATCATTTTAGTTATTGTTTGGATATCGTATCACTATCAATGTAGGTATGTTTAGTTAAAGGTCATATTGGAATCATCAAACGATCATGCGAATATTTGGGTTGTGTGTCACGTTGGAATTTTTTTACATGATAGTAGCTGGCCTTTGATTTCTGAACTAGCGACCTGCCCAGACTCAGTTCAGGCAAACTATTAATCTGTGTTTCAGATTATAGGTAGGTATATATTTTTACATAGCCTACTGCAACATAGCCTATGTATCTACGCCTAAAAAGATTCGAGAAATATTACCATGGGAACGAAAAAACGGGATAAGCGCTATGATAAATCTGTTAGTTATTATAGATATTATGTCGCAGGCAACTTGTATGATTCCGCCGTTTACATACGGCGTCGTCAGTTTAAAAACGCTTACAGTTATGTATTATGCCGAAGACTATACCTCGATCAATTGTCATAATTTCGACGTTGGTTGTTCTTCGGTTCTGACTGTAGGGTCGCAGTTGTAACTAACACTTCTCCTCGCTTCGCTCGTCGTCGAACCTATTATTTTAACTACTACCTAACCTGATTTAAACTAAATACTTGCGGCATACTATATAATGACCGCAATATACATTTTGCCTTCGGCATAATACATAACTGCGAGCGTTTTTAAACTGTCGACGCCGTATGTAAACGGCGAAATCATACAAATAGCCTGCGACAGATATATCAACATCTAGGTATAGAATGTCTCAAATAGTTAATCTATCTAGCCGTTAAATTGTGATTGAGACATTACAAACTTTCACATTTCCTTCAAATAGTTATTGACACTATTAAATAGATAACCTTACTAATAAGGTTATCTATTAGAGTTCTATTAGATTACATTAATCTAAGGGCATGGTATTTCCACGAAATATTTGTAACGAGCTTAAATCATACCTGGAATTTTAAGTTAGTCCCGTTCAGGTAGCCAGTTCTTGGTAAATGCGTGTTGGTAATTGTTTCGGCTCTTCTCTCAATTCTTAAAACAGTTAATTAAACATTGTTAACAACTCGATGTAATTATTTAAGTGTGTGCCTAGAATTTAAAATACCAGATTCCTAATGTAACTGAATGTTGTATGTAGTAGTAATGATGTGTGTATATCTTTTTTACACGAAGAGCAAGGTATAGGAATATCTTTATATTTTATTGTTTTTATAATCGCAATTATTCGTCATATACCTACCTATATTTCGGTTAAACTGAAAAAAATGCTCAGTTATAGCTACTAATCAGCAACGTTTATATCATTAACACCTATTTCCATTAGGATTACTGTGATTATGGGTTATTTATTGGCGTGTTCCATTTTGTTACGCCTTAGGGCTAGGGCTGTCACCTTTTTTTGTGCAAATAAAGTATATTGGCTAATTGAGGTAGGAAAAAAAGTTCATTCTGTCTAAATAAATTAGGATTTATCTTACTTTGTTGTTTTGCTTAAAAAGATTTATTGCATTACTTTTAGCAACAACCGTGAAAATTATTATAAATATTCTTACAATCAAAATCAACATATTTTTGTACATATATTGGGTATACGTAAAATGTATCCTCAGAGATCTCAAATCGTGCGAAATAAAGTATTTTGGCGTTCTTTATCTTCCTTATAAAGTCCAGAGTACAATTGTCCTTAATAACGTACAATACAAACTTTATAATAAAGTACAGTTGGCAACCCTATGGTGTATTTTCGAGTAAATTCAGTGAGCTGGTAAGCTGTATTTGAATAACTGTGTTTACGCAAAGATTTTGGCTGATTAAACCATGTGTCGAAAAGTGATTTGCATTGGTTTTGCATAGAGCGCCGAGGCCGCAAGGTATATCTTCAGGTAAATCAACAGAGGACAGAAAGCAACGAATTCCCATGCAACAGGTGTTACCTAAATTTATTTTTCATACTTTAACCGGCTACCTATGTCGATTTGTCCATGTGTCTAAATCTAAAAACGATCTAAATGTAACGATAGATTTATTTGTGTGCCTGTCCAGATTTCAATTATTAATAACGTACCTATTAAGTTTAAAAGTAAAAAATAACGAAATACAGTCCAGTACCTACTAGTCCGTATTCATTAAGACAATTGTGTTGTTGTGAGTCTTGCTATTTAACCTTAAATATTTTTATAGTATAAACGCTTGACATTAATTACTGACTTTTTTTAGAAACTGCCTTGACTAGACATACATATTTTTATCATGTAACTATAGGTATCTTACTCGATTACTATTAGGATTTCACGTAAAATAATCACTTATTGATTGAGGTGATGAGCCAATCAGATTTGATGATGACGATCGAGACTGTCGAGTTTCAAACGATTGAGATATTGAAATACAGCAATGGTAAGTACCTAAGCTTTGAAACTCGAAAGGTTTAATTTATGGGTTTAGTCAGTTTATTTATTTATTTATTAGAATCTCTAACATAGGATTCATAAAATAAATAAATAAAACTGCCGTTTTATTGCATGATACAATTTCTTTGTGCTGAAACCAACAAAACTGCAATTCTATTAGTGATGCATATATTTAGAGTAGTTTCTCTCGGATCGCGCGTTTGGTACAACAAGTGCAGGCGTACTCACTGACGCGTGTTAGTTGCCAAAATCAATAGAATATATTGAGCATAATCCTCGAGCATTCGTACTTGACTTACGACAGTTCTCGAATATAATAGAAACTACGTTTCTACAAACGTCATAAATACGTCACTAGACCAGCCAGCTACACCATTAAAAAACGCTTAGAATAGTAGCCTTAATGTGTGTGGATGTGTGCGTGGCTAAAAATAAAATTTTATAATAAAATTAGCGTTTGTTTTGAAATGATACTTTTAACGGCCGTGGGAATGTTGGCTACAGTTACTATGTAATCAGTCTAGAGTTCTAGACATGATGGCAACTGTGTGATGAGAAAAATACTAAAATTGAATGGGTATTTTTTCGTTTTTACTAAATGGATGCTAGTGAGAGAAGATTAGATGCTCATGTTCACTTAGCTTTTTGGTACTAGCCGGCCTCACTGTTTCACGGTCACCTGAACCTTGTCGCGACACCTAAGCGATACATTTTTTAAGTGTCGAAACAAAAAAAAATTCCAAGTTAGAGAGCCCAGTCTGACGCGGGGACTAGGCGGTTGATTTCTCATTCTAATGGATATCCCAGCCCTGCTCGTCACGTCACCCTCTCATAAGAAGTAGGTGAGTAATTAAGTACTTAAGCGCGATCTAAGCCTGGGCTTACTTAGCCTTTAGGTACGTCAGCTTCTGGATGGATCAATATCATGCTGGGTTTCATGAAGGATGTATACTAAATAATAAATAAAAAGTTTTTAACACAGTTGCTAAGTTTTTTTTTAATGGGCCTTATATGTACTTTATCAATGTTTTTGTTAGGCCATAGATAGGGTACTATGGATAGAAATTCTAGTGCTTTACGAGATTTGAATTTCAACTTACACAATTTAATGAACACAGAACAGATTGAAGCTGAAACTAACCTTTTAATAGCAAACCCGACGCTGATTCCTCATTTACCTTTTTTATGAGCCTTTTTCTTTACCTATAATACATTATTTGTTGCACTAGCTAGAACATGAAAGTAATGCACCCTAATACGGGCCTTGTGTAAATCTTTGCATCGCACTTACTATTTTCTAACATACATAACATCATGCCCACAATCCCCGAAGGGGTAGGCAGATTCAAAGGGGCAGCATGCCCCTTCAACCACATTCAGCCAAAAATAAAGCCGGGCTGGGTTAGATGAAAAATTGTAAAAAAGCAGTGACAAGCGGCTAACCTGTCGCCTACACAATCACACACCCAAAACCCGATATACCATTTTCTTTCTTCATAATTAGATCAATTATATACTTACAAGAATCTAGTTTAAACCAGAATGTTATGGTTTCATTTATGTGCTACTTGTTTTATTACGTAGTACCTACCTATCAATGATCAGGGAAATAGGAAAACCCCGTAATTTATTTAAAAAATACATGAATACATGGCAGAGACCAAGAAACGAAAAGCTGATTGAGTTGGGTTGGGATTAATGGAATATTGTGAACAAATAGTCACAAGTGTTGTTTTTTTTACTGGACAGAAATTAATGTATTTTGTAAATTAATGAAAGTATCTTGTACTTTTATTTAAAATATTAATTTATAAAATAGAACTAATTTATGATCTATCTATATACTAATATGTGATTCAAAAACTTTGTAGATACCTACCCCTTTTTAACCGACTTGAAAAAAAAGGAGGAGGTTCTCAATTCGACAATTTTTTTTTTATAAGAAATAAGCGGACGGAGGAGTATAAGATTTGGCACGTTAAAGTTTTTATGGAGAAAAAGTGCAGAAAGCTAATATTTTAATAAATAGTGTATTCGCAATACTTCAAATAAATAAAAAAATGGTCGAAATGGTGTGATGGTCGAATTTCGACCAGTGGGCGATCACTGGTATTTATTCATAAATGTTTTTTATGATATGTTTTTGGGTGTTCACTGCCATCTATCGATAAAACTGTGTATTGTTATGAGCATGTAAGAAATAGTAACTGCCAGTGAATGAAGTATTTAGTTCTTGTCAGGAGTAGTGATACAAACAAAGACGAATAGATGGCGTTGTTTCATTTACTCTCTTTCGACAAAGATGGCAGCACTAAGTACAACGGAATTGTCATTAGAACTGGGATGGTTTTTTGTCTAATTTCTTTTTATTTAAGTTATTTAATTAACATAACACCCAAAATTTTTGGAATATCGTTTATCACTTCGTTAAATTGCCACAATTTCTCAAATACCGTATTTTATAATAAGCCTGCAAGGTTTTTTAGGTAGTATCGTGAAATCATTCTCCGTGAAATCGTTCTCCGTGAATCAATCTGTTCATCCGGCTAGTCCGATGATGGTGACATCGGGAAAATGGAAAAGCGAAAGGTACGAATCGTAGCAAAAGGATATGACCTCTGCCTTTGTCGGGTCAAGCCAGCTGTTTACAGATTCATGTATATAGAATCATGTCTCATAGTCGACCCCATTTGATTAAGCTAACACGAACTGATTTAAATGGCGAGTCGGCTAATACAAGCGGTCGCCAAAGTTTGCGTTGGTCGGGCGGAGCGCACTCTACGGTTTGCGGTCACTAATCAAATTAAGCCATGGATGCTGCGATAAGCTAGTGTAGAAATCGCTTCTTTATTTTGCTTCCTCTATCAAAATTTTACTTGCAATGTTCGTATATAGGTTTCATAATTTGCAATCTACTCTTCGTACACTTCGTTCAATTAAGTTGAAATACTTATGTAAGCTCAGTAACATCGTAATGTTGTGGTACAATCGAGACGGACGGAGCCTTGGTCTAGATATAGCTGGGACCTAGGTCATACCTGCTATAGAATACTTTAATAATATTGAATTTTAAGTACTTACCGGTGTTGAGGGAAGAGGATGGAGATGCCGGAGGTGCCGTGGCTGTAAAGGCTAGGCCAATACCCATAGCACCTCGGAGGTGAGGGGTGCCGTGAAATTTTAGTGCGTATACCCCGGCCACTAGCTACCATCTTGGCCGGAGCAGGGATTCCCTATTTAATGGTCCCCAGGAGTCCCGCACACCACCCTGCCCCCCCGGGTAGGGTAACATTGCGTAAGGCATTTCTCGACGCTAAAAAAAGAAGGATGGAGATGATTGATTTATTTTTATTTTAAGCGTTATCATTGCGACGATAACGCGTGATAAAAGGTTAAACACTGCTACTTTACACGTCTCTGTGAGAGGGTGACTCTTTATCGGTGCGGTGGCAAGCCCGTTTATGCCATGGCATAGTTCTTCCATCACCAATTTTCTCATGGGAAGCTTTTAATTTGTGTGATAATTGTTTTGTGTGATAATAACACCTTTACCACCTTTAGCACCTTTAGAACTTTCAATTAATGAAATGAGAATACCAAAGTCCGTTTCCATATTCCGCACCTACGGGATATTCGGGCGATTTCATTGCGGCGGGATATGAACGAGTGAACAAACAAATGAGGGCACTCCGAATGGGCGCTGAGCGGCCACTCCGCTCGATGGATTGCGGAAAAATTATTGCACATCGCCGTTTAATTAGTTAAAACTGTCTGAAGGGCTGAAGCTTGCAAATCCTGGTAAGTGTGGGTACTCACTTTTGACTATTCAAGTTGTGTTAAAATATCCATTTGTTTCGTTATAATTACTACGTAAGTAGCAGTGATAAAGAATGTGTAAGGTACAACTTTCTTGGTACGGACATGTGAAGTGTGAGAAGAAAGGAAGTTGTGACGAACAGAGCCAGTTAGGTATGTATTTATGTGAGGATGGAGAGAATGAATGCGACCAAAGAAGAGTTAGTAGGATTGTGTGAAAGACATGAGTGGAATGGACGAAGATAGGTGGAGTATTGAGAATTTACCGGGGGTATGGAAGATTATTATTATCTTTGCCATATTTTTTTTTTAATTCTTGCCCCTGAAGATGCAATTTAGTGCCTAAAAACACTAAATGATATCTCTATTAAAAAACGTGTGCAATTCGAATGAATGGTTTATTATTCTATAAAATCAAGCTAATTATAAACGTAATGGCAGTATCATTATCAAAACCACATAAAAATTACAAAATCCCCAAACGAAATTCGTGTCAAAACACGAGTTATACACTCGCATTAACTTAACCCCATTCTTAAGTCCGCAATAAGACTTGAGCACGGACGTCTAAAGACAATAAGATTTATTATTACGCCGCATTATCTGAATGAGAAAAACAATAACAATAAATTAATTACTTATTCCGCTCGCTGGGAGCGTTGCGCCACCGCCTGTACTAAGCAGGGCTTTGGGTAGCCTCAAATTTCCTAAACCCAGCTAAAATGAAATCGCTTCGAAGAAAAAGGGGTTTGTTTTAATGCCCATCAGAAAATAAATGCCCCCGGACAATAATGTGGGATTCGCTGCCAGATATAAATTCCGAATAAAAATACTTGAGACTCCAAAGGCTAGTGATGTGGTTTGGCTTGTAAAGTGGTCCAGTCGGTGTTTGGTTAGGGTGTGTAATAAAGGAGATGTAGTTTTATTAAAAGATATAATTGTTTGCATGCAAATTTGTAAATCTAAATTTGAAAGGTCTAATTTAAAAGAATAATTATTATTTTATAATGGGTAAATATAAAGTTAACTTCGCTCGTGGGTGTGTGTGTGGGCTCGTGCAGCAATTGCTGAAGGTTGTGAATAATTCCCGTAGAACAAGAAAAAGGCGTATCGAGGTACTATATACTGTATATAATTATACAGAATTCTGCTTAGACCAATAACATAAACATCGTCGAGAGTCATGTACCAAGTTATTTGACCTAAATTATATTTTTTTTAATAACACACACAGTATTTGAAACGATTATATTCTTATAAATATCATAAAACCTACTTCAAAGGGCAACTATTCTAATGCTCATGATACAAAATCGATATCGAGAGTTTCCCAGCTCGCCCCATCCCTTCGCGTAAGGCTGCCCGCGAAAGAGTTGCTAGCATAAACTTTAAGGCCGGATGAACAAATAAATGAACCAGCCGATCGATACGAAATAATACAATTCCCCACAATACTCGTCGTTATTATCGGTGCCTTTGTTCGGCGGGGCTTTGTTTCAAAATAAGACTTTGTACATTTTGAGCGCGGGTACTTACAATTGTATGACGATTATGAATGCTAATTTGGAATAGGTCAACAGAGGTTGTAGAATCTTATTGGGACGGTGAGTTTAACTAATACTGGCTAGGATTATGATGGATATGAAAATTAGGTGCTCTAAATATTGTTGATATTTCTTAACTATAAATATTTACCCTCAAACATTTAGATAGGTTTTTCTCAAATACATTACTGAAGTTTTCAGTGTATTAAAAAGGTGCATGATTACTGCTTATTCCAGTGAAGATGATACTTTCACGATGAGTAAATTTCTTATTAAAATAGATTCACTAAAGTGGTATATCTCAAACTAGAGCACAGTGAAAAATGCACTAAAAATACTCTTACTTCTTGTATTTGTTTATAATAATATGGTTAAAAATAAAATGACCGAAAATTTTCGCAATCTGTCAGGTACATTTACAATAGCACGTAATCTTAAAAAAAGAGCGGTTTACAAGCCTAGATCTGTATCAACACCGCTGTGCGCATAAACCTGCCCAAACAGTGTGATTGAAAACAAAAGAGAACCTAAAAGCAGCCGAATCGGAAGAAAAAACACGAATCCGAGCGGGCGCTGTTGACACAGCTAAGTAGCACCCGACGCCGCGCCTCATTTGCATTTCTCTTAATCTCCGTTATGAATAAAGAAAAATTCCTAGCGACGTTTTTAAGCTGTGGGCCTTAAGCGAGCCCGCCTAATGAAGAAGCGCGGGATTACGGCCGCTCCCCGCCGCGCACTTTCACGACATTACACTTTTAATTTGAACGAATCTTATTATTTTCTTTTGTTGATTTAAGCCCTCGAGCCCGGAGACGGGTCGAGACGTGACCTGCAGTGGAAAAATGCGATTGCCATCTAAAGCCAACCGTTTAAATGAACGAGATTGGAGCTTAAAAAGTATAATGGACGAGGGGAGGGAGGGGCAGCGGGCGCAAGATGGCCGATTTGCGATTGAGATGAGACGTCCCCCGCCGCCCCCCGCCCCGCCCGCTAAGATCAAGCAATATAATTAAGTCGACCGTTAACGTACATCCACCTACTTATGATATCTACCTCCGGTGTATTATAACCCGCCGTTATAGCTTAATTTCCCCATCAAGCGTCATTTTATCTTAAATTTTTGGGAAAAAGTTACCCAACTTACTATTTTTTTCTTCTTTATTTTATTCTCATCTAAGCCTCATAGCATACTTAAAATTCTTCACCATGTACGGATGAAACAATTTGTATAAACTAGCAATAAGACTTTTACAATGTACTTAAAATAAGGAAATCATCTTTCTTACTTAATCAAAGTTGATATATAGTACCTATGATATTGGCACATCAAATGGCTCGGCTTATTTTGTTTGGAATTACATAGTTCAAAATTGTTAGGAACTGTAAAGACTAGGTAAATTAACCTGAATAGAAAGTATGAAACTGAAATAGCATTAAAGCGCATACTACGTGAGCTACGAACGCTACGACGTAGCAGCTTCACATAGCCATGCAAATCTTCCTTCAGTTAAGATGCTTAAAACTTATTATAATACACCGTGTACCTCTAACATCACGTGCTCTAAAACGAACACTTTACACTAAAGGATTTATCCGACGTTTACGTATTCATAGTAAGAGTCCAAGTCTTACACCGGCACCGCTCTTCATCTACCAAGAGAAGCTTTACTTGAACGTTCATCTGACGCTAAAAGACCTTACGAATGTTCTTAGCAAATTTGAATTTCCACTGTAAACTACCAGACGTAAAGTTTAGTTTAGGTTGGCGTTGGTGGGTGTTGTAGATAAAGTTACGGGGAGGTAGGTAAAGGCTAGCGGAGACGCGAGATCGCGGGCACTCTTCGATGACAAAAGCTGATCTGGTCACGTAATGAAAAATGACAAAACTGCACGCCGTCTCGCCCCGGCTTTGCGGATCCGACGAATGAGCGGGCGTCTTCACAGGTAGGTACTTAGGTGGCATCTACCTATTTACTTAGGTACCTACTTTGAAGCTCGCACTGAATGTAACTAGGAACTAGGTAGTAGGAACGGACTATGTTTTCATACTTGTTGGCAATGTTTCCTCTCATAAAAAGTAGGGGTAACAACTTTGTATTGGGATTATTCTTTTACATATTTGTTTTATTGAAGTTTATGATATAACTATGGTAAAGGATGTGTAAGAAAATGTAATGATGTGTATGTTACAATAAAGCTGATAATAAATCCAATAACGAATTTAATAAATTACCATATGGTGTAGCTCTAAAATTACTTTATTTGGTTGGTATGCTTTAAATTGGCGAAACATAAACTGTACTCTTCACTGACTTTATTTGGCAGAAAGTAAAGTGATTATTTTAATTGGCAGAAAGTATTCCTATTTATTACCAAAACCACAGCTCATCCGCTAAGTACGCGCGATCCATCCACGGAGCCGAAACAAAACGAATAAAGCCTTTCCTTTGAGTTGCAGAATACGGAAAAGTTGAGAAGCGGGGGTGCGAGACCGCAACCCCACCTGATGGCCCAAAAAATACCATGAACGAGTGCCCCCCAGCCACGAAATTTCAGCCATACTTCCAAACCTATAATCTCTCATAATCACCTTTACAAAGCAAAGATTAAAAACGATTCGGCCGCCCTCTGACGCTCCTCGCCGCTTTTATATGCGCGACGCGAAAAGTAAGATTAAATCATTATTTTTCTTAAGCCCCGCGCCGTTTTTTCTGTGGAAGTTTTTTGTTTGGACTTTCGACGCGGACGATCAAAGACTCGTGTTCAAATTTACATAGCATTCTTAAATAAATTGCGGGGTGGCTGGGGCCCAATTTGACGATCGCTACTACATAAACTTATTAATGCGATTCCAGGATTGATGCCTAATGTACTATTAATTTATTCAGCGGATTAGTCGAGTGCCATCGCATAATTTACGGACGTATTTTGTTAACAATCGCGCCTGTAGAATCTGTCTATAGGGTTTTCGTGAAGTAATTAACATTTTATTACAAGAACTAGTATTTATAAAAATGTAAATATTACCAGGCATAAATTAGCATTAAACTGCAGTTTAAATTGATTTCTGCCTTTCGATGTCCAATATCATGTCGATTTTTAACTATTATCTATAAACTGTTTTGTAGGGAGGAAGTATATTATGTTGCTCTTAAATGATTTATTTCCATATATCTAGTAACACCTCACTTACTTAGTTACATACCTAATTAGGCATGTTAAAATATATGCTTTGTTTAATACATTATATCTAGCTTACGTGTGTTGTATAGTAGGACTTGTTTATTTATTTTTATTGTATGTACACAAATAAGTTATTAAAGAGTTCTCTGAGCGTCTCTGTAATAGTCCCATGTTGGTCTGGGACTTGGCCCATGTTGATCTGGAACAAAAAAAAAAGAAAGTGCCAACTGTGGTTCTTGCCTAGCCTGTCGTAAAAGGCGACTAATGGTTTACGGGCTTTTGGGTATGTGACTGAGTAGGCGACGAGCTAGCCACTTGTCACTCCCTTTTCACAGCTTTCCATCCAACCCAGCCCACTGTCCCATGTTGGTTAGGGACTTAAAAATAATATGCCAACTGTGGTACTTGCCTAGCATATCGTAAAAGGCGACTAATGGTATATCGGGTCTTGGGTGTGTGATTGTGTAGGTGACAGGTTAGCCGCTTGTCACTGCATTTTCACAATTTTCCATCTACCCTGGCCCCCTGGCTTTATTTTTGGCTGAATGTGGTTGAAGGGGCATGCTGTCCCTTTGACTCTGCCTACCCCTTCGGGGATTATGGGCGTGATGTTATGTATGTAAATCATTTAAGAGCAACATATATACTTCCTCCCTACATAACAGAAATTTTACGTACAAAGGCAAACTGAACTCAGACTAGTTAGGTTAGATCTTATTTATTTATGCAAATATAAGTCTTTGCAAGATAGTGCTAGCCAAATTCTGAGTCTTTTTTTTTTTTTTTTTTTTTTACTTGAGGAATGCTTACTTACGCACCATCCAGTTAGAGTCCTGGGTGGACCTAAAAGGGTGAGTCGGGCTCGAAACCGGTAGCAATCTCCGGAGACCCTACCGACTAAACCTCAAGGCTGTCGTTCTTCGGGCGCTAACGCAAAACCAACGGGATCCCCACTGTCGGGATTCATCTCGTAAAGTCTACGCAGCGCGCGCTGCCGCCTAGCGGCCCATCTCGAGGGAGTGGTATTCTCCCCCAGAACACCTAGGGTGGTGTTTCACGACCACATAGACAGCTGTGTACCCTATCCTGACGGACCGGGTGTAACACCTGCAGTCGGCTTCTCCGGGGACGATTGAGGGCCAGAGGGCCCCCCCCCTAACCCCCACGACCCCAAAGGCCCTTTTAGTCGCCTCCTACGACAGGCAGGGATACCTCAGGAGTATTCGGAGCCCCCCCCTGCAGGGCGCAAATTCTGAGTCTAACAGCAGCTGCGTAACTCTTGTTAACTTCTTAACTTTTGTCGATAACTCATGATTGAGGGTTATGCGCACTGGAAGTTTTACTCTATTTTATAGTCTTCGAATTTATTCATCTATTGTTCTTACATAATATTTAAGTAGCATACGAGTAAACTATTATCTAGTATTAAGAGTAGTAGGTTCAGTAGGGAATATTGTAACTAATTAATAGGCTTGTAATTTTTTTTTAAAGCTTATTAATATTATTTACTAGCTGTGCCAGCGGTGACACCCGCGTTTATGGTTAATATTATAAAGACTATTTCCGTCATACATGATTTCTATGTAACTTTAACAATTAAGGCTGCACACGCGACGGAAGCTTAAAAAATGGAGTAACTTCTCCCGTTTTCCCAACATTTCCCTTCACTACTCTGCTCCTATTGATTGTAGCGTGATGAAAAGTATACTATAACCTGCCCAGGAGTATGAAGAATAATTGTACCAAGTTTCGTTAAAATCCGTCGAGTAGTTTTTGTTTCTATAAGGAACATACAGACAGATAGACAGACAGACAGACAGACAAAATTTTTACTGATTGCATTTTTGGCATCAGTATCGATCACTAATCACCCCCTGATAGTTATTTTGAAAATATATTTCATGTACAGAATTGACCTCTCTACAGATTTATTATAAGTATAGATAAAGTTCCCTCCTATACTTACCTCGTGTCATAGTCATTTCCTAACAGCTTGATAGGGCAAAGGAGAAATACAAATTAAATTATTATTTCTCCCTTATAAAACGTTCTCTAATAATATGTCTATGTACATTCTTACATATTTCATTACAAACAGCTTCAGACTTATCTTAAAAAAATGAATCCCCTTTAAAGGACGATAGAAGATAAGAACACGTATACCTGCTTACAAAGAAGCAGTCAATATCTTAATTAAATGTTTAAGTAAGTTCACGTCGTAAGTAGCGCTTTGTCTGACAAATGCCCATAATTAAAAGCGTCTTAATTAAAGAATTCTGCAATTTCTCCCGACAAAGTTGATGTTTGAAAAATCTCAGTTATTTCAATTATAATGTGAACGTAGTATTATGTTTGGCGGTCTCTTTGGAGTAGATGTTTGGTGAGACAGATTTTAGGCTTGGGTGGGGTTCACTGTCAAGATAGAACACTAAGCTTTTTCTATGTTTATGTGTTTTTTTTTAATATAACGTTGTGGGACATTGTTCTAGTTTGAAACTACCAAGTGACGCTTGGATATGGCTTATAATAATTGTAAAAAGAATCCAGACTCTATTATAGTCTATAACTTATTGTATCTTACGAAGGACTAACAAGGCGATATTTTTTATTTGTTCACTTGGTGACGAATTTGTATCATCAGTTGTACTTATTATATATTATTTTTTAGGAGGAACCCGCTACTCGCTGTCAGTTATATATATCGTGTTAATTAGGTTACACTCCACCCAAAGCGTAGGATGTCGCTCGCACCAGTCTAACGTCTACAAGAAAATACCCGCATCTAGAACTTGCTTCGCTGTTGCTATGTTAAGGCACAGCATCCTGTTCCGATCAAAAACTCGATAAATAACATTATTAGCGGAACAGTGGCGCCTGATTGAATCAACCACATCAAGCCTGCGCACCCACCTACAATTAACTCGCTCCAGCTTTTAAATGATTTTAACCCTTGCCCGCTGGAGATAAGTTTATTTTGAGCCGGTGGAGTGCCATCATTCATTTAAGTGCTTCTTTTGTGACGACATTCCGCTGCGTCTCTTCCAATTAACCCTCTGGAAGCACAAAAATTAAGTTAAATACTCCGACTTTGCTCGCCGTGTTTGCTTATTGGCAATCGAGGTGGTGAGCAGCGGCATCAACGCAGAGGGCACGTTTGTATGTATGTGTGTTGTGCTTATCCACTATGGCTGAAATATCGGACAAAAGTGTAGTTAACTTCCAAAATAGCGATTTTTTCACAATATTAATTAGCAATTGTATTTTTTATTATTACATGCATAAAATAATGTTAAAATAACATGATATTATACAGGAATTTTTATACATTTAGATATGTTTATAATTGTTTAACATGGCGTGTACTTGATCCAAAGGGCTATACGATTCAGCACATGAGTATGGTTTTAATTATTGTGTTACTGTAGTCGGTTGTAGTAATATCAAAATTTTTATAAGCATTAAGCTTTAACATGCGGCGTACTAGGTTACAGCAACAAACATAACAAATTACCTATTGCTGATATATTTATTTTCTCTCCGTAGCATCTTTTTAATTTTAACTGTAATAAGTGAATGGTAATATAGAACAAATTATACTTTTAGATAGAAATCTAATATACTTGTATTAAGGTAACGATTTGCTTGCGCTTTGAAGAAATTCAGCACGCGCGGATGCAACGGACTGTGCCTATGCGCTCTAAGAACAGAGCTGCGCATCTGCGCGCCTTCATCTCTGCGCATAGTAACTTCGTAAATTAAAGTACCCAGTACTAATGTGGAGTGGAGTTTTATGCGGCGCGACAGAAACGTTTTATCATTGCCGGTGTAGCGGTCTGAGCGGCAATCGATACACGATAAAACGGTTAGACGCTGCAAATGAGTTGTCGCAAGGTACAATAGGGCGGGTATTATGGGGATGTGCGCGCTTTCGGGGCAAGTGGCGGGGGGATGGACGTGTAAGGTTATCTTAGTAAGGGCTAGATTTTATAGTTTGAAGGTGAGAAATTTGAATGCTTTGGCGATATTGAGACAATAGATAATATCAGCTTATTGAAGTGAGATAATTATTGGAACGAGTGAAGAGTGAGGTGTAGCAGTGGTGCAGTCATACATTAATCAACTCAATGCGCCATTGATTACTGTATGACTGTCATGTGTCTACACCTGCTCAAGGTTTACATATACCTACCTCTACCAAATCTTGGAGAGACACCGCCACCACGTCTCACCTCGATTGCCATCTCAATCTGTCGCGTACTATACAAATGTGCAGGTGTGGACGAATATAAGCTGATGGTGATGAAAAGAACACCCGATAATGAATCGGTATCGGTAGTTTAAGTAATATATATATGTACTATAGATAAACAAAACTCGTCGAATGGTACGTAGGTTCGATCGGTTTTTATAGTCTGAGATAACCTTCAAATACTGAGCGTCGAAGCGTAGGTTTTGAGTAGGCAGCACCTGAGAAGGCTGTATTTGGATGACATTTAGATAAAACAGCAGTTACTTTTATACTTATGCGGGAAAATATTTGTATATCTATTACAAATATTTTGCTTTTGAAGTTAATAAGTTTACCTAAGAATGTTCTCCTTGATTTGTCAAAGCTTTAAGTTAAATAAATAGCCAAACATTAGCTAAGGCTTTTTCATATGCTGTAAGTAATATAATCCTAAACGTTATTAGGTATAAGTGCGAAATTTTTAATTTGTGTTTGTAAAATGTTGCCTTTTTTATGTAAAGTTATGAAGGAACATCTAAATATAATTTTCTCTGCAGTTCTGCATTTGCAGAAAAATAGTTTGTCAATATGGAGGGTACAATTTAATATTTGGGTAAAAGGAGTGAAAATTTTGGATATTCAAAAAACTTATCTAATTTAATGCTTACGATTGACTTAAATAACATGACACCTACAGGCTTTATTTAATTTATTCTGCTCTTTTCTATAAATAATAAAATATACCTACATAATATGTTAAACTGTTCTCAATAGATTTACGTAGCCGGACATTTATTTCAATTTTGAAACAAGCCCACAACATTCCAACTTAACCGCCGAACTAATTTGGAGCAACGCAAGTCCCCATGCATACGGCATATCTAAGTTGTAAAACTTAAGCCCGCCGAGTAACTTGGCTTAAACAGTAAGTAGCGACATATTTCACGCGGGCTCAAGTACCTGCGCCTAAAACAATCAAACACCCACTTAGGCGATGTGTGCAAACAACTCGCTTAGGTTTAACTAAATACCAAGTTTGGCTTAAGTAAGATAAGTTGGCGGCGGTTCGGAACGTCTCCGGTGAGTAGCGTGTAATGCACTTGTCTAAGAGTTATGTTAATCCGCGTGTTGTTCGAGGGTGATGAGTGGAGGTTCAACGGTTTTTATTCTTATCATATCGAGTAGTTTGGTGTTTATGGTCATTCAATTATTTATTACTACACTTTGGTGCAATAGTTTTCAGATTCATTGAGACAGACAGTTGATAAAACAGATAATTTGTCTCGGGTCTGTGTGGTATGTGATACGATTCGGATCAAGAAGTGCAGAAGTCATTATGTTAGGTAATACATAGATAAAGCTGAGGTTTGTTTGTTTATTTTGGAATATAATCAAAGTGTGTAATTTTGTTTAAAATTATTTATTTATATATAGAAAACTGTATGCTTTAAGCAAGATTTGAGGACATTTTAATTAGAAGACGGGTGGATAGAGAAGTTAATTTTCTTAAAACTTGTAGCTTCATTTATATGCCAATTTCTTTTAGTTTACATAGCTGATTTGTCTACAATAACCAGTTAATATATATTTTTTTGACATCAGATTCTTTATATATAATACACTATTATTTGTATAACTTTAAGGGGAAGCACTGACTCCTAAAACACGGTTTATTACTATCTTGGGAGTCAGGACTACATTGAAACTGTACTAAATGGTGTATTAAAAATAAAAAATAAAAATAAATAAAATAAAATATCACGACGGATCATATTCTCATCAATAAAATCACTACATATTATAAAAAAAAGTCCTTCGCTGCGTCTGTTTGTCTGTTCGCGATAAACTTTTAAACTGCACGGATGTTCATACGGTTTTCACCAATAGACAGAGTGATTCTTGAGGAAGGTTTAGGTATATAATAAGATTTGTGGGAATCGGCTAAATATAATAATGTTGGAGGTGTCGGAAAAATTAAGCCGCAACCTCTGATATAATTTTAAATTACATATATCAATTATGGTTTTACGTACATAATTTCATTAAAGTTTAGTTAAAATAATACCTACTCAATGTATTAATACTTGTATCGATATTCTCGCTTTCGCTCCAACATTCGTTTTAAACATTCATAGCTAAGTACGACTCCCACCAAAAGAACACTCAATTGTATTCAGAAAAGATTCGCCGTTACGCACAAAAAGTAAATTAACGCATACCCGTGCATAATTACGACTGTGGTGACGTCTCCGTCCAGATGAAAGTGAGGGCTTAGGAAGCCTTTGAGAGTAGTCATCTGGCCGCTTGATTGATGGGGCTGGCAGATTTATTATGTTAATTCTGTGCCGTTTCGGTAACAGCTGAGGCTGAGGTTGGTTTGGAAGCGATAAATGAAAGTTTACTTTGATCAATGATGTCTCAATTTCGCCAAGATTTTTGTATGTTCTTATTAGATGTGTATATCTACTGGATAGGAGATTGAAATATAATACATAGTAGGTGTTTTTATTATGAACTAGCCTTAGCCCGCGGCTCCGCCTGCCTGACCGCTTAACTTTTTTCCGACAACTCAACAAATATCATTATATTTTAGACAATGTACCTATACAAAAACTTACTAAATTATATATTTAAACCTTCTTTAGGAATCATTTTATGTATTGGTGAAACCCGCATGAAAATTCATGCAGTAGGTTTATCGCGAACAGACAGACAGACGCAGCGAAGGACTTTGTTTTATAAATGTAGTTATAAGATAATGGATTAATGGCTTGAGTTAATTGACAGAGTGGTAAAGAAGAAAAAAATAAAGATTCGAAGTCGTTGGATGACTCAGATCATACAAACAACTTGTCTGATCTGTGTTGGATGATCTTTAAAAAATTATAACTTGTTATACAAGTTAATTAGTATTAATCATTACGGTTATGAAATCTTGGTAAGTATGTGTATCTTCTTCAATATTATGTTTTTTTTTTCATCTTTCATCCAAATCATGATAGTGGTAAGCCTTCTTTCTTTTTACCAACTGGCCGCAAGGCCAGTTTCAACCTCTTTTGATATCTTTTTATTTTATACTTCTTTTTTACATTTGTCATTACTTTCTGTTATATTTCGCTTGTGCCACGTATTTCTTTACTTCTTAAATTATATAATTTCAATTCTTTTCTGAGCTTTTTATTTCCTTATTCCCTTCTAATCTTATAATGTAGACTTTTGAAGCCAAACTATTTATATTTTGTTTATTATATCAGATGATACTTTTGTATGTAGACTCAGAATTATTTCGGTTCGAGTGTTACTTATTTCGTAGAACCGTTTTCCGCACCCACTCACCAACTTGCAGCTTTAATATTTTTAGATACGATAATGTCGGCGTGGGGCGTAATGAGATTAACTCATCGACTATGCAAAACTTCATCCTATCAACTCTCAGCAGTATTCTGCAGCAGATTAACTCTCATAGTCAAAACACTTGTAAAATTGACTTAATTCTGCTGTAGGAAGCTTTTATTCCCGCCCCAGCCTTTGAGCCAGTAATGTTGGGAGACGGTTTTTTGACACAAAAAGGCACGTCAGTATAAACCTGTTAAGTATTGGATACAATATAGTAATATATATATGTTAGGATATATCTACTTATAGAAAAGAACTGTAACTGACTGACAGATAACTTACTGCTTAGATTGAAGGAAATTGGCTTTGCGTATCTCTTGGAAAGCAGAATGATAATGATGTTTGTAAATTTGTTATTGAGAATTGAGGATAATTAGAAATATAATTTACAAAGGTGAGGAGAGTGAGGAATGAGGACTTTCATTAGATTTTGCACATGTATGTATGGTATAAAAAGAAAATGCTAGTGGTTCCTTAGCGGTCCAAAACTTTTCGATGTTTAATGTTATCATCATTCAGGCTTTGCAGGTGCTTTTTCATTGGGTGTTTTTATTTTACAAAGGGCGTATCAGTCCCAAATACTACACCATTCCCTTCGAATGATATGTTGGTACGTATAGGCATTCCTGATTAAAAAAAGCAATGTTAATAAAGGAATTGGTATATACTTCAGTAGAAAGCTATGGAAAAAATATGCTTTCGCAATAATGTTTTAATACTTTACTTCGCTTTTTACGATGGAAAATAAAAGGAAACGACGCCTTGTACTTAGCTCATTCCAATTTCAACTGAATCGATCCGTAAATGTCAGAGAAACACTAGCGGCAAATTGTATCCGCGCTGTTCTCTGAAATTTCCTATTTGGAGTGGTGGCGGCCGCTCATTTATGTAGTTTTAATTCCGCCATTCCTTAGCTCGGAGCTGGGATCTTATTTCATTAGCCGGCCGCGACTCGAGCGCGCCAGCCATTTAGCTCGCAAGCTACAGAGCCACTGTGCTGCGGACTTGTTAATGGGCGGGAAGCGGAATCATGGCTATTATTTCCGCTTATACACAAGCGTATAATAGTCAGTCAAAAGATTTTTTATTGATTTTTGAACTTGGATAAAGGGTAAACATTTTTTTATTTTTATTTTAGTCCGATGTTGGTCTAGGACTTAAAAAAGAATGTGCTAACTGTGTTTCTTGCCTAGCATGTCGTAAAAGGTGACTAATGGTATGGGGTTGTGTGTATGTGATTGCGTAGGCGACGAGCTAGCCACTTGTTACTACTTTTTCACAATTTTCCATCTAACCCAGCCCAGTTTTTTTTGGCTGATTGTGGTTAAAGGGGCCTACTGCCCCTTTGACTCTACCTACCTCTTCGGGGATTATGTGCGTGATTTTATGTATGTTTTTTTTTATTTTAGAATCATTGCAAATATTCCCGCTTCTTCTTAGGATAACTAAATATTCTCTTAGGATATTATACAAAATAGTAAAGAAAGTCTCCCTAGACCTGGATGTACGAAAATGTGCGATTGGTTGTCCTACCACATACTTAGTTGCGCTAAATAGGACTGGCAAAATGCCACGGTCCCCAGCTCGGATAGAGCCCCGGAGGCCCATGAGCATAGTCACGCTATATATGGTCGCTAAATTAATAGCCGGACAGACCAGCTAAATTGGCCGGACATTTAGGTAAAAAAAGCCGGACACCCTATATTATTGATGGACTGGACGGCTAACTATGTGTTATCTGGATGCCTGGCAACGCTAGTGTCATTGAACGAGAACGCCAAACGATTAAATTGCTAAGAGCCGCAACCGGTATAGTTATTCCCATAGATTTAGAATTATTTGACTGTTATTCCACTGTAGCACGTAGTAGGGTATGATAGGACGTTACACTTTGTCCGGTACTCCAAGTCCTAACCCTTATGTCACTTGTGCTGCTGTAAATACGACGGAATTGTACCGCTCATGGTAGATACTTGATCTGTTTATATTTAAGTTGCTCTTCGTTCTGCTTGTTATAATTAAACGCGACAAAACGCCGTTTGTCGTTATATGAAAGCGGAGTGAAACAAATCTGCTGAAACGGTCCACCTAATTGCTATTATTTTTAAGATACTCGAATCGTTTTGCACAGAAGGAGAATTCAGCGTTTCGTTTGCTCTAAGAAGCTTTGTATAGTTATCGTCTTAAAGCGAATGGAAGATTTTTCATGGGTATAAACTAATAGTTGGTTTGTTAACTTGATTACAAATATTATTGTGATATGGGATATCCTAAATAGGTGATTGGTGATTGACTGAAATGCGGAACGACCTGGATTCTATTTATAGATATTCCAGATCAGTACAGTTTGTAATCAAAAGTACACACATTTAGCTTAATACTACTGTTTGTGAATTTGGGTTAACCAGGGTAATGATTAATTAACCAACTGCCATGTGTTATCAGCTATAATTCATATCTGTTTCTTTTAAGTAAGAACTTCTTTAGTTGAATATCTTTTTTTAGTTTTATGACATATCGCGCATATTTCATGCTAAATTTAAATGCTGCCATAGCAGATTCCTTAAGTTCGCGTACAAATTAGGCCTGTCATGGACCTTATTATAACTTACTATTGTATATGGTTAAAATTTTTACAAATTCCTGAAAAATGTGGGAGATCAACATTACAGGCTATAACAATCTATACTAATATATAGCCGAAGTTTGTTTGTTTGGTTGAATGCGCTAATCTCTGGAACTATTGGTTCGAATTGAAAAAAATATTTGTATTAAATATTCCATTTATCGAGGAAGGATATATAACATCATGCTACCAGACATCAACTATAAACGCGGGTGAAACCGCGGGCACAGCTTGTTCAACAGAAAAAAATCGACTAGGTAGTTCAGAAACGAATACACTGTCATTTCTTTCGATCAAAAGAAGCACGGGGCTTACGAGGCCATTGTGATCGGAGCGACGAGCGCCTTCTGATTGATGTCGTTTTTAATTACAATTTTTAATGTCAACAATCCATAAATCTTCCTATTTACAAATGTAATGAACTTGTCATTGTTCAGAGCATTATTGTGGGGAGAGGACAGTTGTTTCATTTCTACGAACTGATTTTTCCATTGCTCGTGTTGCATTGCAAAATTGTAGAATGATTTTTTATATATAAAACACCATTTCATTGTACTACTAATGAAATAAGGAAATATGTTTTTTAATTTTTAATTTTAAGTATTACTTTGTTTTAAACCAAAAAGTGTAAATTCAAAAAGTGGCATTATACAATAGCAATTTCTTGACTAATTTTACGGTAAATTTATTATATTTTAGCATAAAGTTGACTTCTTATCAATATATATTATATATATATATATATATGCACTTCTTATCTGACTTTTTTAAAGCTCAAGAAACAGAACTCAATACAAGCTCAATACTAAAAAAGCAAACACAAGTTCAGCAGAACTAGAATTTTAAAAATATGCATTTTCGCGGTACTCCCTAGTGAAAATAACTCTGACTGGGAAGAAAACACTCGCGCTGTGAAGCGGTACTTGAAATTTACGATTGTAAATAGGGCATTCCGTTTGTTTACTTATGACCGAGTAATTCGGTGAATCCGCGTAATTACCGGCATTAAGATGATTCCCGTTCCCTCGAACAAAACGAAGAGTGGGACTTAAGTAATGTTAAAACATTCAAATGTCCGCGAGGACCCTTAAAGTTGTGGTTATAAATTTAAAGGCGATTCTGGAGATTGCAATTTTGGGAATAGATTGTTTTTGTTGAGTTTAAACAAGGATACTCTAAGGCTTAAATTGCGTTGACTTAGTCTATAGTACGTTTTTTTTAGAATTAGAAATTATGTAAACAAAGAAGCAGTGGTGGCCAATCTTTTTTTGGCTAGCATAAAAATATTAAATCTACCTCTTGTACCAATACTTACCTACATAGGTAAAATTTGCAGGGTGAAAGCCCAATGTTCGACATTTCCGTTATTTTAATTTGGGGTTGCTGATTAAGTAAATGAGGTCATTTTGATTTCTTAGATGGCGAATAGAATATAAAGTTGCGTAATCTACATTACCTACTCCCACAAAGCTCGAAAGACATTCGAATATCAGGACGCTCCGTCTTGATGTTCAAATGATCAAAGCGGTACTAGCCCGTCGTCCCACAGTTTTAGTCCCTCATGGGGTAGCATGAGCCAATTTTCTCCTCCTTGGTCAAAATTTCCTCATAGTAAGTAGAGACCTTAGGGAGGACTTACACGGTGGAACCACGAACAAGTACAGTTACTCCCCCTGTGACCGTATGGTCATGAAAGTACGGGTGATTTTGCAAAGGTAATGGGTAACTCGACGTGACGCTGACTGTACAGTCATCGTCCTACTGTGATAAAATTGAAATTATAGATCATAGTAATAAAACAAAATAGATTCTATATAAATATTTAATCATCATCGGAAGATGAAGAATCGGATGATTCCCAGTGACGTTGACATTTTGCCGGTATTGTTGCAAATGGTGGTCATATTAAGCGACCATTTTAAAAATCACTTAATATGGTACGTATTACAATATCGGCATGTACTTTTTAATTTTGTCGTGTCAAACTGACAACGTTTCGTTCCACAAGTTTGCAACTTCTGCTTCTTAAGGTCTTTTTTAGTGTAAACTTTTCACGATGTTACGTTTTGTTTGTGAAATTAATGTGTACCATAAAATACTTAAATTTCGTTCTTTCTAATGCTAAAAAAAATGGACTATAGTTCTAGGTTAGCATCTTTTTGTTTTTTTTTTTATCTATATTATACTTTTCATCGGTAATACATATTAAAGTTGAAGTAGTATTAACAAAAATTAGAAGTCAACAAATATTAAAAAACTTGGCTTCAAAGCCAAAATATTATTAGTTTAAATATAGTCGGCAAAAATTTTTGCAATTTTTTTTCTCGTGAGAATCCACCAGAATACATTCATTAACATGTACCTACTTATGTACTAAACAACTACCTACACTCAGATACAAAAAGAAAAAGTCAAATATACGTATACGTAAATATGGTAAACTTAACTAATCACATAAAGAACAGAAAAAATACATTAAAAAGTTAGTAGTTACGTACATTTTTTTTAATTTGCGTATTATTCTAACTAAAGGTATGATATTATTCAGAAAATATGCTTTTTAGAGCCAATGATGCTTACATCTTCAAATATAAACAGCATCTTGTACCTAATTAAAACAGAAACGATATCCCCATTTCCTTCAATTTTTATCAACGTTCGCTGGCAAAGCGCTACTCTATTTGCTCACAGCTCCACTGAGGAAAATGTCCCGGCTAATGATTTGCTAACGATCATATTTATATTTTAATGCATCTCGACGGAGATTATTTCCTTTGAGGGCTCTCTGATCAATCGAGACTCGATTCCGCCTCAGTTGGCCCCGCTTAAAAATACTTAGTTCGATTCGAATGTTTTGGTAATAACCGTTTTATGGCGTTCGCGATGGCGTGCACTGATTTAGAGATGGGAAGATTGTTAATGAACTTGTGATGGCTAATGTGGTTTTGATAGCGTTGAATTAGCTCTTCCCTATCGCCGCGATACATAAACCACCACTTTGGTGGCCATCGTGAAAATGCACCATGAACATTTTAGTGCCATTTATGACTTTGTCAAGCCTGATGGTAAGATGCCATAAAACATTGAAATGCGAATGATGAGACAACATTTATGGTTACTTCCAAATGGAATTGGATATAGATTGATATGTAAGCTTTCTAGTTATCAGTTTCAATCTCATTGACCAGCAGTTTCTCTTAGAGCAAATTGTCAAATGTACATTTAAAAATAAACTTACGAAATGGACTGATCAAACAGTTTAAAAAAAAAAACAATAGATAGAGTACTGAATAGTATATACGTATACTATTTTCATGTAGAAGAGATTTTGTAATGTTAAAAGATTCGTAACTTTGCTTTACTTTGCATTTTATAAATCGTTAACTGACATTTCTAATTTCGTGTAAAACGACTTTTACAGCCAGGATAATATTTGATACAAATGATGCAAACATGTAAAAGATTTCATTCGTTCTAGGTGGTTACACTAAGCAGACGTGCATCTCCACTTCCGCATAAAACGGGCCAGTATTGATTTATTCATGTAAAAATTACTTTTCCCCAGATTGAAATGCTACAAACGAGAAACCGTCGCGCTTTCCCCATCTGTCTCATAATACGTATACGAGCGTTCGCGGTATCGGTTCTCACGGACGCCATATCTGCAAATTATTCGTACATCGCATCTGCGCCCGCCCGCCTTGAGAAATAATAAAGTTGCGTTTAAACGCAATTCGTATGTGAGATACAACGAATGAGGCGTAATAAAGTGTATTAGGAGAAATGTATTGCAAATAGAATGCTTGTACGTAATGTACGGCGCAAGAATACAGGTGTAATTTGAGGTACTCGATCGTAAATAGGGTTTGCTTTTATTTATGTACTTCCCGTGTATGGGCGGCGGGGTAATTGACTGTTTTCTTTGGTGAGACGGTAAGTGATTACATATTGGATATTACTTGAAGTAATGGGAAGTCGGGGTCGTTCTAAACATTTGCTTGCTTGACATTATTTGATTTACAAAAATACTTGAGCATTGAATAAAGTAGATGTATTGTGAATATTGTGATGCTGGGTGGCAGATAAATACTTTCTTGCTACGGCAGCAAAGAAACATACTTTTAAGTAATAAATAAATAATAATAATAAATATGCGACGCGATAGCTTAAGCACTTGTGTTACGGATATCAAAATCAACAGTGGTTTTACAAATATTATTAACACACCTTTATTTTTGGGCTGAATGTGGTTGAAGGGGCATGCTAGCCCTTTGACTCTGCCTACCCCTTCGGGGATTATGGACGTGATGTTATGTATGTATGTATTAACACACCAGACACAGAACAAACACAAGTATTCATCACACGAATGTTTGTCCTTTGTAGGGATCGAACCCACAACTCTTGGGGTATGGGATTACTACCGAATACGCCATCGAGCCAGTTATTAAGTCAATTGACAAAATAGGAATATTAATAATATCTATGACTCGAGTAATAATGTCCATGTTAATCACATGAAACGTTTACCCGTAGCGGGATTCGAACCCGCGACTCTTGGTTCCTTGGCCAGGGTCTCTGACCACTCAACCAACGGGTCAGTCATAGTATATTATACCTACAACTTACTTTCATAAAAATGGTTTTTTTTACGCACCTACGGCTAAATAAAAAAGAAGGGTTTGTAAAGAATAAAATAACACTTTACCCAAATTTTGTGAGAGGAGTGTAAATTAATAAGATATGACTTTATTGCATAGACCATAAACAACATTTCGTAGTCGAGTTTTTAAATAGTTTCTCTATAAATGAAAACCAGGTTATCTAAGTAAGGAATAAGACAAAACTATCATCTATTTTTGATGATAGGATTAGCTTTTAATACTTGCTTTAATTTGTACAAGAATGAGAATTATTTAATTAAAATTTTACTACATTAAATTTGGACCAGAAATAGTCCAATAATCCAATAGATGCTAAAATCAATCATCTCAAGGACACCGAAAGCCATTTCTCGGAAGCCTAATCTCGGAATATGAGAGGCATTAACACGATATATTCGCATGCTAGCGTGTTTGTTTAAGGGCGGGCGAAGCGGGTCACCCAACACAGGCCGGACGGTAAACAGCAAGTCATATTGCCGTAGACTTAGCTACGTGCAGAATCGGCAGGCGCTTGACGAATCCGATACGGACGTGAAAAGTTTCATGTGTCTGTCTTGCTGTTGATCTGCGGTACAATGTACTCCATATGTGGTTAGTAGTTTAAATAGCTAACATAATTCTATAGTGTGTTTATCTATGTATATATTATATTAATACGTAAAGCAAAAACTTTGTACCTATCCCTTTTTATGAGAATTACACGGACAGAAGAGTATGGGATTTGGCACAGTTAAGGTTTATATGGAGAAAGAGTGCCGAACGCTAATATTTCAATAAATAATAAAAAAAAGGTATTTGACGACGAAAAAAGAAACATGGTCGAATTTCGACCAGTAGGCGATCACTGGTCACAAAGTTGACAAATGGTGCTTAAAATGTGAATAATCAACTTTTAACGGATTTTCCCCCAGGAGTTATGTTATTTATGATCAGTACCAATTTTCGTGGAACCCCCAGAAAGGCTTCACGGAACCCCAGGGTTCCGCGGAACACACATTGAGTATAGCTGGTGTAGAGTGAAAGGTGCAGGTGTAATTAGTATCCATTGTAGTATTAGAGTAGTCATTCTCAAGCTTCTTCTGAAAAAAATAATCTTAATTTAACTTTTTTTCTTACACACCAACTCCATAGTTTCAAAATAAGCATGTTTAAGTTGATGACTAGTTGATGATGACTACTTCGCGAAAAGTTCCTCGAGTGTGTAAGGATATCGAATTTAGATATTATTATTTTCCTACAAAAATTAGCTGCATTATTGAAATGAAATAATAATAATAATGTGAAATGGATGTAGACCTCAGCAGCTTACGTCAACTTACACCGTGCCGTATCTATATGTTCCTAGTCAACAATCTTACCTGTAAGGCAGGTATTCACGCGGGGCGAATTTCCCGGAATCCAGCGATGATCCGCCGACTTCGGCCATCACAGTTCGATATCCATTAACTGATCACAAACGAAAAGCCTCCCCAAATCCATTCGACTAAGATTCACAATTGATTAACATTATTAGGAGTAGATATTGAAAGATGCCACGGCCTCTTCGATAAGATTGATCGAGTGGGGTAAGAAAGCAGATAATCTGGTTGGGAGATAAAAAATCGGTGACTTGTCAAATTCGTCGCATTCTGAGGCAGCGGTCGGTTGCCGTTCAGATTGGTTTCGGTTGTTTAACGCGGGTAAACCGTTTTGTGCGACGAAATTGTTTTCGATTCTTGATTAGATAGCTTCGATATTACTTTAGGCAGTATCTGCTCCAATTATCTAGTAAGAGTAAATAACTATTGTTTAGTATTTTGAATTCAAGGACAGTTCTACTATTTATTGCCCAAAATTTTACAGCGTCTGGTGTAATGTTCTAGAATTAGAACGCAACGCGTGGTTAAGATCCGCGCTCTGTATTATCCTACCTTCGTTTTGATGAATCTGTTTCCCCTGAATACTAGTGCTCAAATTGCTTACTTGGAGTTATTGATTTGACTCTAAAGTTGTCTAATGCCTACTGCAACAAAAAAACGAAACAATATTAGATAAAATGTATCGGATGTTGTCTAATATTTAGTTTAAAAAACCAAAGAAAATAAAGTTTAATGTGACTTAGATAAGTCAGCTTCTGGAAAGCTGTTTTATTTTATTTATTATGGGAACATGTTACATTGCCTAAGCTTGAGGAATCTGAATGATGAAGATAAGGAACGGAGGATAATAATTTGTTAACCCTCACTTTTAGTCAAACCCGCTGAAGACTTAGATGAAATGAAAATGAAAATGTATATATTGTTGCTCAAAAAACCTTTGTTTGTGCGTGTGCGTGTCTGTGTGTGTGTGTGTGTGTGTGTGTGTTTGTATGTTTAGTTTTTGGATGCTTATTTGTTTGAGATCAGTGTTTCTGTTTGATCATAGTCAAGAGAAGAAAGTACCTGTACTATTTTCACCTTTGCTTCTCTCCTGGAATAATCTTTAATAGAACACTTTATAGCTAAAGAGTTGTAAACCGAGATGTGACAGAAACGTGGGAATCTTTTTGCAAAACTGGTTTTAACAATGGCAGAGGTATTCTGCAAATCCGTCGCCCAGTTTAAGATTTATCTAGCATGGCAGCAGATCCATGTATAGAAAGACAAACATTTATAACATACAGTTGTCTTACTCTAAGTAAATTAAATTCCTTCTATAGTACATTTGTCGGATACCTGTAAAGCTTTCCCAACATCACCTTTAAGGGGAAGCCGATCACTCTCATACCCCTTCACTCTTGCTACCTGTCCCCTGCCCGAGAGGTAACCACTGAACCAGTCCAAGGCCTTTCCATGAATGGGGACTGAAACCGTGCCGAAAGAGTTGGCAAGGTCCAGAAAAACCATCACGCAATGGGATCCATTATCTAGGTAGGAGGATAATATTAGCAACTTTATTGCGTCCTCAGTCGATCTTTTAGGTCTAAAACCGAACTGCCTATCAGATAGACGTTGCTGTGTCTCAAGTAAATTTACAAGCCGCTTATTAACTTTCTTTTCGAGCAATTTGGAGAACACATTGAGGAGAGATATAGGCCTATAATTTTTAGGGAGCTCCTTGGGTCCATCTTTGTGTATTGACGTAATGGAGGCTGTCTTCCAAGCGTCTTTCCTGGTCGAATTAGTAATTGCAGGTCTAAATCCGTGCAGACTTAAAAGGGTTAAAGTTAGTAGAATCACGTTTACTTTTGTCTAAAGAAACAATATCTGTCTTTGTTTTTGGCTGAATTACGTTAAAGGGGCCTGTTGCCCCTTTGACTTTGCCTACCCCTTCGGGGATTATAGGCGTGATGCTATGTATGTATGCTGGCTAGGATTGTACAAGGTTTGGACGGCAGATTGACTAAGATACTATCAAGAAAATCGATAAAATTGTTGTTGTAGTTAAATGAGGGAGCACGGTAAACTCCGAGTACCTACCTAACTAATTAAGATATAAAGTAATATTTGTTATATTAAATAATTTTGATTGATTGTTAATTTTAGACAGGATAGCTATTTATTAATTTATTGTGAGATCATGTATCTTGTTAAAGACTTCATATACAGCTTTTTTATTTTTATATCTGCATCCGTTCTAAAATCTAATTGTATTTAGAAAAATACCTATTAAATCAGACCCTATATAGAACAGAATGCAATATCGAGTGACAATTCATTAATTACAATCCAAATATCTATCTGACTTTTTACTAACCTTAGATCTCCAATTCACAGCGGGTTACGTTTTTCTACAATATATTCAAATTTGAACCTTAAGTGTGCGAATATAAGATTCCAAATAGTATTTACTTCTTGAGTATCTGTTGAGGCTCACGTATCCTATTGTTCAGTTAGAAATCCATTTTGTCTGTGACTGTAAGGATTATTGATGTTTATGCGATTACGATGCGTTAAACGAAAGACTTTAGCCGATACAACATTTTAAGAAGGTCGAAACATATTTGAGTTCATATATTACTCACATAATTTATTTCTATCTAGTTAGAATAGAGGATGTAGGTACGTTAAGTTGCATAATTCATGGAAACATCTAAATATACTTACTACTAACTATACTTAAGACAGAAGTTCTCAATTTAGTAGGTTAGTAGAGTTTATTTTCCTATTAAACTCGAATATGCCCCGTTACTTAATATTAACTGTATTTCCAGTTTGCAGCTTCTAATAACCACCCTTGGCGTTATATTGTAAATTTATACCAAAAATCAATTGCTAGAAGACAAGAAAAAAAAGATTTTACAAAAATCTGTATGAACATTATAAGTATTTATGTATTTTTTCAAATAATAAGTTACCTCATCTTTACTTCAGATCTAGGACGTAAACACATAAGTTGATCAGTTTTCCTAATATTTTTTTGCAATCGTAAATAATCACATTTGTTTTTTATCAATCTCATTAACAACAAAAACATCCTCCACAGCGAGCGGCCATCAGCTCCGTGGGACCTTACCGGCTAAGTACTTCCACTACTAATAAATCCAAATCACGACTTAGTACCGGTACCGCCTCCCGCACTTAGCATACCGCGCAATTATAATACGCCATCCGCCACATACTTGCGGCTAATTTTAATACTAATGTATTAAAATTAGCATGCCGCGAGAATTAATCTTCCGCCGTATTACTTGGAGATAACAAATTCGTATCAGGACGGCGGCCCCGTGGTGGGATGCCTCCCACCGCCCCCTCCAGCCTACATTGTCTCACGCAATCTTTAATACTCGGTCAGCTAGTATGTATGCATAGTTGTACAGTTAAGATCTTGTCGGGAACAGCGAGGTTTTTGTAGCTTTGGTATTTTTTTCTGTAATAGGTACATTTGTTTTGGATTAAATTGTTTACTTGAAATACTTATTTAGAGTGGGATTCGAATTGGTGTTATTATCATACATGTAAATTTTACAAATTGTGTAAAAAGTAATATCATACATAAAATCACGCCAATAATCCCCGAAGGGGTAGCCAAGGTCAAAGGGGCAGCAGTCTTCTTTAACCTAATTCAGCCAAGAATAAAACGGGGGTAGATGAAAAATTGTGAAAAAGTAGTGACAAGTGGTTAGCTCGTCGTCTACACACATACCCGAAATCCGATATACCATAAGTCGCTTTTTACGACATGCTAGACAAGAACCACAGTTTGCACATTATTTTTAAGTCCCAGACTAACATGGGTCTAATAGCACTAAAGTAACACATTTTTTTATATTATCAACAAAAACTAGTGACTTTAACGCTATATAAAAAGTGCTAGCCTGAGGATGATAGAAAGTTATCAATGTATAAGCTTTTACTACTAAATAACCAACTAGTTACTTCAGAATAAAACCAACCGTTTTGGTTTGAGATACAGTTTATTACTTTTAATGAGACGTCTATGTTTTATTAATTTCTAAAGCTTTTATTAAGAATTGAATTAGAGCCGATGAAACGATAAAAAAATGAATCACTTATTACAAACTCGCTTAAAAAAATGTTAGCAAGTCTACGATTATAGTTTTTATTAGCGCCACCAACATAATTTAGACAGATAGTTAGATTCAATCTTATTGTTGTCATGTTCTTCAAAAGATTTTAGCCAGTTCAAGCATATTTTATTCGTTTGAGATCCACAATATTGAAGACAGTTACAAATCTAGATTACAGTTTTCGTATATTTTTTAGTCCAAATTGTTTGTTGAGTATTATATTAGTACCAAGTAATTTACTTTCTGTTGTTATAATCTTAAAACAGAAATCTTAGTTGTCTAGTTTATAAACTAATCTATTTAAAATTATACCAAAATGAACTTGGAGCTGGCTTTCATACATAGTTTGGATGCGCAAGATAGAAATTGTACGTTGTTTTGTAAAAAAAATAAGAGTTATTATATTAACAAGTAGCAGCGCCCCGCGGTTTCACCCGCATAGTTCCCGTTCCTGTAGGAATATGGGGATAAAATATAGCCTATGTTACTTCCGGATAATGTAGCTTTTCAATGGTGAAAGAATTTTCGAAATCGGCATAGTAGTTTTTGAGATTATTCATTACAAACATTCACACACCCACACAAAAATTAAAAAATCTGTCCTCTTTATAATATTAGCACATATGTGTTATTTATATCTAGCAAAATAATTCCCTAGCTCCAAACTATGTTAATACGAATAATAGTCATCGCATATTTATTACCATGTTCTTACCATGTGCCTTTTTTAGTGTAGCGGTTTTGGTCTAGGATTAAAAATAATGCATCAAATGTGTTTCTTACCTAGCTTTTCGTAAAAAGCGTTTAATCATATATTGGGAACTGGGTTTGTGATTGTGTAGGCGATGAGCTAGCTACTTGGCACTATTTTAGTAAAATATCTAATAATGAAAAGTAGCTGGCTCATTTTCCGTCTAACCCAACCTAAGTATAAATTTTGGCTGAAGTCGTTTGCTTTGATCAATCTTAACCTCTGACCAATGTATGGTTAAAATTAAATTTGAATGTTTACTGCTCCATCTAATATCTTACCCTAGCATTCGTTCTGATGGGAATATTAGATATTGCAATTTTTTATTACTCATGTTGAGTATAAAAAAGTCTAAGCGAATCTGATTCAAATAGTTCTTCCATGAAACCTTTTTTCCTCTACCATACTATTATTATAGCCTATCTATTCGTCATCGGAAATGAAATGAATAATGCATACATGCAACTAACAGGTCCCTACGAACGCATGACCTTAATTAGATAACTATATTTAACTTATGAATAGTTTGCTTTATTCACCTAGATAATTATATTCCCACAGAATTGGTAAGTTAGATGTATTTAGTGAAATTAAGATTTACTTACAAGATGGTATCTATAGCTAAGTGATAAGGAAGATTAAACTTTATAGCCGTAGTTTTAACACAGCAGTCATATATTTTATTTCGAAAGATGTAAACAACACGAGATCCCTCCTCCTCACGCATTACCATACGGACGAGCGAACGCAGCATCCATAAACAGTTGCCGTTAAAGCCGCGAGCTAGCTGGTGACGTCACAGACCTGAGTTACCAGTGGTTATCTGTGACGAACGCCGGATGAGAGCGCGGCGTCTCGGATAGATAACGGCACAAAGCGAACACGGGACGCATCGACCGGGGGGGCGGGGTCCGGCCACGCCTACCGGCGAGCGACAGAGAGCGCCTAATCTCGGATAACGGATAAACCTAACCCGTCACTGCCGTTGGAGGAGGTTTTCCCGAACGTCGACGCCTAGTGAACGCCATTGGTATCTGGGATATAGGCGGATTAGGATATGTAAAGCGTATGAGCTGAAGCTGAAAGGAGCGTGCGCGCGGCGCGGCAGCCGGCCCAGGAGTGGCGCAGCCTCGGGCCTCGCAGACGCAAATAGACGGCTTTAATTGTCTCATTGTGCTTCCTTTATTTTAGCAGCGGAGAAATCCACGCTTCTAGTGCACGAAGTGATTTTTTCTCTCTCGGCTAAATGTTCGTAACATTTCTTAAGTGATATAGATGAGATTATGAAGATGTTGCAATCCTGATATGTATATCATTAATTTGAGTATATCGTATTTGAAACATCAGATCAAATAAATTAATGCATGATGTCATTATAGCAATTTAAATTTTATTCTTATACTCAAATAATAATATGGTAAGAACAATATTTCTATATTTATAAAACATATATGTTGGATTGTGTATAACACAGCTAGAATAGAATATATCAGGTTTTAAAGTTGAGATAAGTTGTGATGATGACCTACAAGTTTTTATCTATAATTAAATTAAACAAGGATTTTTATACCGTAAAGTAACTGGATGACAAAAAATCGGTTCTGCAAGATTATCTTAAGGTACAGCAACATTATAATTATGAATGGAAATCATTTAAGCCCTATTAAGGGTCTCTACAACCACTCGATATTGACAAGGCGAAAGTTCAAGGTCCTTCGCCACGCCACAGTCTAACTAAGCGTAGTGCAAAGTTTCTACGATACTGGGACTTTGTTCCACGAGTATCTTTGGTACTACTTTACGAACTGCTGAGCCGTTAGTATCCAATTACGGTTTCGGGAACTGACGAAATACACGTATCACGGAGAGCTTTTGAGCATTGATAATGTGACCACATGATTTGGTCTGTAATAGGAACCCGTCTTTATTACAGTGGCGTATCGATTGATAATAGTAATGAGCTTTAGTAGGATATTTTATTATAGATTTTACGCTGAAAAATCACTATAATTTTTTTGCTTTTCTTTTCAATACGCTTGTTTATGTTAATATATATTGTAAAATGCAGGTTTTTATTTTCACTCTAAAAGACACATTATCTTTTTTCTTCTTCTGAAACTTCATCACATAGTAAATCTCAACAAAGTATCGCTTTTCAACACTGGCCAACACTACTTTTTCAAAGACTTTAGACAGGTTATATACAAAGGGAACATGAAAACGCATTTTTAGATATATGTGACCAGTCATCCCATCATACATTATGTAACAAAAGTTGAGCAATTTAACAAACATCAGAACTATACAAACCACCTAAAGATGAGAGAACCGTCCCATCTTCAGTAGAAGATGGGAAGGTGTATTGATATAGAGTAGAAATGGTGCTGGATAGCTTGATGACGCCTGACCGGGACGTATGGAAAAGGAAGACATGCTGCGCCGACCCGTGCTAAGGGCACGTAGTTTTCTATTCCAGTTAAAAGCGGGACTGTCCACTATTTTCGGGTGGTTGATGTCACATGACACGCTCTTCGTGACATCTTCGAGGCACGTATCACCATTGTTACTTCAACAGTGTAACGTAATAGCTTGTCCCGTTGCTGCGCTTGAGTCCATCTGTATTTTTAATTTGTTTCATTAAACCACGTAATACTGGTGCATTTTATAACTAGATTGGGGAGAAAAATATTTAAGCCTTTATCACAGATAATTGAGTTTAAATTGACAAATTAGTTGGCTTGCGAATTTGAATGGCTAACGGTACCTGATAAGAAAGGATGTCTTAACATTTTAAAGTATTGAGTTACAGTGTTATCAAATATTTCAGATTTATTTATGTTTAAAGTACAACATCTAAGAGCTGATTTTTCAGTCAGGTTAAAATGAGATTCCGACAATGCAGTCAATTTTAAAATGCCAATGGATAAGAACCATCCACCATAAGTATATACCGATTAAAGTTTGAGAACCTAATACGTACCTCTTAGTTAGAGAGTTTTATTAAATTTCTATTAAGAGTTCTATTATTTGCGTGCCAGATCAGAAATATGAATTAATGGTCAGTGAGATCTTCTTAAATCGTACCAGTTAGACATTGTGTACTTTTAAATTGCAAATAAGTAGTAAAAAGTTAATTATTTATGGCTGGCTCGATGGCGCATTCGGTAGAGACCCAATGTGCCAAGAGTTATGGGTTCGATCCCCACCCAAGACAAACATTCATGTGACGAATACTTGTGTTTGTTCTGTGTCTGGGTGTTAATATCCAGTATTTAAGTAAACATTTGTAATACCACTGTTGATTCTGATATCCGTAACACAAGTGCTTAAGCTACTTACCTCGGAGTCAGATCAATATATGTGATGTAGTCAGATATTTATATTAAAATAGATTTAAACAAAATTATCCAAAATCAATGAACATGTATAAACGATTATCTATGAGTGTAGAAGAAGTAAAAGGATGGATGATCTCTATCTATCCCATAGATAAAAGACGTAACGTAATGTAATATGAAATTTTAGTTTATGTTTTAGTTACTTCATTAAAATTAATTATGTTTGCTAGAGTGATGTTAGACCAGCGACTGGCCTGGGCACTGGCCTTCGCACGATGAGCACAAAGCAATATGAAAGAAACTATACACATGTATAAACTTTCCACTTGATTTCCTCTATCTATTGATGAAAACGACATCAACATCCCTTGCGTAGTTAAAAAAACAAATCTAAAATTCTTTATTTTGTTACTTAAAATTTTATTACATGGGTTGGGAATCTCCCTTTAAGTTTATAAAAATCTGTATCAGGAGATTCCCGCTCTTACTTTTGTAAATATCATCATAACAAAATGAAAGAACAATTTAAATAAAATTTAACACAAAAAGAAATAGATAGGAAGGAATGGTATTATTGGTTCATGAAGTATACGGTAAGTAAAAAAAAAACGGTTTCCGTGTGACTATGTAAGTGTGTGTGTGTGTAAAAGATCTAAGTGAAGACACAGAAGCGGCGTCTTTGTACACTATGTAAAGATTAATAAATGTCTATTGCTATCTGTTATAGACATGTTATCATACGCTTGTATATGATCAATGGCTTAAAGTATGCCCAGGCCTACGATGTGCGGTAAGTACGTACATACTTCATGTACTGAATCGTGAGTGTCAAATCTGCCGCCATCAATGAATTCACGAAGTTTACGCCAAGTTTCAGGCGTCACGTGCCCTCAAGGAGAACAATGTGAGGAAATCTCCATAAGCATCATTATATTACACGCCAGATATGGGGCGTCTGTTTTTTTTATTGAGGATGGGAGGTAGAAAGGTCTGTCTCGCCTGCTGATAGTACTGAAGTTTGGACGAGGTAGCTATTCTTAAAACTTGATTCTGAAATGTTTTCATTAACACGAATGTTCAGGAAAAGATTATTTTAAAAATTTAATCATGGAACAAGGCTAATGTTATCAATTTCTTTTGATTTGTGATGTTTGAAATAAGGGTTATCGATTATCAATAAAAAATTGTAAGGACAAGCTGGGGATATAGGTTAAAACCAAGACGACTTTAGTTTTTTCAAATCCAAGCGTACATATTTATACCGATAGCTTGGGGATGTACAATTTATAATATAAAAAATAATCGCTGAATGTGTTGCTAAGCGCAAATCTCGAGAACACCTGGACCGATTTCGCTAATTCTTTTTTAGTGGTGTTTGTTATTATCAGATGTAGGTTCTTATGAAAGAAAAAAAAAATGGGTGTTGAAAATCCTAGAAGGGGCGTTACGAAGTGCGCCGGGTCAGCTAGTTGTAAATAAAACCAACTCCCTCAAATAGCGTTGGATGTGTATTTAATGATGGACTTGATTATTTGGCTCTTCTATCTAAGTTTTGACCTCCAAAAGCATATAGGTAAAAGTTCTACAATCTTTAGTTCAATTAACTTTCCAAATTATTAAATAGCTGTTGTAATAATTTAAGTTAAGTTACGTACTTATATGGAAATGTATATTGACTGTAATCTGTCTGCGTACCTATAGTAAATAAATAAATAAATCTGTTGACAATCTCAATATAAATAGTAACGAGACTAAAATATCGGAATATTAAAATATTGTGCTCTTAAAATAAAACGTTGGCGAATTGACGAACTAGAACTAAGTTATTTTGCATAAAAACAGACAAAAACTGTGTTTACAGGATTAAAATGTTCACCGCTTCAATACACACGCTTTTTATGTCACAGTCTACATGGCAATCGATTTTTTGTCTGTCCGTCCATATTCCTAGGTGCTTTAGGTTTAAAATCGGATGCCTGTCGTATAACGTATCGCGTGTCATCTCGAGACTAAACTGGGAATCTGTTAATAAGATAAAAGACTTCATTCTGGTGTGAATTGACGACAGTTATTGTGGATTGTGTGTTTTGTGTGCCCAATGGTTAGCTCAATAATTTTCCAGTGTTTAGCATGCCGATTGAGGTAAACCAGTACTTACCTATTTTAACTTGCTTATAACATTTTTTATCTTGTGTAATGTTTTTTGACGGAGGTGGAACATAATTTTGCTAATATAAAGTGTAAAGCGTTTAATTTAATCGTAAAAGCATGACTCTTCAGAATTTATGAATGATAAAAGGCATAATTTTACGGTTGAAGAACTAGCAGAAGATTGATTTTGGTATGAAAACAGATTCACTTAACAACAACAATACGATTCTTGCTGTCCTTGAGTCGAAAATACCGTTCTTTTTGTTTTTTGCATTTGACAATTGTTTAACGACGAGTGTTGGTACAAAACTTAGGAACGTAGTTTATTTTATATATGTTAAGTAAATATTTATTCCATTAACTCAATGGTGAGAGAAAACATCGTAAGAATATCACTAACATTTAAAAAAATATGTTATTAAAAGTTTGCATGCTTCCTAAATCTTTGATTACGGTCTTAAAACTCTCGCGGAGGGACTGTACGTACATTAGGGAGATGAAAATAATAAAATAATTAAAATAATGGTTTAAATAAAATTACAAAAATTGCAAATTATTTTGAATAAATAAATCATATCACTTTTGATGCACTTCTAATACCTAGTTACTAACATAATTGTAGCATGTTAATTAACTGTTAATATTTATAATTAACTTGGAGAACCAATGAGGATAGATCGCTTCAGATGCTTATTCCTATTACAAACGCGAATGGTTGATCATTGAAACGTAATTAAAGCGACGATTGTAAAGAAGCTGAAGTCCATTGTTTTATCTCGTCTACGGCGAGCGAACACAAAGAATAGTGACAGACGAGTGGCGTGCAGAAGGCACGCTTTGTAGTTTGTGCACTAAATTGTTATGGCACCGAACATGGGTGTACGCAGCTTTTGGTAATACAATATTATTGACAGGTTCTTGTAAAAAGAAGAACTTCGCATACTAATTGCGGGAGGGGGAGAGGTTAGCTGATTGCATAGTTCGTTTATAAACTTAAAATGTATCTAAACAAAATACAAAAGTAGTTAATATTTTTTTTAATTTGATTTATTTTTATCCATACAAATGTAATGTACCTAAAATGTAGCAAGGAATATAACAAAATTTATTTTATTTGAGATGAGATGAGAGTAATTTTAAGGTTAAATAAAAAATAACATAACCACAATGTCCATTTTATCAAAATGAAATATAAGCAAAATTACAAATTAAAATGATGATGATGAAGTGCTGAAACAGGTGAATGAAATTTTATATCTAGGATGTGCATTTAGCGGGGATGGAGGATACTCCGCTAATATAGAAAAAAGAGTGAGTGTTGGAAATTGGGTGAATGGAGCGTTTGGAAAACTTCTAGGCAGCAAAGTCTTAAGCCAGAAGGCCGCAGCCATACACAATGCGGTGATGATTCTTACGCTGATATATGAAAGCGAGAGTTGAGTTTTGCAGAAATAACATAAAAGTAGATTAAACCCGGTCAAAATGTGTGCGCTACATAAAATTTGCGGTGTATCGCTCACATATTGCGTTCGAAATGACAATGTATGAAAGAAAGTCGGTCAGAAAGACAGTGTCGGACGGTAAAAAGAGGCATGCTCTGGTGGTTTGGACATGTGGAAAGAATGGATGATGAAAGATTGACTAAACAAATATACAATGCGACCCGGTCTCACCTATCACGACCAGATTGGTCGTGTGTTAACAGAAGGTGATGTTAGGAGCCACAAAACCGTAGAGCTTGTATGATAGGATTATGAATGTTGAAGAAGCAAGTAAGGTATGTAAGGTAAGTTAGTAGTTGCCATTGAAATCTAAAGCAGTGCCAATGTTCACTGCTTTCTTTTTTTTGTGAATCAACACGTTTGAAACCTGAAAGGGAGACCAAATAAGGCATGGGTGGATTGTGTGAAATGGGAGTGGATAGCTTAATGACGGCTGATCGATACGTATGGAAGAAGAGACGATACTACGCCGATCCCAGATATCCTGAGAGAAAGACAAGGAGGAAGGAAGCATGAAACTTGATAGTATTAGGCGTTTACAAATATAGAACGGAAACTATATTAAAAACAAATAACTCTTTATTATTGCGTTTTGTCAACATTAGTTGCTCCAGAAAAGGTGGCTGCAGTATGGATATCGAAAATACATTCCGCCTTCTGTACAAAACGCCTATTGTTCTATGACGCTCGCACAAAACCTGCGCTGGCCCACTTTACAATATTGTTTCCCACTGTCCGATGGTAACGGTTCTATTTATACACCTTTGTGTCGGATGATCTTTCAATGCCGGCTGACTTGACTGGTTGTTTGTTTGTTTTCAGAGATTAGCACTTCTCCCCTTAATCTAGCTCATTAAGGGATTAAGGTGGAGGTAGCGTGTGAATTTTGCCTTCCTTATTGAGCAAACGAGAATGATAAGGATGGGTGGATGTTTTTTGGATTGAATGTTTTTTCTCTTTGTCTGAAAACCGTGCATCTACCCACCGATCTTAACCTTATGTTGTTGGAGAGATCTTTTTATGACTTCCGTTTGCTATAAGAAGAATCAAAAAATAATGCTCTCCTCCCAGGTTATTTGGAGTCAGCGCAGCAATTATTCCATAAGATTAGTTTAATCTAGCTTCTTATTATACTTTGCTGGACTAATGGTTTAAAGTGATCCCAGTTTCAAATATTAATATTTGAAAGAAGCTTGGGCTTGTGTGGTTTTTTTATTTCATTTTATCTTCATTGTAAGAATCAGAAGTGCAGAGACACTACCTTTTAATATCTCTCCTACTTCTATGCCTAACATTATGATAATATATAGTTATCGATCCTATATATTGGTAATAAAATATTATAGTGATTATTATTAATGAAATACGTGTATATTTTATAATTGATTTTGAAATGAATCGCATTTATCTAGTGTCAAAGCAGGTAATCCGTAGCAACACTTTACACTGAATGACAATTATTCTTATATTTCATTCTGTCAGCCTACGTTTATCCTAAAAGTAAAAAAAATATTTTTCCTAAAAAAATACTGTTCAGCTTTATACAAAGTCACGATCGCCACTTTTGCGCTATTAACATTCAAAACGACGCATCCACAAGCTGCAATTTGTTACACACCTTAGATCTCCTCTTTCGCGTCAGAAATTAAGAAAAATTAACCTCCCGGAGGTAATATTGCTAAACGACCACGCCACGTACAAAATTATGTGGAGCCGTGACAATTTTTTCCTGCATCCAGACAGGAAGCCTCAGTGATTTATATAATGAATAAAAATGCTTGCTAGGACCATGCGGCGGCCATTTTGCGGGGATATTGCAATTAGCCACTTGATGGCTTTTTAAATTTGTGCGGGAAATACGTTTTAATGAAGGCTTTGTGTTCATTGCTGAATTGATCAATTGGGATTTTTGTATGCGTCGACCTTTGCAAGTTCATTAGATTGTTCTTTTAAGCATCTGTATATGTTCTTAAGAAATTAAGAGTAAGAAGACACTTACATAACGCTAGTAAAATTATGTTGAACTAGCTTCTGGCCGCGGCTTCGCTCGCGTGGTACATCGTTGAAACATAGCCTATATGTTATTTGGGTGTATGAGCTATATTATTCTAAAGTTCCATTAAATGCATTCAGTATTTTTTTTGTGAAAGAGTAACAAACATCCATCCATACATACAAACTTTCACATTTATAATATTAGTAGGACTATTTCAACTTTCGGTTGTTATCTTTCATTTTTAAACGGGGGCCCGCGTAAAGCATTTAGATTTAGTTTCTGATTGTTATATCAAAAGAAAACATAAGAGAACCAGACAAATTCATTATTGGTTAGACATGTATAGGTATTTGAATTTGCAAATTTCTGAACGATATTTTTCTTCTCTAGTGTTCTTTAACGGTACCTAGATATAAAAACGTCTATAGATACGTGTTTGGTTTTGAACTATATGACACATAAGAGAAGCTTACTACGTCATGGAGCTACCAAGTCGATGTTGAACACAATGTTTGTTTGTCAAACTGAGCGAGTATAATATTCCCAAATGGAATATTCCCAAATAAAAATACAATGATATCTTATTATAATAGATTAGTTTATCAACTGAAACTTAATGATGCTACTAATTATAATAATAATAATAAATATCAGACTACATCACATACATTTATCTGACTCCGAGGTAAGTAGCTTAAGCACTTGTGTTACGGATATCAGAATCAACAGTGGTATTACAAATATATACTTAAATATTGGATATTAATACCCAGACACAGAACAAACACAAGTATTCATCATACGAATATTTGTCCTGGGTGGGGACTGAACCCACAACTCTTGGCGCTTGGGGCAGGGTACCAAATGCGGCATCGAGCTTGTCTAATTATATCGTTATGTAGGAATAGTTAAATATAACAATAAACCTCCCTTGTCAGCGTTATTTTAATAGTTATTATGTACTTGTAAGTGTATAGGTACTGATAGCGCTGAAAAAGTTCTTCCCATTTATATTTTATAGGTTAAAATAAATAATACCATCCTTCTTATTAAGTATTTACCTAATTTAAAATTAAAAACAAACCGGTATATTATGTATATGATATTTGTTTATTTTTTTAAATCAACCGCGCATAAAAATGCAAATATTACAAGTAAAATAGAGTTGTGACAATAAATTGTATGGAACAGAGACAAAAGGTCGTAAAGAGCGCGAGCGTGTGATTCGAATCGCTAATCGCGAGACAGCCGCGGCGAACAACCTAATCGCTTGCCACCCCAGCACAACAAATTAAGCGTCACACGGTAGCAATCTGTGAATTACAAGTGTAAATAATCCGGACGACGCCCAACCACCACCGTGGGCCGGGCTTTGAGAGAAAAAAGAAACTCGTTAAAATAGCGGCTTAAAAAAGAAAAGCGCTGAAACGGGAAGGCTCGCTCGGGTGGTATCGGTTTTTCTCGACGCGGGCGGTTCGCTGGGCGGGGCCGAACGGCAGTACCGCGGCGCCGGCCGGCCCGAACGCACGTGTTATAGGTTGCTAGTCTAACGCGCTCGCGCCGTACACATGTTGTGTGAATTTTCGGCATGCCGATGTCGTCGTGATTCGTAGCAAAATGGACTTTCAGAGTGCAATGGAGACGTTCGCCGAGGCGTGGGCAGCTGCCAACACGGTCAAGTCGGAGGTGCCTAATGATCTGTCACAGGTGAGATTTTATGGGTTACATTTTTTTTGTTAATTTTGTTTTAATCAAAAAAATTTTTTTTTAATTTTGATGACGTCTGTTTTTTTATTGATTCAGATAAGATTTATTAGTTAGACTTATACCGCAATGCAGGAAAATAAACTATATCTTAGACGCTTTACTTATCTAATTAAAAGAATTATTATAACTAGGTTAAGTCAAAAATCTACTAAAGCATACTTTGGCTTCTATTTTTTATACAAAAAAATATTATATTGAACTGAGCTTAAAATATACTTCGGGTTAAAATTTATTTAAAAATAAAAGCAAATATTCTCCACAAAATTATATGCAGTCCGGTATTCGTTCATTGTTTTATATGCCTACTTGACACGTAATTAAATTAAATAGATAACTTAGTGTTATCGAACTTTTTCGATAGCTGTAATTTATAGTTGTGTTAATAATTTTAATGATGAAATCGGCTACAGTTGATTGTTATGATTTTGGAGGGTAGGTACCTAATGAATGCACTTAGACAATGAAGCACACGGCTATCTTGATAAGACTGACTTGAATTAAAAACGAGGTGTTCATGATTAATTAATCATTAATATTTCAGGAAGGTCACCTCAAATCAATAGACTAAGGACCTATTCAAAATTATATACTTCAAATATTGTGACTATGCGTTCATTTTAAGTATAGATAACTTTCGTGTTTCGATTTGATTATTCAGAATATTAATTTTATGCGTCGATTTAAACCAAGTAAATTCATTTGATCCAGTAACATATCGCGGCAAGCATAATACTAAAACGCAGTTTTAATCATGAATTGCCATTAAAATTAAATAACATTTTAATATACTATTTAAAATAAGGCATAAATTGTTAAGTGCGTGGATCATTTTGCGATTGATTCAACAATAAAAGTTATGAAGAATATTTAATGCTTAAAATGTTATACTTAGTACCTATTCATAAGCTGATTTTGCTATTATGCGCTATATCGTATAAATACTTAATCTATCGGCACATAATCAAAAGAAATAAGTATATTATCCACAACACTGTTTAATCAAGATTAATATTATACTAAGACGGTTTTCAAAATTGTGACGTGCCCAGATGATACCGATAAAGTCTTGGATAAGAATTAAAAGATTATCTCTTGTCTAATCTACTATCAGTTAATTTATCTGAACGTTCTTGTTAATCTATGTTTCACTAATAACGTGTTTAATTACCTCGTACTTAATTACCAAGTTTGCTATTGTAACCTTCTGCGGTAGAATTTGCTTTGCTTACTGGGTGGCCACAGAAATTTACATCGATAATTACCGACATCACACAAATTAACACTATTTTGCTTATCTGATGTGTTAGAATGACCATTAAAAACGCTTAGCATTTTTGCTTTTCATTTTAACTGTATGAAATTGGTAAATATTGGAATAAAGTGATCATAGATATAAATAATTAGTTTGAATACAAGCGGGTTCAAAATGTAGGTATCTTTGTTAGAACAATATAGTGATGTCACTTTAAGGTTATCTTATAGAATTTGTAGTCAGTAGTAAATGTTTCATAAATATTATTACATGGAAAATTTTAAACGCAAAATTTTTAACGTCTTTCTCGGAAATTGACTTGAATACGAATTCTACTAAAACTGGCATTAACCTGCTAATTTGAGTTAAGACAATGACGCCGAAATTGTGGGTCTGTTAAACTCGCAACTAATCAAGCATGACCTGTTTTTTTGTATTGGTTCATACAGAATGGAAGGAATCGTGTGAAATGATGTTAAAATGAGTTACCTGCTTTAGTATAAACTAAGATCTGATGCATATCAATGGGATAATGTAAATTTTGATATTATTAGGGTTCTTTGATATTTATATAATTAATATCCTTTGTCCCGTGTTGGTCTGGGACTATAAAAGAATTTGCAAACTGTGTTTCTTGTTTAGCATGTCGTAAAAGGCGACTAATGATATATGGGGTTCTGGGTATGTGATTGTGTAAGCGACGAGCTAGCCACTTTTCACAACTTTTCACAATATTCCATCTAATCCAGCCTATTGTCCCGTGTTGGTCTGGGACTTAAAAATAATGTGCCAACTGTGTTTCTTGCCTAGCATGTCGTAAAAGGCGACTAATGGTATATCGGGTTTTGGGTATGTGATTGTGTAGGCGACCAGCAAGCCACTTGTCACTACTTTTACACAATTTTCCATCTAACCCAGCCCAGTTTTATTTTTGGCTGAATGTGGTTAAAGGGGACTGCTGCCCCTTTGACTCTGCCTACCCCTTCGGGGATTACGGGCGTGATGTTATGATGATGATAATGATGATAATATCCTTTGCCCGAAACTTTGGCTGCGTGTAATTGGATCTGGAATAGAGATGTTCCGGGGAATAAAAAAAAAAAGTCCCTATTCCCTATGACTTCGAACTTTTGGTGAGCTAAATCTCATCACACTTGGTCAAGTGGCTGAGGCGTGATAGAATGACACTTACTTTACCTAGTTTTGAATTAATTATATTAATAGAAATGGCGAAAGGGTGTGCATTTTCTATGTGCGACCCCCTGAATTAGGACCGGGGCGTGGGGATTAGGTTTAGATAGGTTTAGGGGTTTCTATATGCCTGTCAAAAAATTCTAAATCTATGATTTGGGCAGAAGTGCATCGAATGCATCGAATCTGTGTGTGTAATTGACGTTCTGTATGGTGCTTACGATGATGCACACATTTATGGATACTTTTTGTCATAAGAACATTTTTTAGTGTAGTAAAACAGCCTACATAAACTTTATGAAGACGAAATATGATTGAAAATATTAAATGAATAAATAAATTTGTTACATGTTCTTAATGTTAATTTATTATTAAATAGCCTGTTTCTGTTTATACAAATAAATTAACAAGTATTTTGAAATGTCCCAAGTAGATGTAAACTGGTTTGATTATTAACTCTTTTGTTCAAAGTACCTTTTGACTTAAACATTTCTTCTATGGGTCATTCTATTAAATTGATTTTAACTTACATTGCATTAATCTTTCTCCAACCATGAAACTCAAAAAATATCTACCTAATAAAACAAGTTTTGACATTCCTTTTGGAATTTGAAGGTTTTTACAGGGTCGGCAATGCGCGAGTGATACCTCTGGTGTTGCTAGCGTCCATAGGCTACGGTGACTGCTTACCATCAGGCGGGCCGTATGCTTGATTGCCACCTTAATTGGTATAAAAAAAAAAAAGAATTAACCAAATTCATTATTTTCGGATTTTGGGTAAAGACAAGATATACTCTTGTCTTTAAATTAATGTATTTATATACCTTTAATGTTAGTCACCAATTCTCTAGCTCCAAACTAAGTATTTAACTACTACTCCAAACTAAGTATTGAACTAAGTATAGATAATGGGTTCGTTACGATTATTTGTACATAGTGGGATTCGAATCTGCGGTCTTTGGTTTTTGAAAACCAGGGTCTAGCCATTCGTCCACGCGGGTTGTCATCTACGTACGTGCATATTAAATAATTTATACAAAAAAGCGGGTCATCAATTTGTTGACCATCTGAAATACGCAAATACGTCGGGTTTTTAATGTGCGGTCAATTGTCTAAGTGCCCTTTAGGGCGAGCTCGGTAATGATTTTATTATGGTTATTCCTAAAAAACTTATCTTGGTAAAGAACAATTGGTGTACTTACGTATTGTCTAATTGAAATTTAAGTGTGCAATCCATTTGGTCAACCAGTTCTGATGCGGTTTAGGCCTGCGAATTAAGTTAAATACCAAGAGATACCAATTATTACGACATCGCTTATTTATATGTATTGCATTATAATTTATTCCTATAAAGTAACGTATACGATCTTTCATATAGTAAGACATAAAGTTACATATATAAATAACTAAATAATTCACAATTACTCGTGTACAGGCTTTATAATCGGGGCTTTTTTGGGCATTGACGGTTACTGTACAAAGACTATTAGATGTCTCCCTATAAAATTAGAAGTTATTTTTCCATATGGGCTCATCTAGGAATCGAATCTGACGATTTTCGTAGCCTGACGCGTCGATTAACTGTGTTTTAATCGCATAATGGGTCCGTAAAATTATAATCTCGTAGTTGTAATTATTTTTCCGTAAAATGTTTAATATATTTGGTTTTCCGCAACAGTAAGCTTATACGTGCTAGGTTTAATTAAATGTATTATTATCATGTCCACACTTTCCCTGTATTCTTCACAATGCTCTGATAGTCATTGATTGGGACAGAACACATGTATGTGTATGTATAAGCGCATTTGCCGCATCCATTGACATCGCAATGCGTTTCATTACATTTTATGGATGTGACTGTACTTGTATATAATTTGATATACTAGTGATCGCCCACTGGTCCAAATTCGACCATTATTAGTTTGATTTTTTTAAATGATTAATTGAAATATTAGCTTTCTGCACTTCTTCTCCATGTAAACTTTAACTGCACTGTGCCAAATCTCATACTCCTCCGTTCGCGTAATTCTCATAAAAAGAGGTTCAAAGTTTTTGCTTCACATATTAATATATAGATTACAAGATTTTGATGAATGTAGTTTCTTTATTCTGATTAACTAAGAGTATTGAAGAATTTTGTTTAAGTAGACATGGGACGGAAAAATAGTTAACTATTTGAAGTTAGTGTGAAAATAGTCTAGGGAAGTGGCATTTGAGAATTAACTCTTTAATAATTAGATACGAATATTACAACATCGAAAAGATGTTATGTATTTAACTTAAAAACTAAAAAAAGATGGCATACAGACAGGTATGTATGCCATTCTCGAAAAATAATGACGCAATGATATTTATTATATTTTCATAATATTAATACAATAGATTAGGTAAAGCCTAAAGATAAGAAAATTACACTTAAGCGCTTGTTTTGTATGAAAAACTAAGAAACTCATATATTTTTGTAATGCTCCAAGATATTATGAAGCTTAAATCTTACGTAATAAAGACACCAACGAATCAGAAGCCAATACAAAGAAATATAAATATTATGAATGTATGTAAAATGTTTTCTTTAAAAAAAAACATACTTTAAATTTGACACTGATATAATTACTCCCTTACTTTTTTTTAAATTATTTGTTAAAAGTAATTACTGAGTAAGTATCTAATTGTTTTTTGATTTCTCTTGTCTCTCATGTTGGTCTGGGCCTGAAAAAGAATGTGCCAACTGTGTTCCATGCCAAGCATGTCGTAAAAGGCGATTAATGGTATATCGGGTTTTGGGTGTGTGATTGTATAGGCGACAAGCTAGCCACTTGTCACTACTTTTTTACAATTGCCATATAACCCAACCTTATATTTTGGCTAAATGTCGTTAAAGGGGCTAGCTGCCCCTTTGAGTCTACCTATGCTTTCGGAAATTACGAGCGTGATGACAACATCACAATACATTTTATGGAAAACTAAAAATAATGACACATTTGCACTTCTCTGCCATTATCATAATATATTACAAGAAACTCGTAAATCGAAAACTTACAGCATTTGAATTAGGCATTCCATAAAGACATAATATCACGACCATTATCCCCTAAGGGGTAAGCATAGTCAAGCATTTCAGACACAAATTAAATAATTTAAACCATCGCTATCAGTAATATATTAGTACATAGCAATAAACTTTTCACTGGGCGCGATTATCCGATACAGGGGATTAAGACACACCAATTATTTATATACTTAGATATCAATAATCCGATACGCAGCTAATTCGTTAATTTTTCGGCACGCAATAAAGGAAACGTTTTATCCGTGAAACTTTTTAATCAGGATAATTTTTTTAATGTAGGTTATATCTCTGTATTCCAAAAAACCATGTTACGTCGCAAAATAAGTATACTGATAAGTTAACAGACACCTTTCCTATCATGTAACATAATTTTTACGAGTATTGTTAATATCAATATGTTATATAATAAACCCATGTTGGTCTGGGACTTAAAAATAATGTGCCAACTGTGTTTCTTGCCTAGGATGTCGTAAAAGGCGACTAATGGTATATCGGGTTTTGGGTGTGGAATTGTGTAGGCGACAAGCTAGACACTTGTCACTACATTTTCACAATTTTCTATCTAACCCAGCCCAGTTTTATTTTTGGCTGAATGTGGTTAAAGGGGCCTACAGCTCCTTTGACTCTGCCTACCCCTTCGGGGATTTTGGGCGTGATGTTATGTATATATAATAAGCTCATGATAACTAAGTTTTTTATTTATTTAGCCATTTAAATCCCACTGCTGGGCAAAGTTAATTAATTAATTAACTAAATAAGTTGATTAACTGAAAATCAACAGATCTATTTTAGGTATTATTATTATATTATTATATTATACATTCTATTTTGTTGCTGGTAGCAAATTAATATTGAAGAAACTATTAAAATTAATTTGATATAACACTTAAAAGAGTTATGTATCCTTACTCAATATTTGTCATAAGTTTTTAAAACTTATAGAACAGTATTTAAGGCTAAAAATTATACGTTTCAATCTTGCAATATGGAATGTTATGGTGCTTACTTTGTAATAAATATCCGGTAACTCAGTTCTGATTGATTTCATAAATATCTGTATTAAACTCATTCAGGTGCAAAAAAATTCTAATATCTCGTTTTTGTATTTAAGAAAACACATTGAGCCAATCTCCACTGCTATCGTGGTCGAATTCTTATCGTAAAGACGTAGGGGTAAGTTTATCTAATTGTTATACCAAGATTAATATTGAAGTAGCAATCGGCCTTTCTTAACCAGACTGATAGACATAAAAATAGCGCAACCAAACCATCGTCACCATGAAAAATAATCAAAGCACAGATTTCAAAAACAGAATTCAATCAGTGCTGGCCTCGCTATCAGCAATAGGTGGGTAATAATCGAGTTATCGCCGGCCACAATAATCCGAGATAATGGATTAGCGCACATACCGATTATTTATAAACACCGCTATCGGTAATCGTGGAACTCTGGATCGAGTTGACTGATCGGTTACGAGGCACGTATTTGAAATGCGGGCGTTGTATTTTTTATTGTCGTTTGAAAAAATGTAATTGAGTTGAGTGTTTACATCATGATCATTGGGAGATGCAGTGGAATTCTTAAAATTAAGGACGGATGAAGCAGATGACATGGATTGTATGGTTCTAATTATTAGAAATGTAAAATTAATTTTTTTGATGATGTTCGTAGTTTAATATTAACAGATTTAACTGTCTTAAATATCTACATTTAAATGCAGAATAGTCTTGTAATTTAAATCAATTCAGTATTTTCCAGATCTATATTGTAAAGTTAAATAAAGTTAAGTTAAGATTATTCAGATTGAGAAATTGTTTTCTCGTATTTGTAATATAAGTTTTTGTCACATTCGGCGACTATGCAATGTTTCCAAAATTGTGCAATCGTTTACTTTCATTAGACAAAGGACAGTTGGTGTCGCAGTTATTACGAAATGTTGATTATAATTCAGTTCAAAATTGCACCCAAGAGGTTAAAACAGCTATGATTCTGGTAATTATGTTATTCTATCAGTACTCAGAATTAAAAGTACAACTTTCATAACGATTTAAAACGTAAATTTGCACTCCGATTATATCTGAACAAAATAGCACGGCATCATATTTTAACTTACGTAAACAAGGATTACATTTTAAAACAAATGAAATAAATGAAGCGCTTTAATTAGCGGTCTCTAAACTACTGTCATTAATGTAAGAACAGCGAACGTAACATTTGCATAAATTAAAGACAACCTTTCAAGCGGTTAAGATTTCCTAAGAAGTATTTTTTTTAAGGAAGAAGATGTCTATGCGATAACTGCAGAATGTTTTCTAATTGCGTAGCTTATTTAGGTACCTACCTACACATTACCTCATATAGTTTTCACACGGTTATTGTATCCCTAACCGGCGGGTTCATAATTACCATAGTACCGGTACTGAGCGAAATCTATCGAGAAACGGCGAGACATCTTTGTACTATGTCTGTGTTGATACAATGTTTGCAGATAGAAGAAGATTTACAAGTTATAAACTTCTTGCTTAATTTGTTTGTTTAAATATGGAACGATTTTTGTTCTATGGTAAAAATACGTATTGTAGATACGCTTGGACAAAGACTGTCAAACTATGTGCTTCAGTTTAGTACAATACCATTCAAGGTTTTATTAATAATAATAAATAAATATCAGACTACATCACATACATTGATATGACTGCGAGGTAAGTAGCTTAAGCACTTGTGTTACGGATATCAGAAACAGTGGTATCTATTACAAATATAAACTTTAATGCTCAATAACAAATCCCAGATACAGAACAAACATAAGCATTCATCACGAATGTTTGTCCTGGGTGGGGACCGAATTCACAACTTTATTATGTCAGGTGACAGAAACCTCAGAGTATTGAAAGTAGCTTTCTTTTTCACTTAACGAAAAAAGAAAGAAAAATAATAGCAAAGCTTTGCTATTAAAACGTCGCTAAACGTAGCTACATGTTAAATTAATATCATTGCTGATAAGCTGAGGTGTTATAATATTTTTCGTCAACTCAGCAAATATTGGAGAAATAATATTTAAAGGGTACTTTATTACGAATATATATACGATAAGCAAAGATAATATCTTATTTCCATTCACTAAGATCCGCTCACATACTGGCTTTATGTGAAGCAATCAGCTTCCATAAACAGTAGCAAAAAGTTGACATCCCTTATAGGCTAATATTTTACTGCTTTGTTCTCTACACTGTAACTTAAGCCAGTATCACGATACTTATAAACAAACTACGACGCGAAACGCGTCTCGGCACCGTTACCGATTCCAAATGATGACTTCGATGTTTCGAAACCGAAATAAAAAAGGGTATAAGCACAATTACATCTCCAGACTGGTACGTAGAAAGTGGGCGCGTGCCAAGCCACAAAAACCGCGGAGAGTTTTATAGTATATAAATAATCCGTGCAATTAGACACGTAGAGGCATCAGGTGAAATATTCCGTGGTTCAATTTGCGCCCGCGCGCGACACAATGTCGCACTCGGACCTAATTACCGGGCCGCACTCCGCAGCCGCCTTTGTGCACCTATTACCACTCGCCAATCGGCTTGGACATTTTTTTAAATTCCATTTTGAATATCATTTCTACGCGACAAAAAAGAGAAATATGAACGTCATACGGCAACCCGTTCGTTTTTTATTTATCCGTGAAAGTTCATTACACAGTTTCAATGTTTGATAATATCAGAACTCTATGAGAAGTTCGGACTATTATGTCTGCTGTCAGGAGCGTTTGATTAGATATCTTTTTTGTTCGCGTAATAAAATGATCTAAGTGCATGTCGAGCGGTCGGCGCGGCCGGCGCGGGCGCAGGCGCGAGCTGAGCGCGTGCCGGCCCCGGTAATAGGCTCCATCTCGCGGATAAAGCGGAGACACCGTTACCTTTCTCAAATCACGTACACTATTGTAATATCCAATCGGCCAGAAATGAGATTGCGGCTAACAAGTTATTTACATTGACGTTTTAATATGGACACCGTCTGAAAAAACTATTTAAAAAGGTAATTATAATGTGGTGCCCGTAATAGCCACCGTACGCGGCGGCACGTAGCTTTTGTGACGCAGCTAAGCCCGCGAGATTAATTTTGGCGGCACAAAGAACCAGTTTATAGTCAATAATACTCCTCTTATTGAGTATTGATTGCGATATTTGTGTGTCAACTGCAGTTTTGAAAGCGTCGGCCGGAGCGCTCCCGGGCTCGATAGGATCTTTATTACACTCGGCTTTTTTGGGTGAAAAAAATGATTAATATAAGGGATCGGGTCGGACGGATAAGTAGTTGAGATTGACGGAATGACGCGGGGTCTGTGACCGGGTGAGGCGTGTGTGAGGGGTGCGGGGCGGGCGGGGTGCGCCGAAAAGCCGCGAGGCTGCATTGCGATTGCGCGGGAGCAGCCAAAAACTAACCATAAATTACTGGCTACTTGCCGGACGGCCGACGACACGCGCGCACTTTTTTGCCGATCCACCGATCCTGTTACAACGTAAATTTCTCACGAACATCAGCTCATGAGGGCATATCTTGAGAGATTGCTCGGAATAATGAGCGGCGAGATTTACGAACGGCGATCAGCGATTTCATGAGAATGCGTCGTCGCATTATTTAAATGAAACGAACTGGTTGCTAGGTTTACACTTTCCTAGTTTTTGTGAGAGCGTAGCTTTTCAGATCATGTGATTAAATCAAATCTACCTTCCAGGAAAAAAGTCGAATTGGTAGTTTGTAAACGAAATCAATGTGTTTTGTACAATCTTCATAAAAACTCTCAAAGGTATTTCCTAAAACCTTTTAAACCTAATTTCGTGCAGATAGTAAAGCAAAACACTTAAAAAATATCTTTCTCATTATTAGTTGAATAAAACCTCATAAAAATCAATTAACGAGATTTTACCGCGCCCAGACAGACAGACAGGCGCGGCAGACTTTGTTTTATAATGCGCAATGGCTCGTGTTAGTTCGATATTAAAATCAATTTATTGATATAAAACTGGTATTCAAATACATATTAAAAGATTTACGCAAGTTCCAATAGATTTAATACATCGCTATTTATAATTAGAAGACAGGCTCCGCATAATTGCGTTAATAATTGGCAAATGATTACTCCCATACCTATTATTCCCACATCTATCATTAATTTGTTTAGTGATTAAGGTAAAGATAGAACCGTCGTCAGATGAATGGCTCCGATTATGCATACCAATATGCTTCTAAGATGTTATTGCAAAATATGTAAGTCAATATCGTTACATTAATTTAAACAGAATAGGTGTAGGTACGTAATGGAAAGTCTGCGAATTAATACGTGCGAAAGTTTTGAGTCCTGCTCTTGTATTAAATCACAAACATAACATAACATGACGCCCATAATCCCCAAAGGGGTAGGCAGATTCAAAAGGGCAGCAGGCCCCTTTAACACATTGGCACATTCTTTTTAAGTCCCAGACCAACTTGGGGCAATGGGCTGGGTTGGATGCAAAATTGTGAAAAAGTAACAAGTGGCTAGCTCGTCGGCCACAAAATCACATACCTAAAACCCCATATACCATTAGTCGCCTTTTACAACATGCTAGGCAAGAAAAACAGTTGGCACATTATTTTTAAGTCCCTGACCAACATGGGACTAATGTACTAAATCAAGCCAGGAATATCGAATAAAAGATGAATTTATTATACAGAATAATAAAATTTATTTTAAGATTTTTCCCTGTTTTTAAAAGGAGGGCAGTCTGATCATGATTTGAATATCCGAGTACACCCTAAATCTATAATAGCGCTTGAAAACACATTCATTAGGTACATGCATAACATTTTACCCAGTGGGATGACAAACATGTACAGCTATGCATTGTTGTTTGAATTATGTGAGCATGCAGCGTCCTCACAAAATTTTATATTATTTTTTAATTTATATTCAGATTTTTCAAAATCTAGAAACAGATGCTTGAAAGCTCTCGGTCATCTTAATTTTTATTTTATTGTAAATAGTAATATTTTTAACTATAACCATGTTCTATACACTGCTGTATTAGTTCAATGATAGATATACTATTACAATAAAGTATTTTAATATTGTTTTAAACCACTTTTACAATATAGGTAGGAAATAATTTAATTTTAAGATAAAAAGACATTTTAAAACAGCTCGTATACATTTTCGCTTAAACGTTACAAGTTGACGTTTCAGTTTGCATATACTACTATGGTGCCATAATGACGTCATATTCGGATCGGTTCGGTAGATAAAACTCACATTCTGTCAAAGTCAGGAGAGAATTTAGGACTTGATCATAATCTTGTTGCTAGACTTGCTGGAAATAATGTCGACTAACAGTCATTATGACGTAAACGGCGTCTTTATCACGTGATGATTACGCGCTATTTGTAACTTTTTAAAATGTATTTAATAAGGATAATAGTATCAAATTCATTTTTGAAATATGATATTCGGTATTTTAATATTAAGTTGAACCTATGTAACAGAATTCTTCGGGTATAAAGTGCTTAAGTAAAATACCCTGTTTTATTTATTAATAGGGTATTTTACTTTATACCCAGTGCGGGTATAAAGTAAAATACCCTATTAATGTTTACTTTAATACATACATAACCTACACTGCGACATCACAGTTATACCTTATTTCACAGTAACAAATACTACGAACATTATCAACCGTGTAATTGCTGGTGTATTCTGTGTCCATTTCGTGACGTGTAATTTTTTCGCTTCAGAATGCTTATTTACTCCAACAATCGGGTTATCTCATTTATCAGTTATGTAGGTAATTTGATTTAAGACCAGCTTTTATGGAAACTGTACCTTTTTTTATATAAAATAGATATTATTTGCTATTTTATTTAAGTTTTCCCGCTTTGGCATGTTTTATTCGTGGAAATTAACGGAATGGATGATGAAATCTTAATATATACATACATATGTTAAATGATATGTCTTATTATTTATATATGTTACATATTATTATGTTAAGCTTTAAATGATTTTACTTACTTTTCTTATTTTTTTTCTTGGTCTATTATTTAATTTTCAACTTTGTTTCCTCTTTATAGGTAAGTTGGCAGGCAAATGAATGACGGGGATAAAAGGTTTGAGATCTTATTAAAATAGTAGATATATATCACAGTAATAATTATATTTTAAATAATGTAAATACAAAGAATTTTGTGTGTCAGGCAATTTTATTCTGTCACTGATTTAAGGTAGTGCGAAATGTATTAACTTTACGTAAATACATATTAAACAAAATGTTCATTCAGGAAAAGAAAGAGGCTCTCCAAAACAATTTGCGCTTATAAATATTAAAATTCTCATATGCATTTACAAAGTATGGAATATTAAGTCGGCACATTAACAACTAAGTTACGTTACACGGACATTTTAAAGACGATGCCACGGTTTGACAAGAAATAATCGGCGGTAATCGTCTGCCGTACGCATAATAACACAAAAATAAAATAGCAATGTAGCCGAATACTTTAAATTTAATATTCATCGTACTTGAACATACAAAGAGTGCCCGCCTTTCTCCGGGGAAGCGACTGTACTCCTAGCGATTACCTGCGTTTTTGCCCCCTCATTATGCAGATTCTGGCGAAAAAGGAATAAATTTAATAACACGCGTTCGTGCGCATGCGTTATCGAGCGCACTTGCTTCTGATAATCTGCGCGCGCGCCGCTCCACGCAATTACAGCGCGGCGGCCGCCGAAACCCAATTCAGTTTTTATTGGGGTGCAGTAAGAAAATTGGGACACGATTTTTTTTCAGTTTTCCTGTTAAACTAGAAGGAACATGGATGTTCACATATTCTTATCAAAATTTTCCCGTATAAATAATCGTTTTCTTGTATTTTTTTAAATTAATTGTAAATATATTAATATTTTGCGTAGGACTGTGACGCCTAATGCGGATATTAGGTTTCGTTGACATTATTCTTAAAAATGCTATAAAATCGTACTGGAAAAAGTGAAGTCCCTATAGAATTTTCCTTATCGATAACATAATATGTATATGTCCTTAATATGTACATCGTGCTGTACAAGACGTATTATAACATTTTAACGGTATCGTTCTTCAACTAGACGGAACCTTTATGTAGCGTATGCACCTCACACTTGACCGCCTTTTAAATTTAGATTTCCCCACACCCAGTTTTGAAATTAAACTATATATATTTGTTACTTAATCCATTGAAAACGAAAGGCTTATTACAAGTTGGCATAGTAAAACTGTTTACGAGTAGTAATTGAAACGACACGCTTGTTTCTTCAACAATGGACGTTGTTTAGGTAGTTCTAATACGTTATTGCTTAAGTTCAGGCATGGTGTAAGTTTGCAGAAATATATCGACAGTCGTTATATCGATATTATCAATCGATACATCGAAAACTTGTAAAGTTTCTATATCGATCTATATAACATCTAGTACCGTATATATTTTAGCCAAATATATGCACAGTTTTGATTACAATACCATGGTCGTACATGCTACAATTACGTCTTTAGAAGAAAACTAGTTTCTGAACTAGCTTAGCTTAGCTTTAGTTTTTATTTTACAATTGTCTTTTTAGTTGTCGATATTAAAAGTTATATTTATTACCATGTGACGGGATTGGACGCATATTGAGAAATATTATAAATAAATCACTGTTTTTTTTTGGAAAATCTTGTCAATATTAATTATTGTCATGACACAAAAATTGCCACGAATCGAAACGTTAAAACAATATCGATACGAAATTTATCGACACTCAACATCCCTATTACAGTTTGCTCTGTAAATGAGGTTAAAGGTTTCTAATCTAAGATATTAATGCTTTCGAATTACTTAAGCCGCGCGCGTGCACATTCAATACCAACTTGAAAAAAGGTTATTAAGTTTTCATTCTTTGTATAGACGTTTACGAAATCAGTTTATATTGTAACATGGGCGAATGAGCCGTATAACTTGTATATTTACGTTATTAATTTCAGTACTTTCCGCAAAATACAAACCGATTACTTGATAGGAATGTCGACCAGTTTCGATTGGGTGTTTTAATAAAGGAATTAATAGATCGTTTTTGTAGTGAAATTTTCCGTTGTTGTAAGGAATGTTTTTTTACCACATTAAACTTTATTTTCAAAGTTCACATTTGCCTTTAGAAGGTAAGTTAGGTATAGAGAAAGATAGAAACATAAACATATACATAACATCACGCCCATAATCCCCGAAGGGGTAGGCAGAGTCAAAGGCAGCATGCCTCTTCAACCACATTCAGCCAAAAATAAAGCTGAGCTGGGTTAGATGGACAATTGTGAAAAAGCAGTGACAAGCGGCTAACCTGTCGCCTACACAATCACACACCCAAAACCAAATATACCATTAGTCGCCTTTTACGACATGCTAGGCAAGAACCACAGTTGGCATATTCTTTTTAAGTCCAAGACCAACACGAGACAGTGGGCTAGGTTAGATGAAAAGCTGTGAAAAAGGAGTGACAAGTGGCTAGCTCGTCGCCTACTCAGACACATACCCAAAAGCCCGTAAACCATTAGTCGCCTTTTACGACATGCTAGGCAAGAACCACAGTTGGCACATTCTTTTTTTTTGTCCCAGATCAACATGGGCCAAGTCCCACCAAAATAGAAACATTTTTGAATAATCTACGTCTGACATTTTAATACAACTTTATTTCTAAATTTATGCTTGCGCGGTACGAATACTACTAAAATTGTACCAAATTAATGTTTGCGCGGTACGAATGCTACTTAAACAAAGAAAAAAACTTCATAAAAAATGTTTCATTTATTCCCGTTCATTTAATATCGCGTTACTAAATCAAACATATTAAAAGCTACATTTGAACATAGACAGTAACGAATCACCTGCGATTCATTAGCCCCGAATCGGTTAATCGAACAGCCCACTCCGAGCGTAAATCTTAAGGCGCATTTACACGATCTCCTGGCTCTAAGCCCTACCCGTCCATTATTAATTGCACTCCTCATGGCGCAGATTATCCTTATTAAGGGCGCCGCAGACCTGACACATGCATTTCCTTACAACCGTCTTAATACTGAAAGGGTTGAGATATGCGCGCTCTACGCAGGCATTTTGGCACAGATGAAGTTTGTTTAGCGTAAGGACTCCGTTTTTGTAATCGCTTATAAATAGAAACAATATCCACCTATGACTGTTGTTTTACTTAACATGTCTTTCGATTACTCAAATATTTTTCAAAAGGGAAGCGTTGAAAAATATTTGAGTAATCGAATGACATGACATTATGAAACCGTAACTCTAAGAGATTTTGTACTACCATACAAAACATTACATAACATTTCGTCCATTATCCCCGAAGGGGTAGGCAGAGTCAAAGGGGCAGCAGGCCCCTTTAACCACATTCAGCCAAAAATAAAACTGGGCTAATTAGTTGGTAAATTGTGAAAAGTAGTGACAAGTGGCTATCTTGTCGCCTACACAATCACACACCCAAACCCGATATACCATTAGTCGCCTTTAACGACATTTTAGACAAGAAACAGAATTGGCACATTATTTTTAAGTCCCAGACCAACATGGCACCGATTTGATTATCAAGATACTTAAACTTCTGATTCTGTGAAAAGCGGATATAAAAATATTCTGTAGAATATTATTTTTGTTAGTTCCTGAAAGTTATAAGTGAATAGAGAATGACCGTAAATTTCTGTCAGGTATCATGTCTTTACAGATTTTGTGTTGTTTGTCATTTGATTATACGATTTTTTCTGGATTTTGGTAGTGCTATTCCGACACTCACATGGTCTCCGCCGATTTCCGTGCAATTTTCAATAAATTAGGAAAACACACGGCTCAGTGCAGCTATGTCAACAAAAAACAAGCGGCATTACCAATTTACAGAAAAGGAAAAACAAAAGCTAGGTATTCGGGCAGACATCGCGTCGGCATGACGTCGGGCCGACACGGCGGATCAAGTTGAAAACAGTCAAAAACTGGCCCCCGCGCCTTAGCCTTGAATGGCTTAGCCCCTGGCCACGGGCGAATAGCTGACGGGGCCCGCGGGCGGGCGCGCCCTGCATACACAATGCGCCCGCGCATGGATACGTTCGAGTGGAGTCGAAGATCCTTCCAAATTTTGGTACAATCTCAAGTTTTGAACCCGCTAAATGTAGCGGGCATAAAATTTAAGATGATTAGAGAAGAAGACAGTCAATTCGGGATTGCCCAATCTTGCTCTTTTCCTCTCTTTCTATTCACAATATTTTAAAATGTATGTACTTATACATGTAATTCATATACAAAAACTATGTCTCAAAAATTACAACCGTAGATGATTCTGTCATAAATGTAGGCATTAACCCGATTAGAGCTCCTAATTTTTCTTTTAAAGAAACTCATGTTACAATCTGTTTTAGAATCGGCTTTTAATATGCAACACCGTTCTTAAGACTATTATTCTGCTGTTATTTCTGGCATATTTATACCCGTAGGTATTTGCAAATGTGACAAGCCTGCATTATCGTCTTTACCAATCAAGTGCAAGAAGATAACTTTTACAATTATTTCGACTTAACAAGCTTTAAAAAAGATAAATTACAATGTGTAATTTATATCAATAGGTGAGTACAGGCATTCGTGTGCCTTCCCATCATTAACTCGGAGACAATTGATTACCTATTGTACTGGGAGCTATCTAACATTAATACTTATATTTTAACTTATCTAGCGATTTATTGTTAATGCAACCGTTTTTGTCACTCTTGCATAATCTGCTTATTCACGGAGATTAAATTCATTGTTTTACAGAAACATTCATGTGAATAGTAGCTATTAGTCGTTGCGATTTCTAATACCCATTGAGAATGATGTACTTGTAACTGTAAAGTATTTTTCTTTTCCATTTAGAGACGGTATAACCCTTGGAGATATTACTTGATAATTGTTTATAGCACATGTCTGTTTAAGTGAGTTTTCTTGCTAAAAATCTAAGACGTCTTTTAGTATGTTTTTCTTTCTTATAATACTTTTTTTCACCAATAATGTGCATAGAATATTTATCATAAACGTTGTAAGCTTTTATTTAACTTGTAAGTCTGCATGTAAGTTGTACTTTACAAAATAAATCTTTTTTCGACCACTCATTGACGTCCGATTAAACTGATTTCATGCATACTTGTGTAAATTTTGGTGACAAAACAAGAAGTCGAGCATGTAGGTTTCCAATTAGTGGTAAAAAATAAAACGCATAAACGCTGCCGACGCGACTTCCAACGATATTTAGCACGAAAACTCCCAACATTTTTAGTTGGTCCGTCTCCACCCGCCGCGCTGTGCAGCCAGTAATGGAGTATTTCGTATTTGCTTCATTTTTTATTTTTTGCCAGTTCGATTACGCGAACGCGATCGGCTCATCATTCTCGGCGAAATTCGGGAGCGTCTCACAGTCCAGCCTCCAGATATTAATTATTGATTGACGATAAAGTAGGTATTCGTAATGTTGTCCGTTGTGATTATACGCTGCGAGCATTATATGTCCGAACGTTGGATTTATCGAGGCTTGAGTGATTTTCCCAATGCGAAATTGAAGAAAAAAAGTATTTTTTATTGGTTGCCAATGCGCCTTTGGTGGTTGTTGGACGATAAATTGGATCGCGTTTCTGGAAAAAGATCGACCGGATTTAATAAAAGATAAAACAAATTGTTAAGGACTTGAAGCTTTTTTCTGCAATTATTATTACATACCCAACTATTAAACAGGTTTTGCACTTCGAGCATAGTTTGCATAGAAAATTTAATGAAGTAAAATATTTTGTTATAGAAAAGAGAGATTTTGTGTTAAAATAAAGTTTTTTTAATGTTTTCATAAATATTTATTTATTAATCAAAAACATAAAGCTAGTAATAAAAAAAAATATACAGGTTTATAGCTTTTGCTCTAAACTGAAAGCAGTTCTACAAAAGGAATTTAAAAACCCGATATCTATTTAATCTTTGAATAAAAACGTAAAACGAAAGCCGTATCACGGCGAATCAGAATTAAATGCTAATTGAAATCGCATTTTATTTTTGTTCGCCGCACCCGCCACTCATTTTTATCTAAACCGCTGTCTACACTAGCGTGCATTACACGCCCTCGCGTAGATTCCTGATGGATGTGCCGATATCAATCAGCCCGTGTAAACCATGCTGCAGGTAGTCAGCTACTATTTTGCGCTGTCCATTTGCATATACATAAGTACACATTTTTTCTTATAAGGCCCATAGTTGATGGATTCTATTGTTTTTTAAGGCGAGGGAAGATGGTTTTAATTAGCTAATATTACATCAGCGCCTGTCTATTTTGCATACCCGGCTACACATATGGACGGGCAGTAGGTATTACTGGGAATAATAATGAAGAAAATTACATATTAATTTAGTTTGTAATGGTTGAGTCCACTGAGAGCCAACACGATCAATCTCTATAAATATAGCTGATTTATGATCAATTCAATTGGTATAGGCTTGATATTGTTGGTGAGTAATTTGTCTGCATTATTAATCCCAGCATTGCAAATTAATGAGTATTTAATAATACATTGTTTTTTATATAATTGAAATAATTTGTCATTATTCAAATCTAGGAACGAGACTAAACTTTTAATTATGATATTGGCATTTATGTATTTTACTACCCCGCTAGGGAAGTGGCGTGAAGTTTAGTTAGTCAGTTATGTATTTTACTAACATTTACAAATTATAAATAAAATAGTAAGTAAACATATCCACAGAATAACAAATCTCAAATCAAAACAGTAGCTAAACTAGACACATAAAATCAATCAGTTTCAATCAGGCCTATGCAAACAGTAAACCGATTCCCGATATCGCTGAAAAAGCGTTATACAAAACGCTTCTATTGAATATCCATTGATAACGATCTACACGACAGTCATAATGGCACAATGGCGAGGTAATTAGTAAAAAACATTAAAAAGCGGCGTCAGCTGTCGGCGCGCGCGCAGCTCGAACGAGTCAACTTAGCGCCCCCTAGTAATCCACGCTTAACGAACGCGCGGAAGACTAGGGAAGCTTTGGGCTTGGAATTTTTCGTTTTTTTGCATAAAGTATGGTGTGTATTGTTTCACGTCTGCAGTGCCTTAAAGAACGTTTAAACCTTCATCGTGGCTTTTTCTGACTATGAATTTGTTATATAAGTTGAATGCACGTATGGAAAACCAGAATCGTGCATCTTTTTCTAATTTTGTTATTTTATATTTGTAGATTGTACTTTATTAAGGGAAAAAAAATATTTGTGACTAGCTGTGCCCGCGGTTTCACCCGCATTTATCGTTAATGTTATATAGCTTATAGCCTTCCTCGATAAATGGGCTATCTAACACTAACATAATTTTTCAAATCGGACCAGTAGTTCCTGAGATTAGCGCGTTCAAGCAAACAAACAAACTCTTCAGCTTTATAATATTAGTAAAGTATAGATATCGTTACCGACAGCCATGAAAATAAAAAGAATATCTTTATGAGTAATAGACTAGATTTGCAAGTACAACAACTTTGTTAAGATATTCAATAACAAGTGTTATTGAATATCGGATTAGCGGATAATATTAACGGATAAGCAAGTTCTTATCCGTTAATATTTTTACCCTTATACCCTTATACTTTTTGTATGCAACAAGGGGTATAAGAAATAAAATATTGACGGACATTTGAATCTGCTAATGCTAATCTGGTTGTTGATTAATATTATGTTAATTATACTTAAACCAGTTCAAAGTGCGAAACGACAAAGCCAATTAGTAAATTAAATAATTTTGCGGATCATCCAGTAGTTTATTGTCTTAATTGGTAGTCTTGCCGGTTGGTATCAGTTATATTTAGAGTTGACCAGTTTGCCAGTGGGTAATGACGCGGACGGAGATAAAGACATAATTTAAATCATGGCGATACAACAACGAGTCATCGTTTTGCAACCCTAAATATGGTTTTGCGAAGAAAACTACTGTAATTTGCAAAACGATCGCTACTGGTTTATATTTACGATGGTTTTTATTTTGTAATTAAATGTACCTACAACAGGTATAAACATGTCTGATTTCAGAATAGGTGCGGCATTTTTGTATTTTGAATATAATCATGGGGTTAGATAATGTCTCTTTTAAAGAGTCATTCTAAGAAATAAACTGTAGGTACATTGAATTCTGTTTCTAGTATAGATGTTACATGTATTCAGAAGTTAATGGTGAAAGTAAACTTATTTTTTTGCAATTCACTGTAAAAATATTTCATGCTACGGGTTTGTCTTTAGTAGCGTTTAAAATTGTAAACTGATCGAATTTTGAAAAGTTCGTTTCCAAATTCTAGCCGGCAGTTTATCGAACTCACACTTTCGCCTAAGGCGAGCTTCTTAACCAGAGCGCAATTGGGCTCGCCAAATTATTAATCATGGTTGAAAGAAACTGCATAGGTAGTTAATTTATTTTTTAGGGTTGTGAGGGTTTAAAAATGCGCGTCACCACAGCGTCAGTGGTCGCGGCCCGGTGTGCGTATTGTGCCTAAAACAAAGGGTTCTTACCGCTCGAGTTTAATTTTCGAGTGCGAGGTTAGTGTTTGAATTGGTTTTAATCGCGGGATAAACAATGGGGCGAGCGCAGCGATGTGTGCCGGCCGGGCCGCCAGCCCATGCCGGGTAGTTTTAATTGTGTTTCACTTATTACGGTGTCGAGGATCTCACGAGTGCGTATTCGACGGGTCAATTCGAACGGAAAATCTCGAACGTCGGATTCGGGTCACTGGGACGTGGTTAACGGATTTTTTCGATGAAAATGCGGTTGAATCTGATAACATGTCAGTCATAGGTCATAGACACTGGCACATTTGGCTAATTGATCTTCGCTATGTCTGGTTTGACTGGCTCGATGGCGCATTCGGTAGTGACCCTGCCCCATGCGCCAAGAGTTGTGGGTTCGATTCCCACCTAGGACAAACATTCTTGTGACGAATACTTGTGTTTGTTCTGTGTCTGGGTGTTAATATACAATATTTAAGTATATATTTGTAATACCACTGTTGATTCTGATATCTGTAACACAAGTGCTTTTAAGCTACTACCTCGGAATCAGATCAATGTATGTGATGTAGTCTGATATTTATTTATTTCCATGAAATATAGACGAAATTCAAGAGATGTTTTTGTATTTTAAAATAATTAAATGGGATTGAATCCCTCTTTAAACGAATAACCAAATACATGTAACTACGCCTAGTTTTATTTTTGGCTGAATGTGGTTAAAGGGGCCTGCTGCCCCGTTGACTCTGCCTACCCCTTCGTGGATTTTGGGCATGATGTTATGGGCGTCATGTTATGTATGTATGTATGTATGTATGTATGTATGTATATATGTATGTAGCAAACACATACAATAAAATATTTTGAAATACTATACGTTTGCTTAAGACAAAATCAACTGAAAACTTAACTGTTTAAATATTTCATTTAGATTCGAGCACTTTAATATCAACACATATTTCGATTCCCAACAGCTCCGTCAAACAATTATCTCGATTCCGTAATGCTTGACTCATTTACTAATTATTAAAAGAAACACGTTATGGTTAAGAGAAAATAGCCCGTCCTTACCGTGTTATGATCCTACTTTAACGGTCTTTTAACAAGAATTACGAGTGCAACGTTACTATGAAGGCGTATCATTAAATTATGCGAATATTATGAGATATCGCTACTAAGGAGGCCAGTTCCTATACTAACTAGTACGAGGACATTATAGAAACGGTTTCATTAACACCGCCACCTGGAATATAACGTAATGTGTTATGTAACATCTGTCTAATTTACATATAGTATGTTATACCTTTATAAAGCATAAAGCATAAAATGCGCTAAAAAGTGATAATTTTAATTAAATCACCAAATTTCAACGCAATTAACCTGTAAAAGCCACCAACCAACCAAAAAACCTGTGTTAAATTATGATGCATTCATATAGAATTTTGTTTTGTCAATGTATTACTGATAGTGTCAGTAGGTATACAATGACAGAAATATAATTACATAAGTAATTTATAAAAATCATAAATAATGCATACCATGCCGGTACCACTGAAAATCAGCGTCATGTCGCCACAACGTCATGACAAATGCTGAGTGGCTACCATTTTGGCTGCATATCATAAACTTTTTGTTACAATATTTTGTTTTCCCTCAACGATTTTGTCCATAATGTTTGTTGTATCGTTAATATTTGTTTTAGGTTAAGTTTTATGCACCAAATAAATAAGTTTTCTTTCTTTCTTTCTTTCTTTCATATTATATTTACATCTTAAAAGTGACAATTTTATCTTAACACAGCGGTTAATAACATTTATGAAGCTGAAAAAGCTCAGAAAGGTAATCTTTGGTACCTATCAATTCGATAAATAAAAAAAATATTTTGTCTTTTTTTTATTAATTTAATTATTTTATCAATTCACGCATATCTATAACAACATGTGATCGAAATGTTATCGAAAGTTATTTGATGTCAAAAACGTTGGTTGTAACGCATCTTAATATCGTGCTCGTTGATATAGATACGCATATATACATATTTTGAGTAACTAAAGACGTAAGTTATAACTAACTAAACTTCACGCCACTTCCTTTTAAACTTAGCACGGACTAAAAAATTCTATAGGTTTCAGTAATAACTGATAAGTATAGTTTGAAAGTGGCAACTAAAAATACTTATGTATTATTTAGCGCTTTAAGCGCAATGAGAATATGAGGAAAAAATATTTGTTACTTTTTTAAGAGTTTGTTGGTTTTTAATAATCTAACATAACATAACATCACGCCCATAATCTATTTTTAACATAAAACTTAATACATTCAAGAAATCATTGAGTATTGAATGAAATAATTTCCACAGGAAACATATAATTCTAAATACGATGCACAATATTAATACCGGTTGAAATTGATTCATTGTGACTAGACCATAATCGCATTGAACACTCACGCACTACCCCTCACGCATACCATGTTCAGGTGAAAACATATCATACACATATTCAGATATACAATTGTAATCTATGATCATAGATTAACTCTGTATCCAATACATTTCCAATACGTTGTCTACGTAATGACGATATTACTTCTGAATTACGCATCGGCAGAAGTATCGGTTAGACGTATTTGCATCTGTGGCGTGACGGAAAATTGTAATTCGTTACGAATACAAAATTAATTAACAATTGATTATGCAGCGAATCATCTGCCTATTACCATAGTGGTAGATTATCGTTTTGAGTTAAAAAACGGCGTTGCATATCAATCGGTATGTAAATGTTGTGAGAACGAGTTATCCCAGGGGTGGGGGTGAGCGATGCGAAACGCGTGAGCAATCATTGCGATCGACGACTCTTGCGCACCTCGCAGGGAAATTACGGAAACGCACACATGCGCGCTGCGGACAGTAGGCTGAGGGCAGGCTGGCGTAGTGTGTTGCATAATAAGGGCCATTTGTAAAAACAGAGTAGATGTGGGTTCAATAAGTTTGCTTAGACGTCATACATTACAGAATAATGTTGGACAGACCATTTTCGATATTTATAGAAAGATAAATGTGCTCATACATACAACGTACAGAAATGACATTACAGAAAAATCCTTATTTTACCTAAAGCTTTGAGCTAAAAGAGCTTGAAGGTTCAAGTGGTAACGTTATGAGTAAATGTATCTAAAAGCAAATCCGGAAAACAAACAACATGTTTTAAATATTTAAAATGTGAACTTTTATTTATGAGACCTCTTTTCCCTGTCTGCCTTTAATATTTGAGATTAAAACAATTAAGATGAAACAACAAACAATTTATTAAAGCATAATTAAAAATTTTCTCATTAAGTATACACTTTTTGGACTTCGGTAGGTATTCTATTGAGAATTTGATGACAGATGTTAGTAGTAGTATAATATTTTTTATTAATATTTATTAAAAATGTATATTAATAAAACAAAGTTAGTTAGATCGAGTTTATAACATAGTATGTAATAAAATTGAATTATTTTTATATCAACTGTCATAAGTAATTCTTAGTAAAGTGTTGGCTGTCCTGTCTACTTCCGACCTTAGCCAACAAAGGGTCCCACACATGCGCAGACGCACACAGACAATGTAACGATACTAGTAATCCATTGTTAACACATGCCTATGCAAATACATATTAATGCATTATAGATACGTTGTGCAAATGCATTTTTTAGTTTTTACCGTAAAGGGTGTACAGTGTACGTGAACGTCATAAATGTAAACAAATGTGTTGTGTAGGAAAATAGTGCTGTATAGGAAAATCATCATCATTATGCTATGCTAGTTAGTTCTTTAAGAGATTGCGAACATAGTCGAGTACTCGATGATGATTGTGTTGTCGATTTTTTTGTGAATTTATATTTTTCTTTACTAAACATATTTAACTTTCCCAGTCGGTACTGTCAATTGAAAAGAAAATTATAATTCAAACGTAAAAACTCTCTTAAAGTATTTACTCTTATAATACCACTTCTTTCATCAATTTTAATGTCTGTCTTTAGTAAAAAAGTATGTATTTTTTAATTCCATTTGCGCCCATTACGGACGAAATTGGATCAAATTAATGATCTGACTGTATTTATCTTGATGGATATTTATTTACTAAAACAAGCTTTAACTTACCAACGATTCTCGATTTGCATAAGGGAACGTATGAACAAAATAAAGAGACGAAACATACCACGCCTTATTTTACTTACACACGTCAATCGCCCATCTCGTTATGGTGTCTGGCAGGTTGCATACACAGAACTGACAATAAGAGCTAGAAATGCCACGCGAGCTTAAAACCTGAGGTCATATCTGGCTAAAAAGCTATATGATTCACCCGCAATATATAAAATACATAATTGTCAACAAACATCTATGCATGAATAGAAAGAAGTGGGGACGAATTGACGAAATCGGTTGTGACAGGAAATGCGACTTATACCATTTCTATTTCTCTTATCAAATCTATGGTCGCATCATGTAGGTGATATAAATCAATCAATGTTTTTTATAATTTCACCAGTCGGTAACGGGTTTGAGGAACAACTATATTCTTTGCTTATCTAATTTTCGACTAATGAATTTAATGTTTCCGATAGCATCATCCAGTGAAATTAATGGGAGTGAAACAAAGACGGCGGCGAGTACAGTAACACGTTGTCACGCACTTGCACGCACTTTTTTTTTAATGTAAAATAATTGTTTCGTAAAGGAAGTTGCGGATTCAAATGTGGACGCATTTTTGGATCACGCGATGTTGCCAACAAATTATATCGGTTAATTTGTTGCATGGGGTTTGAAAAAGAGCAACACTTTAAAGTACAGGTGCGTATTTTGTTTTGTGTATTTGAATTATTTATCAATTTGCGCTTTCGGAATTAGTACGTCTGACAAATTGCAAGTTTTGAATTTTAAATGTTATTGTCATACATATATTATTTTACTGGTTGTTTTTGTTTCTTATTTAGCGACTTTAGATAAATAAATACCTATGCACTAACGTTTTTTAATTTTATAAGAGTGATAATAAAATACCTATAATATTTAACCATTATAAATATTCAGCTTGTTAAGCAATTGTATAAATAAGTTTCATTTATATTTAAGATTTTGAATAAATTTATATGCAATCAGTTCTTGTATATCAGGTACGTTATATATTATTGAGATGTTTTATTAACAACAACCATTACCTGTATTTACTAGGTACTTACTTAATATTGATCAAGTTTACAGAAGTGTAGTGAGCTCTTTTTATACAATATAAAAAGGTACTAATGGATCGTTTCATAATTAATTCGTTTTAATTTTTTAGTACTCGAGCTTTTATTACCTATTTATTATATTTGTCTGCTTACTTGACCAGAAAATAATCGGCGCCTGAGTTTCTTCAGCTTAAAATAAAGGCCATTAATGGTTAATTATTTTCACATAATATGCAAATACCTAATAAGTTGTGCATTTGCATTTATAAAGTAAAAGTATTCATTCAACGATAAGTTAATAAAATTATTTGCTAGATACAGTTAATAACAATTAAATTTGAATAAATTGAATAAATTTATTAATATTAAACCTCATACAATCTCAAATCTGGGCATCCTTCACTTTGTCAAAAGTACAAATGTTACTTCGTAATTTATTACATAAATATTATTCTATTCGATAAGTCAAACATTGTGACTATTCCAATTCTAATAAATATTCATACCCACAATATGTCAATTCCTGTATATTCCTGTTTCCTTTTCAAGCCCCATACTCAATTTATAACACACACATGAATAAAAATGTAACAAACAGTAGCTTGCAAAATAACCACCGTTTATTTGCTTCAGGGCACTGATGATATTCATGCGAAAGCGTTACGATTTATGAGCACAGACAGATAAGCTTTCAAATCGAAAAATATTATCTAGTAAACGAAAAAAACCTAATTACGCCGTTGCGTTAGAAATCGCGTTGCACAAACGCACACGCATCGGAATTAAGTAATTAATGCGAGCGCTATCGGCCGACGATCTTTATAAAATTCTCTCATAGAATATTTAAAATTGAACGGAGCCCTTTCGCTATGAAAATGTGTTTGAAGAGCGCTGGAATGCGGCTTGTGAACGGGGAAAACTCTGGTCTGGATGGATTTTAAAGACTTTTATTGCAGTTACCTATAACGTAATTTAATTGTTTTGGATATTTGCCAGCTGGTTTCGTATCAATTTCTAAACTTGGTGATAGTGAAATAAAATGGGTCAAAAATATGATATTAAAATGACAATTCTATAATTTTGTTTGCATCTCATCACAAATCAGCAAAGGTACAAGAAAAAAAACACAAATAATAATCTAATTGAATAAATAGCCGTTCTTCGTCAGTCTTACAACAGGTGATACACTATTATTATTACTATTAACTGTTTTGTTACGAGTATTTCTTATTGAATTACGCGAAACAAACAATGAAATTGATGATGTTGCTAATTTGCGGGTAGTTGGGAAACACGTCATCGCCGCTATCGACGTATCGGCCGACGAGTCGCGATGGCTATCGGCCGGAGCAACCGTTACACCGCGTAACTTTTTCGCGAGAAAAAAGGCACAATTATAATAATGATCGTCCTAGTATGGGATAGAGGCACTTGTTTATGCAAATGCTCTACTAATTAAGAAGGAAATTATTTTCAATGTTGTTTTGCATGTTGAGTCGGAGCAAAAACGCGCGGTTAACACACGGGAGCCAGTACATTGTCACTGGAATACGTAATGCCAGCCGCATAAGGTTGATCGATCTATTGACAACGGAGCTGATTCTTTTTGCCTCGGTTCCTAGAAAGTGCTGTTTGACTTTCTCTCATTCTTATCCCATACGCGGATAAATTAAATGTCTGTTTACATCAGTTGTGAGATTTATTCTCTTTGTTACTGATTGATTTATTATCTGAGCTGTTTTGATTAACGTTACGCACTTGAGTCGATGTTATCAAGTCAAGATGACTATAAATTAGCGCTGATATTGAAATCTGTATATTTTTATCGAATGTTCTGTTTACAAATTACTCGACTTTAACTTTTATAAGATTGATGTTTGAAAGGATAATTTCAAGAGCATTTCTGTAGAATAGCTAGGAAAAATGAGTTCGTTGAACTTCGTTTTCAGTAGCTTCAATAATGATGAGATGTATGAGAGCAAAAAAAGACGACAGTCGTCTTCACAACAAATATTAGCATTGTCTAAACCTTAAGAACACTCGGGCCGAGACCGATGCACTCCATCGCTATTCTTGGCGTTACGCATTATAGGTCCCTTGTTTGTCAAGCGGGGCTTTTTAAAGCGGCTTAGCGATCGAAGGGTCGGAAGCGAAGTAAAGGGTTCTCAGTTCTTATAGAACTCCGGTTATCGTCGGCTTAATCTTAGCGAGCAAATTAGGATTAATTGAACTTTTTCCTTTTAATTCCAACTCCTTTGTGTGAGCTCGTAATTCTCTCGGCGTGTCAAAGCGGGAATTGTATAGAGTTGCTATTTTGCTATTATTTGATTAATATTTTTACGCTTTATTTAATTATCAAGGAAATTCAAGTTAAATAAATTTTCCCAATGATGTGCAGAATTCATAACTATAAACTAGCCACCAAATTGCAGATTACCAATATAGCTGGTATTAACGTACATTGTTAAATACAAAACCGACCTATAATCATTTCATAAAATGTGCAGTGGAAGGAATAACAATGGTTAGTGCTTTATCCTTGAAATAGATTACAGGAATCCACTCTAGGCGCAAATATCATTAGATTAGATAAAGGCAGCGTTATATTTAACTGACACATACTTTGCTACTGATTTAGTGATTGTTTAATCTATGATGACTGTTTGTTTTAGCCCTAAGTTGTTAATTATTCTTAACTTGTAAATAGGCAAACATGTATTTTATAAGAAACGAGATCTAATTAAAGTTATTGTCTTATTGTCTGTAAACAAGTTAATTTCTTTAATTTTTTAAGTATATTTCAGTAATTTTGTAATTATTGAAAGCTAAGTTATTTAGTATGGTTATAAAGTATTTAACGTATTCTTAGAAATAAGTAAACTTGCTTGAGAATATTGCGAGTCGGTTTAAAGTATCACTCTGAAAAATACCAAAAAGCCACCTAGTTCTCACAGTACGCTAATAAAATTTTGGGGCGACACATCAGCTCTATACAGTTCCAATCCGCGATACTGCTCGCATTGGAATTAAGGGGTGAGGGGTGGAGTATCTATACCCGATGTCGGTTACGCGCTCTCAGGTGTGACGCGGCGGAAGCCCACTATCATTAACCTACCCACATGTAGTGCGTGAGCGCACGCACCCTCGCCGGCGAGGCTACACGCGAAACGGCCTTGTGTGCGTGCCCAGGGACGGAGCGAGCTTCGGCCGTCATTTGCGCAGTGACAAATACGGGACATCGTTAAGTTTGACTTAGCTTGGTAAAAGAACAGGTCAAATTGCCGTGATGGACAAGAGATCCTAGTTAGTTTTGCGTTATGGTAAATAAAATGGGCCAATAAAATGACTGATGAAAAGGAGACCTTAGTATCCTGTCAGTTGATATTATCATTGAAGCGCAGCTTAAGATACTGGTTATCATTAAAGGCGCATAGATTTTCCCTGATGGCAAAGGGGCAGAGAAAATTAAAATCACTATTCTGGATTATTATGATCTGATGAATATTCGACTATGCAAATGGACTGCATTTAAAGATCAAGTATAAACTATAAATATGAATTATGTTTAGCGATTTTAAATTGTAATGGACTCTATCTTTTTTCTCATGATAGTTTTATGGAGTGCCAAATTTCAATATAATCGGTTAGTTTGTTTACTTAACAGACAGACAGATAGAGTTAATTTCGCATTATACTAATATTATGTATTATATTATGCTGTTAATGACACTTAATGAGAGTTCATTTACATTTCCAAACATTAAGATAATCTGGACCATTAATGGCTTTGCTAACTTGTAATCAGAATTTATTTAAGTATATTAAGTTACCAATTCTATGTTGTTTATTGAAGTGGTTTGACTGAGTTATTTTTTATACTTCATATGAAGCAGCACATAAAGAACATCAATACCTAATCAAGATAAAAGTATTCTATTTTTATTCTATTGAACACGTATGGATAACGGAGTTCAAATATGAATAAATTGGTATATAAAACATGAATATTTATTTTAATGGTTTTTTTGGGAATGTACCATATTATTTACTAAAGATGATTTATAATATGTACCTTTAAATTTATTTAATGGAGCATGACTTAACATCGCCAATGTTACATAAATATTCAGAAAAAAAAATGCAGCTGAAAGCCACGAGGTGAGTTAAAAAGTCCATATTGCAAGCTACGCTTTTTAAATGTTTCGCAAAAAATTCCAATGCAGACATAAATGCAACATGTAAACACGGTTGCGTGTAAACATAAACACAAATTGTTTACTAGTCCGGCCCTGTGCGCGCATATCCGTGGATCCGGCGACACACGCCGCTAGACAGCCGGTGGACAATAAAATGTGAATGCCACTAAATATTAAAATTTCACTCCAATACTTAATCGTTTATGGGAACTCAAACGCAACGGGTTTTTGCACAATAAAATTATTTTTAAACCCCACATTGCTATCCGGACTGCTATCTTGATCGTCACTGAATAGGTAATGGGTGTGATAATCTATAAACAAATCAACATACGCGATCGGACGTTTTTTTAATTTGTCAGCGAAATTTTATGCGTTGACGGTTGTATTGAAATATGGATGCATTGAGCCGTTTAACATACGAAATTGTTTCCTTAAATGGTACCTTTTAATTGGTTAGGACCGATTGTAAACTTAGACATGAGGCAATCAATACTTTCATTATAACAATAATTGGTTTTGTCCCTAAATTATAAATAATTATTAATAAGGTATATTTTTACTAAAACATTGTTATGTTAATAAGTTTGTCGTTTACGAATCCAAGTGCATACTTACTTGAAGTTCTGTAATCAAAGAACTTAGTTTACACATTCTTCAGTTTGCTTAGGCCAGATGACAATCACTTAATTGGAATACGGATTCACCAATAAACTAGTGAGGTATACCTATACGTTTTGATAAAATGCTTGAAAGATGAGCGTAGAATGCAATAGAAGAATGTTAATTTGAGGATACTAAATATGATAGATTTTCATTAACAGCTGTAAAATTAGTGAATGCATTATCAATGTGATGTTTACGATCTTTTTCCACATCGTAAAAAAGTTGGCATTAAAAAATTGGATCGAGCGCGTAGTAAAAATAGTATCAAAATGAGTTACAACAACAATTGCGTAAGAAGTATTTACTCGATCGGTTCTAAAGTTATTTATTCACAATAGTTTCGCCACAAAGCTCTTTATCTTCTGTGAACGTGTGTCAATAGCTTACTTTTATTTATTTTAGTTGCATTATGTTATAGTGTGATCCTTACGCAATATTGTTGATTGAAATTGAAATCAGATTAAGCTGCGACATAATATAACATAGTGAAAGATATAGTGTTTTTCTATTTTTATATATCTCCGGTGGCTCGGTCATGCGGAAATAATGGATGACGAAATAGATATACAATGCGAAAATGGAAGGATGTAGGAGCCGCGAAAAGCCTAGGCTCACCTAACACGACCAAATTGCTCGTGTTAACAGAAGGTGACGTTGGGAGCCATAAAAACCGTAGAGCTTGAATGATAAGGATCATGAATGTTGAAGAAGCAAGTGAGGTGTGTAAGGATCGTGCCATACCTCGCTAGGAAAGTGGCGTGAAGTTAGTATTTTTTCTGTTGTTATAAAAACATACATAACATCACGCCTATTACTCATCAGGGAAGATGAGTACTAAATATGACATATTTACGTAGCCTTATATTGTGTAGGTGTGTTTATGTAGGTATATTTTATAGAAATCAGTGAATGACTGAATTTTTCCTAAAGCAAGTATTTTGACGTTGTTTAATTTATCGGAAATCTAGCGATCTTCGCGTGTATATACGTTTTGTCATATCTGGCTAAATTAATAAATAAAAAGACAGTACACCTGTAAGGTGTGATTTTTTATCGTATTTCTGGACACTACAAATTGTCGTAAAATTAGAATCAGCTTCCGATAGCGATCGAACACTGTAGATCGGCTCTATAACTTTATTAATGCTTCTGCAAACACGTTCCGCCTACAAGGTGTCTGTAATTGACCATTGATATCTCCTTGCAATATCGGTGTAATTACGCATTTTACGTACACCTAATTTTCACTTACACAGAACTTACCCGTGTTATTATCACTTTCCGTCACGAACGTAGTTTTTGTCCGAGGGAGGCCGAAGGATGTTCACATAATTTTTTGCATTCGCGTACAGTTGCATGAATATATATTAGTAAAGAAATTCAGTTTGTTTATCTTGGATTAACTTATTATTTAGACAGATTGATGAGTGGAAATTATATGTGCACATCAATAAGCTTATTACTAACGAATTTACATAATTTTACAAATCCACAACGTGTTTCACTGATTGATTCTTATAATGTGCTAACAAAATAATTAAATTAATTTAATTGTATCGATCTGCTCTGTAAGATAAACGTGCAAGCAGTTTGGGCCTCAAACTAAAGTATCTCAAATGCATATGCATTTCATCATCATCCTCCTAGCGTTATGTCCCGTGCTTAGACAGGGTCCGCTTAGACCATGATCCAGGATTTAGCGAGTCTGGTAATTACATTGAAGCGACTGCCGATCTGACCTTCGTAACCCTAAGATAGGGGAACCAGACAATTTTTGGATCATGGTTACAAATTCAAAGTTGATTGAATTTGTAGGTTTCATCACGATGTTTTCCCTCACCGTCGAGCTAGTGGTATAAATATGTACATAGATTTTTTTAAAATCTAGAGGTACATGCCGGGGTTTGAACCCGCACTCCTCGGTTAAGAGGCGCGTGTCCTTACCATTGAGCTACCACCGCTCCCAAATGCATATGCATTTCATCCTATGTTATATGTTCGTGATATGTATCTTTTGATTTTAGGAAATTAAAACTTCTTCACTCTTCGAAAAATTGTATCGACTCTTATAACATTGCTCATACTATATGAAAGAAAAATATATTTTCATTGCCACATATATATATACATATGTATATATAAAATATTTTTTCTTTGAAGAGGAAGTCCTTAAATAATGCTCTGTTGTTATAAAATCCTGGGAGTAGGGTTAGTCATAGTTTATCTATTTGTATTACTATGTGTATGTATTTTTGTTCGCGACTGTACGGTACAAAGCTTTTCATTGTTTGCTTATGCGATGCTAATCATGTTAATTTGTTGTCCAATAATTTCATAAATTATTTTAATAAAGGAATTAAGTAACTTAACAAGGCCACTATAACGAGCTAATTTTAAATCTAGTTTTGAAATTGCTAGACTGGATTTATAAGGTTTGCTAACCTAATATTAATTAAGTTTAACCCAAATTGTTTTTAAAACTAAAGGATACGGAAATAATGAATTTAAAATACGTTATCCAGCAGAAAGGATTTGATGACATTCTGAGTTTCGTTATTACGATTAGATTCTAACACGGTTTGTGCGATCCAACTTAACTGCATTTCACTGCCTCAGATCCGCTGCTACTGCTAGCAGATCTAGGCAGTGAAATGCCACATCTATAATTTATGTTTAAGTCTCACTCATGACTGGTAATACGACTACCGCAGGCGTCTCCCGCTCCATTCATCCATCTCCCATGATTGATAAAATAGATTTAATGGATAACGCCAATCCAGGCACGCATAAATATGCCTGTCATTCTAATTCATCGCCATTGCCATCTTGACCTGATTGTGCCGTAGTCCATTTGAATTCTTCGTGTTAACAACTAGTTTTCGCCTCCTAATTCCCTGTGTGCTGACATCAGCGCGGCATAAGAGCCTATATTTAGAATCAGTGCGACTGATTAATGTATCTACCGCGCGGGCTTGCCTAACTCTTAAACAATTGACTCCGTAACCCCGGCTTTAGGACTATCTGCCATGACGTCACGCGGTCTGATGTTGAATTGGCTAGATACGCGTTAGCCCTAATGGGTCACTAGGAGATGCATGCGTCTTCATCTGGCACAATTAAATCACGTTCATAATTCCTGTTCAAGTTTTTAGGGATGAAGATATTTGTGTCTTACTCAAAAAGCTGCCATCAAAATATACTTCATATATGAGGTTTTAATAAAGATGACATTAAAAATTCATAAACGATTAAAAAAAATATTAGTTTCTTCGTGTGTATTGAGAATTTTGCTAAATCTGAAATTATCATTTCAAAGCTCGAGTTTCTGAACGCAAAATAATTCCAAAATATAGCACCTAGCCACATGTGTTATATTTCAGAATTGTTGTTAGTATCTATGTTCTTATAAATGAAATTAATTATTGTATCAGCTTAGTCTGTCTATGTCAAATATTTTTATTTTATTTACGATTTAGGACTAGTTCTGAAACTGCAACGACCAAGTAAAGTCACCTACATATATCCCCCGTTGTGTTATCGAAAGATCGGATTATTCCAAGCCAACACGATCCACCTCGGCACGGAGGCCGTTACAATAAAATTTCTCTTTTCGAATTCCCACTTCGGCTACCAAGAGCGTGTGCGTTGGCGTAACGTGTCTATTTGCGGGTTAGAACAATAGATTACCAGTTGTCGCCCGATCGTCGGTTATCGCCACAGGCGGATGCGATAGCGGTAATAGCGGCCACTATCGCCCTGATAGATCCGACCACTATCGCCTCTATGGGAATTTATATGGAAACCACTAACATTGTTATTTTTGACTGGCTCGGTTTTGTCCTTTTGTTCCTTCGGAGCGACTTCAGTCGTCCTGTTGCGATTCGTAAGCGTTTAACGTTTTAACTACATTCGTGTTTTTTTAGATACTACCCAATTTAAACTTCATAAATTATGAAAAACTCCATACTGAAACAATTTTAAATTATTCACTGATGTGAATTTGTTATAAAATAATGTTTTTTTTTCATAAAGTATGTATGTAGTCAGTATTACGACACGTTACGACGTCACAGATTGCTATTGTGATATAAAATCTAAAATCTATGGAAGCATTGATTTGATTCGACTCATAAAATGTATTGTGATTTGTTTGGTGGAGTGAACTACCGTATTCAATAGTCTTATTTCATATACATGTTATTTTATCATTATTTGTACATTTGAGCATTAATATGTGATGATACTGTCAAATGGCATATGTTATTGGATGTCATATTTAGTTGCTTGTCATATTTTGTTTAGATACGGCAAAATTCTTGTGAAGTATTTATTACTCTATATTAATCGATTAAATATATTTAAGTACCGGTAACTTAACGTTACAATTGGTTATTTAACAATTCTCGAGTGTGGAAACTACTAGGCATCCAAATTTGTGAAGTTATTTCTAAATTATTATGTAACTCTGAAACTCGCATTTTATTAGTCACTGTTCAAAGAATCGATAATATCATTGTAGCATAATGTCCCCCTTATAAAACTAAACACAATAGTATGGACGTTTATTTAAACAGGGGATTATATAGTTGATATTATTAATAAGAACAAATCGTTACAAAATAAGAATTTATTTATATATGAGTATAATATTGCCTAATGAGCAATGGGTATTTTACATTTTTTTTTATAATCCGTAAGTTAGATTATCAAAAAATTTTGATTACATAGTTTTTGCTTCATCTAAAACTTGTAAAATGACTTAGATACAGCGCTTCAAAGATCTGAAATAGGGCGGTTTACGTCACTTGGACGGTAAAATTTTACGCACCTAATGACGTTATTTTAACGCGCTGTATCTTCATCATTTTTAGTTTGCTGAACAAAAGGAACAATACGTGAGCAATCATTTTTTGTAATATCAATAGTGCACTATAACATTTTTTTTTAGTAAAATAGCCTATATTTTAAATCGATAATACCTTACGCAAACACTCTTTATGTAATATACCTTTACTGAGATGTTTGATGTTACACATGTAATGTATTACTTTAAAAGTCATTTTGCAAATATAAACAAATCAAGGATTTCATTAGGATGTTAAAATGATAAAAACCTAAGTAACTTACGAATATAAAATAATATCTCGAGTAAACAAAGATTTTCCACAGGGAAAACGCTAGATCCGTCTTAGAAAACGCTAGATGTAAATCTAAACATGTCAATTACTTGTTATAAATTGAAGTCAATATCCTTTATCAAGGTTAATTCAACAGAGCTGTACGTTTAAATACAGGGCTCACTAATGAAGAATTTAGGTTACAGATTCTTATGTATTAGTTTAAGATCAATCAATGTTGCCCCATGTTGTCAACTGTGTTGCTTGCCTAGTATGTCGTAAAAGGCCACTAATGGTGTATTGGGTATTAGGAATTGTGATTATAACAACAATAACAACAATATCCGACAACATCACATACATTGGTCTGACTACGAGCTAAGTAGCTTAAGCATTTGTGTTACGGATATCAGTATCAGCAGTGGTATTACAAATATATACTTAAATATTAGGTATTAACACCCAGACACAGAACAAACAAGTATCCATTACACGAATGTTTGTCCTGAGTGGGGATCGAACCCACAACTCTTGGCGCATGGGGCAGGGTAACTACCGAATGCGCCATCGAGCTTGTCGAAATTTAAAGAGATTATGGAGGCGACGAGCTAGTCACTTGTTACCATTTTATCCTAAATCTAGTTTTGAAGACAATTTTGCCGAAATATAACGTTCCTTGGCCTTGACAACCCCTACGGGGATTGCTATCGTGTTGTAATGTATGTATCTATTAACAATATAAATGTGAAATTTCGCCTAATGAGTTATTGTCACTTGAGCAATGAGTTATTTTCAATTTGTGAGCTAAACAAAAGACTACATATCACCCTTCACAATTCTCCCGACGCAAGAGTCGGAATCTCGGCGCGTCCGCATCAGTAGGTATCAAAGCTATCGAAGCTCGTAGTAAAGTTCAACACACAAAGTGCATAATCGTAGTAATCGGCTGCCGGAGCCAAATGTCATCGACCCACTTATCTCATCCGCCATCCCTTTTACAATTACAACAACAAATGAGTAAGAGCTGCACCGATATGCGTTCACGCATCGATACCGGTGCAGAGGAATAAAATCCTGTGTGAACGAACTCTAATCTCTGTTTTGTGGCAGCATCCAGAGACGGGATCGGCGCGTGAGCACGCACAGATAGACTGTTTGTTTAATGAACTCCACGCTCTACAATTTTCCATTCTGCCCGACTTGGGTTTGCCTTGAACTTCCTAAATGACAGATATTAAGTAAACGCATAATTTTGTAATTAAGAAATCGAATTTTACCACTATGCTTATCCCATATATTTTAAGCTAGGCATGTTTACTAACTAACTAACTAAAACTTCACGCCACTTCCCTGCATGTTTAAGAATACACTTTTTTTTTTATGTATAAGTGAGAATAATATAATATGTATTTATATGAGAACTAATGATTTAATTTAGATTTATGCACATTGAGATTGAGTTTGAAGTTAAAAATATCATCATAAGCTTAAAGCTAATTCGGATTCTACAAAGATAAGCCTGTACAGATCGCACGCAACTAAGAAATGTACATACCTATGAATAAGTGATTTTTATTAAATATTAAAAATACGATTTTTCAATTAATAATATTGGTAAATTAAATCTTTAGTTTTCGAGGGAACGTTACCGCACGGTAAACAGGATTAAGCGATTATTATCAGTTCGTGGTAATCCTGTGTTCCCACTTAATCCTGGATTGCACAAGGCAGCTTAAGTCGCACCTAATATAATAGCTCAGAAAAACAAGGAAGGAAGAAGGATTTCCTTTTTATTATTCAAACGATTTGTCATTGTAACGATAAACGCTTTACATTACGCATCACGAAAGACCACAGTTAGCATTTCTTTTAAGGTAGCTAGCAATGTAGACTTTCAATTTTGGCAGCGCCTGTTTGATATTCTGTTCTCGTCTATTATAGATAAGTAATAGATACTGTAATCCAAATTCTGATTCGCCACGCGAATTTCGGCACCTTTGATGGCTATTGTTTCGGATTTATGGTGCTTTTATGTGCCGATTCGTGGTCACATTAGGTGTTTGAATTGTTAATCGTGGTGTTTTAATGTTGACAGTGTGTTGGCAATCACTTTTTATCGATATCGATATTCTCTAATTGCTGGATTAATGACTGCGATAGTTAGAACAATAGGTTTTTAGCGTACATTGGTCACTTCTCAATGTGACTTTTTAATCTTTCTAGATATTTTTTATTAATGAAATCAAATTCGCTGTATGATTTTTACTATGATGCAATGGCATGTAAAATTCGTCTAATAAGATGAGCTTTTTAAATAGAAAGTGCTTCGTTGGTGGGCTTTTTGTTATACAAATATCAAAGTTTATTTAATGTTGAAATAGAGTACACATGTGATTTTGTTTGTTGATTTCTTATAATACATTCAAATAAAGCTGAAACAACAACATTAAATAGTATTACTATAAATAGTAATATAGCGTTTTAATATAGATGTGCCCAAATATATGTGCCCACATCTATGTCAATTCAAAAACAGACTTTCTAAATGACAACGTTCATCTCGCACCTACCTGCTTCCATAGTCGACCTTGACAATTACCGTTAAAGTGATGATCCCATTCGTAATTTGTTTACGTAATGGGATAAACAATGAAAGCGGCCCGAGGATTTGTCCTCAATTGTTAAGGCGTCGTAAAAGCAGGTACCGGCTACCTCAGTTACAAGAAAAACCCTCTTAATTGCTTTAACAGATTTAAAAGGGATTGTTTGAGTTCAAGATTTACGCTTTAAAGGAATCGGGATATATAAACTAATAAACTGAGAATGGGTTTTTTTTCTAAACTGTCGGGATAACAATGAATGTCAGTTTTTGAGTGATGACTATTATATCCTTGTATCCAAATATTCTGAACGGTATACGTTTATTGCTGTTAAACCTAGGATTTGGAGTTAGAACATTTTATTATTTTGAATAAGGTCGATTATTTAAGTAACTATATCTTGCTACGGGCATATTTTTCATCTGCTAGATGAGAAAGAAAATACAATATGTTGACTCACAAATTTTGTATACAGTGCTATACTGAAAGGCGTTTTGAAGTAAGTGGATGTTTATCGTTGTATTGTAGTAATCAGATCTATTAATTCATTTATTTATTACACAATATTACATCTGATTAAAACCAGTAAAAGAAAATCTTATAAACATATCAAGGCGAAAGGAACCCTGCATATACCTACAAATAACTATAGACTAGCTGTCCCGGCGAACTTCGTATCGCCCAGTAATTGACATTTAACATTGACAGATACGAATCCCATCGTTTTATATGAGAAAATACTTTTGCTTTTATTTTGTTTTATCGTCAATTTTTCAATGTTTTTAATAGTTATTCTGTTATTCTGGACGAAGACAAATCCAACAAATCAAAAACAACGTAAATCGGTTCAGCCGTTCTCGACTTATAAGTGGTGTAACAAACACTATTTTGTTTTATTTATATAGATGTGTCAACGTAAACATGCTAGCTAAACCTAGGATTATAGGCCAAGCGAACCTCGTTTAAAATGGGACATAACACTAGGAAGATAATGACATATACATATCTACATATATGTAAGTATGTATTTATATTATGGCTACGAACTTGTCTGACCATACTACAGTCATTGTGAAGCCAGACGGACTCGTACCTACCGTCTGGTCATATCAAAAACAGTATTCAATCCGTATGCAGTTTACTTAGAAGTTGAACTGTCGAATAATAAGTGCATTGTGTGACCATAAACGCTCGTGTGGATTAGTGACGGGAATTGCTAATGTCGATAAGTTACGTCGCATATTAAGTTATAATTTTTGGTTGCCTTTTTTAAATATGGTTGAAAGAAGGAAAGGCTTATTCAGGCTATATTGATATAGGACATTATACAAGTAAAGAAATTAAATATGCTACTGATATGGTCATCTCTCAGCTTCTGCCATTATATTAAGGATGCTATGAGTCTAATATTCTGTTGCATCAGTAAGGTTAACATAACTTAGGTCTATTATCTAAATGCTATATTTAAGACAAACGTGACATATTATAACAGATTATGGTATGTATAACAAGAAATTGCAGAGATTGCAGTTTATGATCTTAGTATGGTTTTTAGTGGCTTGCAGTCAATTTACAAAAATATAACAGTTATTTGAAAGATACCTTGATTCGGTCTGTCTTTTTTGCTGGAGACTATTACTACTTCCAATGGTCTCTGTAGCTATGTTGCAAATATGCAATATGACAGAAAGTCATATGTATTATAGGCGTCATACCTAACAATGTATTTAATCGGGCTAATAGACACAACGTCCCACAGGCTAACAATAAAATCATGGCCTTCTACAATTCGTTAGCACGCAACAGGGAGTATCTCGCGGCTCCTCAATCTAGCCAATAACGGTCTATCAGATGTTCCCTATCGAAGGTCCTGATCGAGGTCAACGACATGCGAGCATATCGACACATCGACATCGGCGTCAGGGCGGCGCGCGCCACGCACTTCCGACGAGACGGATTTGCCGGAATCGGCGCGGGCGCTTCAAAAGCGCTGCGAAATTCGGACGGAGGCGCGCGCGCGTGAATCCATTTGAATATTTTTTTCGGCACCGACATGAGAATGGCACTGGCAATCGGCGGCGATGCACATAACAGTCAGATACGTTACATCTTTTTAAACTTGTCGCTTCGCTTTTTACAGACGGGGCGCGTTTAGGTATTGGTTCGCTAATTACGACGGTGCGATACGTGTGGTAGCAAGGAGATGTAAAAAAAGTTTTTTCGGAACAAAAGAAGAAATTATTGTGGTTGCTAATTTTGATTTATAAGGTACTGCAATAGCACAAGTCATGTCCTAGATGTAGCTTTCATAAAATGTAGTATTTTTGGCATGTGTAATAAATTTCAACGAAGTTAAATATAGGTAGATATTATATACCAATGTTATGCGTTTAAGTTGTTAAGAAGGGAACACAAGCTTAACGCGGTGAATAAACATTCGACAGACAGAATTTCCCCGCAAAACATACAGAATTTTTATAGCGCATAATCTCAGTATGTTAACGTACGACATTATACCTCCATATTAACAGAGCCTCCCCGGAGAAATTAAGGCACATATTACTAATTATATTTGCTGCACGGGAGTACGATAAAAAGCAACAATTTAATTACGAAAAAATGCCCTCTTAATTATGTTTCTTTCGCTCGGATTCAGTGTATCCGAATTTCGTCGAGCCGGGAGCCCACACGGGCTTTCTTGCTACCTATATCTCACGTTTTTGAGTAGCCGTAATATTTAAATTGCCGACATAGCTCCCGCGGGCATACCTTGCATGGGAATGCGCGCCGGCGGTCGTCAAAACCAGCTTTTACCGAATGCGTTATGCGTTGTCCACACGCATCAGACTAACGTTTCCTTCCCTGTCTAACTTCGGGGGTAACGAACGGCGAAGACAAAGAGGCAGAAGTGGAAAGCGACTACTTTTACTGGGTCTGTTACGTAAGCAAACGCATCCCGCCTAAAATTTTGCATGGATGCGGCGTGCATGCGAAAAAGTGGAGTGCGGCGCGCCCGCCGTCGGCGCAGCGGCACGTACTCAATATTACCTGTCGATGCATATTAATTGAGGAGGAAGTTTTGTCAACAATATCTAATGTGCTCCGCGAACCGCCTGCGGTCCCATTGATAGCTTTTTTGTTCATATTGCGTTCCCAAAGTCCTTTATTGAAAACTAGACGCGGCGCCATATCCACCGCTGCAATATTGCATAATTTATGACACATCCATCAAAACAATAGCTGATTATTCAATGGCGGCAGTGCTCTACGATATCTCTATTCGTACTCGAGTGGTTTAACTGGGTTATTCCATTTAAATCGTGTATCTACTTGAGTATTAATTAGCGATAATCATGACAGAAAATAATCTTCGCCTCGATTACTGACAGGTTTATGCGTCGAGTGGTCTTACTATCTCGAGTGTTTCTATCGTTTCCTAGATAAATGCAACGAAAAATTCTTTGAACCAGTTCATGTTTTCTATCTGTAATAGTTTGTTCAATAAAATGATTGAAATGTCTGTTGGTAAGTCATATGTTGCAGTGTTAAGCTATGTTTAGATTTGGTAAGTAACTCAGGAAGCCGGTGTTAATGTTATTGAAATAATGACACCACACTGTTTCGATAAATCGTAAGCTGAAATCAGGCGATTAACGCGTGTGTAATCTTTTTATATCTGTGAACAATGGACGCCGACTGAATATGATAAAACAATAAATCTGTGCCTCGTATATTTTCTATAATCCTCCTGTTGATAATTTATTAGAGTTCCGCGATAATTATTATAATCATTGTTGAATTACGTTGATAGCAGAGAAAAGATATCTGACATAAGATGGTTTGCAATGCAGTAAGAATGACGTAATTTAAATTTTATATAAATTACTCTGCTTTTATATTATTTTAAACATAAATAAATAAAGGCGTTCTCTATGTTACTATTTTGGGTAAATAATAGACCGTCTAAATTGTGTTTTATGTCAAAGGTGATTTTTATCAATATAAACGTTAGACTTTAATATTTGGCACAGATGACCAGTAGACAGTACCGATGCAGACTGCAGCCTTTCGTGACAATAAATAACTTTATTTATTTTTATTTATAAACTTTTATTTTTGGACTAGAAACGTACATTATCTCGTAAGAGTAGACCCATAGGCCATTTGCCTTGTACCAGATGATGACTTGAAAAAGCAAAATGGATGAAAGCAAAAGCACATTGCTTTACGTTTGCTTTTATCCATTTTGCTTTTACGAGCTAAATACAAGAAGAGTAGTTTTTAAGGAATCCACGGAAACAACTATAAAACATCTTTTGATGAATTGATTGACTGTAGATTCTGCCAATACGTATATTATTTATGTAAACAGAAGGTGATGTCATAAAAATTGTAGAGCTTGTATGAAAAGGATCATAAATCTTGAAGAGGCGAGTGAGGTGTCTAAGGATCGTGCCATATGGCGTTCGGTTCTCTCTGCCTACCCCGCTAGGGAAGTGGCGTGAAGTTTAGTTAGTTAGTTATATAGGTAAACAGCGATAACGAACAAACAAAATACAACAAATAACCTACGAGGATAGGTTTGGTTTTCATTAACAATACGTAAATGTGTAAAGATCCCTTATCACGCAAATCCGTCACGCTTGGCCGTTTTGGCAAATGTTCGCTCAATTAGCGCATTAACGTCGCATCGCATCGCTGTCATATCGCGGCTTTGGATTATCCGATACGTGTCTTATCTGAAACGCGTGTTTACACTAAATGATTCAATTTGCTTTAGAGTTTTTTTGGATTACCCGATTCTTTTAAACTATGCACATACGTCAAATATGTTTTCCGTACAGTGATAAAAACTCATTTGGATTCATGATAGGACTTCCCCTGCTCGAGATAATGGGTATTAACGGAAATGGATCAAGCTTACCATATTATTAAAAAGATCACAAAAAGAATTGGATATAAGAAATATTTTTTCGTGTCTTTATGTTTTCTCTGATGATATTATACCTCCCAAAAAAGAAAGACATGATAAAATATTACTAAATTCATTTTTGAAACAGTTTCGACCAGCACTTGGTCAGACAATGCACTATTTACCTAATTTGAACCAGCATAACTAAATTGACTTAACCATAACCGAATCTATAAATGGGAAACATCCTTACCAAACTGCGAACTAGCGGTTACAAAGTAATTTGAGGCATCCGAGTAACGGTAACACAAACCGAAGTTGAACCAATTTCATGTGGCAATAGTCTGTGAGCGATACGCCGAGATTGCTCACACGTTAGCGAAAGCCGGCCAAATTAACTTAGCACTTCCGAGCCCAAAAACCATTTGTTTCCAATTTGTGGACCCGACAATATGCTCTCTTATGTTTATCCCGTCCAAAAATAGTGCAAATGACACTAATTTCGACGATCTAGCGGGCCCGTGGTAAGTGATTGCGCAAACGCAGGGTAAACCGCGTAACAGACTTTGTATGGAAATGTGTATTTAAGCTGTGGAATCTGCCTTTAATTAAAACGTGAATGGACAACTTAATGAAAGGGCAGAGATCCTAATGAATGTATTACTTTGTAGTTGAAAGATTACTCTTATGATGCTTTTGAGATTCCGCGGTAATGGTTTGAGGTATTGAGAATTAAAATGGGTTTAGACATTTACATAATCCATTGTCTTTGCTTAATAGTCTTCCAAAATCTGTTCAATAAAAAAAATGTATCAGTATAGGTCTAGAGTCAAAATAAACAGTTTCTAGACGTTTTTGTAAATGCAGATAGTTAAATTCTATTGTCCTTTTAATTAAAAAAAAAAACCGAATAAATTCCAAAGTGTGTCTGAAGTCGTTCGGAGATCATCCTACAAGTCATTTAGAGGTCACACACGATAATAATATGAATATACAATATAATAAGATTACCAAAATAAACATAGATGATAAAATATTTAATAATACCGTACATCATGTGGTTGATAAGGGAACGTATCTTTATGTTGTCCAGTTATTTCCGAATAACTACTATAAAGCACTAACTTATCTTATTACCAAGTTAAATATTTGTAGACGTAACGATTACGTAGATGCCAATTTAGGTGATTGCAATAACCGACTTTTAAATTGTAATCAGTAATAAAACATTGAGAATGTTGACACTATCTATCTATCTATATATACATATATAAAAGGCAAAAGTGATTGACCAATGTATCAACGCACACGCCAAACGCTTAAGTCTAGAAAATTTAAATTTCGCACACGTATTTCTCATTATGACGAAGGCAAGGAAGGATTTTTCAAAATTCGACCTCCAAGGGAGTGAAATAGGGGATTAAAGTTTGTATGACGTTTTTTATTCCTTGGACATATTTGCATGAAATTTCGTATTAATTGAGTACGGCAAAAATAAGGAGTTACATATTTCAGCGTTTTATAAAATTCAAAAAAGTGTTAAATAAACGCACAGGCAAATGGATTTTAATGAAACTTTAGAATAATATAGCTCATATATCCGAATAACATATAGGCTATGTTTTATCGATGTACCACGCATGCGAAGCTAATAAAATATATGATAACAGTCCCGGATCAAAATTTTAAATACGACTTTTAACTTCTTTCGTACTTCTTTAGTCTTTTTAATTACCCAAGAATTTATGATATATGTAAGTAGTTCAAATGCAAAAAAAAAATAGATATACATATACATACAAAATATGTACATATATATATACATATATATGTACATATTTTGGTACCTTCTCAGAAAATCTTATAACTAGAAGGAATTCATTATAAAGTCGTCAGTTGCACAAACTCTTTTTCTATACTGATTTGGATCTTAACAATAATGTATCGATGTGTTCATAGCTTAACAACATAAAGGGCGACTATGTATTGGGCATCGGACTGTGTTTGCGTAGGCGACAATCTAGCCACTTAACAATTTATATAAAATTATCTTGTAACCCAACTGAATTTGATTTTGGATAAAAGTAGTTCACGGCGCAAAGTCTTCCTTGGTCTTTGTGTATTTCTTCAGGAATCACGAAGCAGCCTTCATGTATGCAAACTTTCTTTTGTTAAGAATTTAGTCTACTAAGTAGTAACGAACTCTATCAATAGGGACTAAAAATACTGCACAATAATATTAACTAGCACTTGCTTGTTAATATTAATGTGCAGTATTTTGTAAATAAGTAGATGCATGTGAAAATTATTATTATCAATGAAATACCTAGCTGGCTATCGTGAATTACCACATCCTGGGTAAATATTGGAATAAATAAGTCAATCGTGAGAATTTCAATTGAACTAATTGTTTGTCAGTAGAGGTTGAACAAGCCAATCAGATTATAAGTATTTATTATTCGACAAGCTCGATGGCGGTTTCGGTAGTGACCCTGCCCCATGCGCCAAGAGTTGTGGGTTCGATCCCCACCCAGGACAAACATTCGTGTGATGAATACTTGTGTTTGTTCTGTGTCTGGGTGTTAATATCTAATATTTAAGTATATATTTGTAATACCACTGTTGTTTCTGATATCCGTTACACAAGTGCTTAAGCTACTTACTTCGGAGTCAGATCAATATATGTGATGTAGTTGAATATTTATTATTATTATGTCTCTCGGCACAATCACGGCCTTTAAGGCTTGCATGGGGACATGGGTCCAACATGTAGAGGCCTTTTGAGAGTTTGATCTAAATGTGTGTTGGAACACCGGCCGAGTGTTGCCCTTAGTTGCAGTATAAAACATACACTCAAAGGCGACATCCGGCTGATGCAGGACTATTGCGAAAATGGGAAACTAAAAACCGGGGCTATGGAGGAAGGTTCTACTATGGACAGGAAATTGGGCTATGGAGTGAGATACCGGATTATTATTATTATTATTAAATACTATATATTATCTAATACATATAATTTCTGTGATTAAAGGGGACTGCTGTCCCTTTGATTCTGCCTACCACTTCGGGGATTACGGGCGTGATGTTATGTTTGTTAGTTTGTTTACATATAATTTCATGGATACTAACATTTTTTATATACGTAATTGAATCATATTGCATTATTTTATAACTAGGTAAATTACACTTATATAGACGCGACTAATGTTGTATTGGGTATTGAGTTTGTGTTTGTGTAGGCGAAGAGCTTACATCTAACCTGGCGTTTTTTAAGCAAATTATATCGAAGATTGGCTATAGGATCTTACTGCTCCTTGAAATTTGGTCAAATTCGGGAAATATAATATGTAATTACTTGCCTATAAAGTTGTGTTACGTCATTCCAGTTCTAGACATACCATACAAGCCGTCGCAGGTATACTCCTTACAGTGGCGCCTCCAGGCGTGTTTGCCGACTACCGCGCGAGGCTTACCCGCCCTAATCCGTGCAGGGAGCCGCGCTCTTATCCCGGTTTGCTTAGCGTCGTCGTTTGGGATTTGTACGAATTCCGGAGTACAAGCCCGTTACTTGAACTAGGAGTTCAGTGTGGAAGACGGTTTAGAATGTTGCAGTCAATTGGCTGAAGTCACATCATTTTGTTAGGAGATTTAGAAAAAACGGATCTGTTAGATGAAATTTATGAAATAGGTAATACGTGTTTGAAATAAAAAAAAGTCTTCGGGAAAATACTTAAACCTGAACAAACATCTAGGAAACTTTCATTTAATAATGTAAACAAACAAAGTTGTGTTGGTATCGTGCAGTCCATAGGCTGAATTCAAATGTCAAAAATATATTTTCTCTTGTACTATTAAAAAGTCAATATCGCGTGTATATCATTGACTAAAAATAAACAAACACGTTTATTAAAATAATCTAGATAAAATATTCTTCTCTCAGTACGAGTAATAACGCCAAACTATTGCATCAACCTACCTATTATTTTACAAGATAGAAATATATATAAATTATGTCACTCTTTGGTCAATATATTGTCCCCAATATATTGTTCATACATATAAATGTATGAACTTATTTAAAAATAAAAATGTCTAGTGAATTTTGAGTCTAACTTATTTATTTACCTAATGTATAAACCTTTTTAATTGAACTATTATTATATCACTGATCAGATGATTTGAAACATTACTTTAAATAAACCTTAAGTTTTCCGTTGACTTTCTCCAATTATTAACAATAGAGCCTAACTTCAAAAAGTACATCTACTTCAAACAACACAAAGCATAGGTATTACCTATATCAGAGTTATTAAACAAATAAACCATTAACCTTCATGGCTACTTAAAAGGCATCACTGAAATCACATCATACCTACAGCGATTAACTCATTGCCGCTTTCTGCCACTTCACCACTTTTCATCAGCTTTGAGAGCGCTATCGCTCACTTCATTAGCGCCACACATTTCGATATAATTTGGTTAATTTCCACTGGTGAACCGACATGACCCGAAATAAATTTAGAGACCTTATCCGATAATCATCGGGGTATAAGCGTGATCTGCTTACAGAAGGGGTCGCGACCGTGGCTCTGTCCGATTGGTGATGTTGTTTCGGGAGATGATAAAAACGCGCGTAAACTACGCCGTATGTTAACTTAAATCCCATTTAGAAATATTCACAGTGGAAGGTCTTCAGAGGTACAGAGATAGTGCGCAGATGCTATACGTTTTACAATACGTATAGCATCTACGTACACATAGCAGCCATCCCTTTTATAGAGACAAATCGTTGAATAACATTGCTTTTGATCTCCAATTTTATTTCGAAAAGTAATTTTGTGTTTGGCTCTCCGGAATCTTAAAAGTTTACCTACCTATAAGTAATCTTTTTAATATGTTAATTGCTTATCTACTAAGATCTCGTTTACTATTGGCTCATACAAATACTTTCAAAAAAGTCTTAAGGTATTAAACTGGATACTAGGAAAATAAAAAAAATAAGATTTTATTTCTTTTTAATTGTTAATTGAATTTTAGGGATAAGTTTCAATCGTTATTTATGTCATCAAGTACCTAATGTAGCGGGTTATAGTAAATAGATTATTTTTCACATCCATAATTTCGATTTTTACAAAAATGTGTCTATTAAAGACAACAAGTATTCAATAGTTTTTATATTCATGATTGCGTCACTTTTATTTATTCTGATTAATGATGGAGTCTTCAGCAAGTCTTACCTTTGAAATCAAATTGACTTTGACTTTTACATCAAAGATTTATCATGTACACGTTGTTACCTACCTGTAATTTAGATCGCAACTAGTAGTAAGTACGTAAGATTATTAGTTGATACCATTTTATCTCTATTATTTGAAATAATCTTAGTGTGTTTATTTCAACCCGTAACTCTTCAAGATCATAATAAAGTAAAATCATTAGTATTTTATTAAAATGTATCAAAATGTTGATATTTTCCTAGGTCTGATTTTTCATAAAGCTTTGATGAAGATCACAGATGCGATGCAGCGACGCAATGCCCAAGTTATGGCCTCCTCAAAATTTGCCCATGAGTAAAATTACATATCCATAATTATTATGTAACTATATGTCATAAAATAATGAGGTTTCATATAATCTATGAAAAATACAATTTTTCGGAATATAAGCGATATTTCAACGTACCTTTTGAAGCATTGCCTTATAAGTCCGGGCCTTAAATGCTATATTTAATCAGTTCCATATACTTTTGAAACGATTTAATATTTTAAGAAGGATCAAAAATTCTCAACTGAAAATCACACTTAGCAATTAGTTAATAAGCTGTGTCAAAGGGTTTATACGAATGGTATATGAGCAATAGCATCTGCTTCAACTTTTTGTCCCTTAACTGAGAAAAAAACAAAATGGACAGATGCCTTAATGGAGTTCTTTTAATCATATCAGCTTATTAAATTATGTTAATACATATAGTGATTATCATGTTTCACAAACAATAAACTTATGTAGGGTTCCTCTTTTTATCGCTGGAATTCTTTATAAAGTAGTAAAATGTAGGCTGCAAATAAAATGTATCCTTGCGAATGACACATTACAACTCTGGTTAATATAAATTTAACAAATTTTATTCCTTTGCCATTCGTCAATGTGACTTAGTTCGTTATCGATATAAAAAGTTATACCAATGTAAAAAAAAAAACTTTTTTAAATTAGTAATATTTTTCAAATGCTCAAATATCTACATAAAAATCATTACATTTTCGTTTTCAATTAAAGAGGATTCATCATGTTGTACTGGCTTTTTAGTATCGGGAAATCCGTGAGACGGTTGAAGGAAAACCTCTTGATGAAACCTGCACATTCACACAACTATAATGATCCATGATGCACGCTGTCTGGTTCCCCTATATAAGGTCTACGGCAGTCGCTTCAATGTCTTTACCAGTCTCGTTAAATCCAGGATCCTGGTCTGAGCGGACCCCGACTAAGAAAGGGATGTAACACTGGAAAGATGATATGTAAAATTATATAATTATCCTGATTTTTTTATCTTTCAGTAAGTTTCAACTCAGAAAATCTCTTTTCGTGGAACGTTGACAGCTCAAGATTTAAGAGATAAGCCCTCGTGATATACAAATAGAAGGCACATCTAAATGTTATCTCGAGTAAATAGCCGGGACATAAATTAATCTGAGCCCTGATTGCGGTAGAAAACACGGGTAATGCTAAGCAAATGTTGCTATCGCGCGGTTTTAGACTGTTTGCGCGTCACCATTACGCGCTGCCTCCATGTTCGATGGATTACGCCCGGAACTTGACACTAGCTTCTGCCTGCGACTTCGTCTCTGTAGAAAAGTTATTCCAGAATTGAGTCCAAGAGATTAAACACTACGAACAGGATCGCTCGGAAACTAGGATAAAGGTCATGCGATATGTCTAATCGAATTCAAGCAAATTTTCATTGAATTTCAGCAGCTGCATTGCAGTGTGATATGACAATTATCCGAATATACTACATAGATCAAGCAACATACTTCATCGACCTACTTTTATTTATGAGCAATCCAGCGGATAAGTTTTATCATTCTGAATATGTTTGTTTACAAATCTCAAACAGGAATAATACGACGTCAATTGACGTCAATATAGTGACACATCAAGTTGTATTTTTGCAATTCACTTTGAAGATGGAGATCAAATTATTTGGCTAGATGAAAAAGAGTAGATCGCTTATTTTTTCCTCCTCTATAATAACAGTTGCATCTATCGATTTGCATAACAGGGATCTTCATCATATCCTAAATCCCTTGTAAGATCTACAACATCGAATGTTAAGTTAAAAACTTCTTAACTAAACCTCGAGAATTTCTCTCATCTTTCCAAGCAAACACAACGGACAAATGATTGATTAGCCTAGTCTGATATCGCCCTGAGGTGTACCTCAGGGTGCTTACATTTATACGCAGATATAACTGATTACAAAATCAGCAAACAACAACCGTTATTTATAACAATACCAATAGATAAACGGCTCAACTGCTGACAGCTAACATTTTCATAATTGTCTCTAATTATATTTACAATGGTGTCTTAATGCTTGCCGTCGTTCCCATTACGTCGGCATGTTTAACTTGCGCTTAGATTTGTCTTGCACATGCATAAAATGCAAACTTGTTATGGCAATCGTTAATAACAAGACTGTTTTCTTTTTATGCAACATTTTCTTGATCGATTACGACTTAATTTTTAATGCCAAATATTTAATATCAACATATACAATGTTGAATAAACATTAAACAAACCGTGTTATTGATAATAAAAGCAAAACGTTCCCACAGTATGTAATGAAACCAAATATTGAACTACGGAAGCGTATTAGCGTTATCAATCGAGATAAATAGCTTGTTTGGTTTGTTAGTCCCAATTAAAAGCTTGATATTTCTCAAATCAGTTAGATGTTTTGAAACAAAGACAATGATGATTACGAACTATATCTAGGGCGTAATAGCAGCAGTAGAACAGTAACAGAACTATTAGCGCGTAAATATACAGACTCGTAAAATTGTAACCCTTATTTTGGGTTTGTCGTATCGTAGTCGATTAAAAAGAAGCGTTCAAGGTCTGTAAGCAAATAGACGGCGCCACTTGGTATAGAGAGTATACGAAACATCATATGTTATTAATGTTGAACAGAACAGTCATATGATATGCAATATCTATCTCCCTCGATTTTAATGCTTTTAGTTATACTCTTTTTCGTTAGACCCATAATGAGTTTTCCTCCTTCTTTACACATCTTCTTCTTATTAAAATATTAGGTAACTTGTAATATGGTAGATTTCATGCAGTTAACTATTTACTTGACGTAAGTTTTCCAATATTGTACAAATAAATATTTATTATTAACTTTGCAAAAGGGGGCCAAGGTTTGTACCTTGAAGAAATTTTACACATGCGAATTAGCGCTTACTGGAGGTATGAAATGCTCACTTGTTTATGAAGTGATTTCCATGGAATTTCCTTTCTAATATTTTTATCTTGTTTACGAAAAATTACGTAATATTAATTCATATGTAATTATCGAATTTAACAGACGTTGTAGGTAGTTATAATATAAAATCTGTTGCAGATCATATTGAAATTGATGTTCAAACACTTAGTCATCCAATTAAACAATGCCAGTCGGGATATCCAATCTACCTTAACTTCAATCAAAACGAAGTCACCACATTCACACCCGAAAGCCAAGTCGCCATTGCCACAAATCGTTCCCCACAAATTGTAAGTTCGGCGTACATATCCATTGTAATTGTACGTTCTGCCGTGATTGCAGCAAGAGTTAACACATAATACATTACAGTTTGTGTCACAACACAATCAGGCCCGGAGGACGAATCAGGCGCCGAGAAGCGTAATCTGGGTTAACAGGGGTCAAACGGCATCACAAATTCCAATACGATATTAGACGTATCTGTGGCGCGAATCATGATTCTATGGACGGTGCGCACTGCTTTATTGGCTGTCATATTGGTGCACTTGTTCGTTTATTCCCGCGTTAGAACAGGCTGTGCCAAAAGTGATGTCGATGCTTGCGAGAACATTCTGAGGCAGCTAGATCGCTAATTAGCTTCATTGCTAAAGAAGTTTTATGAATAGGACTAGTAGAATTTAGAAGGAACTTTGTGGAGTTCAAGATTTAATGCTAGTCTTGAACTCGAAATATTCAAAATTGTTATTGGAATTGCTAAATTGTTTCAAAACGGTAGGATATTTAATTTGTCCAGGAAACACGCAGAGGTCAATGTAAGAGAAGCTAAAATCTATTGAAGGAGGAAAACACACTTTTGAAGAAAATTCTGTCAATAATACACAAAAAGAGTACATAATTTCTGACCCATTTTTATATGATTGACATGATGCAAAAATATGTCGAATGTGTTAATCCTTAAGTCATGACTAACACTCATGACCTATTCGATGAGTACTGATGTTAGTTTAAAACTGTTGCATAAGTATAGTAAAAATATCTCAAGCTATTTTTAACTAATATCGAAATAATCAAGTAAGATTTTGTGATTTTAAACATTAATTTATTCGAATAAACCCTAATAATGTCTATTAAAAAAGCAAATCTTATTCACAAAAGTAGTACTAACCTGTATCTGGAAAAACAATTAAGAATGACATAGGTATTAATTATGTGGAACAATCTTCAAGAAAATGACGTTATCATCACAAAAGGAACAAGAATAAATCAGAATAAACATGATGCGAAGCACATGTCATTAGCGAAATTCTCCCCAATTTAACATGTCCGCGCGTAATGTAGGTTGTCATAAGGTCATTGCACATCACTAACCTTATTAAAACACTATCATTTGTCCGAGATTCACCATTATGTGGTCAAGCCGACGTATAGTAACAATATTCAATGAATGTAATCAGTGCGACTCCTGGCTGGCATCGACTGACGCAATGCCCAAGTGTCCAATTTGAATCTCGATTCCTCTTAAGTGGTTCGACTTTTCTTAGATTACAATACATTGATGATTTGTTTCAATAAGCTGGTGGCTTGTTTTGATCCTTCTTGGGATTTATCGGCTTGAATGCGGGTTTCAAAGAGTGTTTAAGATTAGTCCTTACATGGCTGTAAGTGTTTATATACTAAGCATCTGTTACCAAATTGTGCTTAGCAAGTTTCATGTGATGTTAAGCGATATTACTTATATATACGATTTTTATATTTGGAACTAAGTCGTCAAGTGAAATATATATATTTGTTGACATTAAAAGGATTGCGAAACAATATATACTGTGTGCTAAATTGATCTATGGTTTTCCATTTATTGATGTAAATCATTAGCCTATTCTGAAAAGGACACGCTAACATGATTTATTTTAAGAACATTTTTGTGTTGTGTATCTTCGAATTTCCATATTTTTAGATACACTTCATTGATACTTTACGAAGCCTTCGTCAACTTACAAATTGACACGTTTGGTGATATCGTGACGTAGTTAGTTGTCACTTGACAAAGTCCCCAATTTTTATTTAGATGTCGATAACATGCAAAGTAGGCGTTAATTTGGGAAGAATTGTCACTGATTGGTTTTATCTACTACACTTGTGTTATGTAAGAAGGCAAGATAAATTCCATTCAAAAAATATTTATAATAATACATACATACATACAAATATAATGTCACACCTTTTTCCCATGGGGGTCGGCAGAGATCACGTACTTCCATTTGCTACGATCAAATATTTATAAGTATTAAAAAATACTACATTTTGGAATGTGGTTAAGAAATAACTGCTCGTAAATTTTTATATCCAGTAAGTATGGCAGACAAGTGCCCTATTGCTACAAAATATTAAAAAAAAAATTCAATGTTTTTCAATTTTTTCTTTCCTCTAGTCTTATAAAATAATATTTATCAGTAAAGTGGTTTAATATCAAGGGGTTCTGAGAGGCATATATTGCGACATGAGTAACATGCCATGTTAGGTATTTTGGCAGCACTACGAGCGAGTTTTATTTTTAGTTAAGTATAAAACAATACTAACAATCGGTAACGGAACCAACTGCATCACACCAATCACAGTTAACACTACGTCACCCGAGACCATCGACCTAACCACAGCTAGACGCCAAAGACTGAAACAAAAAAACAGTTACGTTATAAAAATTAATGAAAAACGGTCTTCAGGGCTGTTCCTTATGTGTCGCACGTCGGAGCCGAGGGGAGGCGATGCGGCGCATACGCAATACGCTGCACCGACATGCAAGTGTACCAGTGCAAATTGTAGAATTATTCATTATCATCGCTCTGAACTTGGTCTTAGCCATCGCCTGCCTTGTATACACGCCGTGATATACGTGGATTAACTTCCAATAAGACTTGCAGCCCGCACCGCTACTTTTATTACTCCATGTAAAACCTCTATTAACATCTGAATTGATTCTAGAGCAATAAAATTCTAATCCTTTATTCAGTTACTTTAATTGTGTTAGGTTTCCTTTATGTACGTCTGATACGTGGTCTTCATTTTAAATAGTTGACATTGCAACTACAATACGCGTATAAGCCGTTTGATGCACTGATATTATGTCTTATAAACTACTTATATTCAAAACTATTTGTATGATAAATATTTCCGCTATAATAGATTATTTGATTATTCAGTTGTGTATTAATTATATTTGGTTCGTTGATGTAGTATTCGATTGTGAGGATAATGCAGGCGAACATAAACTATTCATTAGACCAATATAAAAATACTTTTTTTGACATCGACAGTAACATATTATAACCAGGGTAAGATAGGCCGATCATGATTATTACTGTGAGACGTTACGAGGTAAAATGTCACGTGATGTGTGAAAGGTGATGGAAGCACATCTTGGAGACTGTTTCTTGCTGGACATATTGACAGCTGTGTTCAGCTCAAGTCTGTGGTTAGGGAGGCGAAATGAAGAGATTTGACACGATAGTGTTTTGTTTTTATTATATTGCAATAGGGATGAATACTGGGTCAAAAAACTAAACGCGTTCAATAGTTCTTCATGATCTAACTGACGGACTAAACAGATTTTTTTTGTCGCCTAACCTATTACCTATGTAATTTCAATAAAAACATTAAATTGATTATGATTTGATAATTTATTGAAATAAAACTAATAATGGTCGAATTTTGACCGGTGGGCGATCACTAGTATTAAGTAAATCTTAGAGTACATTACATTTAAACAATCGTTCGTTTGGCAAATTTTTTGGGTACATATTTGGAACTTAACGAAACATATTTTTGTTGTTTCAGAATTTGTCGTCTGAGTTGCGGCGAAGCAAGACTCCCCCGCGGAGGTCTCCTGAGGAGCGGGCCGTGCCGCGTCCTCCGTCAGCCCCGGTCCACCATGAGAGGACTCCGCACACCCCTCATCTCTCCCCCAAGAAGGAGGCCTTCAACAATCTGCTCAACAAAAGTATTACTGGTGAGTTTGAAATATTTTTTTAATGTCGTTTTCTAGGCCATTACACCTACATTTCCCTAGCTCGAAACAAAAAAATAAATATTTGGGCTTTTGATCCTAGTTAATGATTAGATCTATTTAAGTATGTTTGTTATCCAGTAATCTAAGACTCGTTCACAATTCTTAATTTTTATTTTATTTTAAACGACTGCTCTATCAAGGTTCTCGATTCAGATAGGCCGCTTAATCAATTAGTAGAGACCTTGGCCACGAAAGCAAAGGCCATAGTTACGGATCCCGCTAGGGAAAAATGTTCGTGTGATAAACATTTGTACTTGGGCTCAATTAATGAATCAGGATGAACTCTTAGTAATGTTTGTAAGACGTAATAGGTAGTACAATAGCTTATGTCCTTGTATCATGGAAACCAGAATCAACGAGTTTACTAGAAACATCCAAACCTGAGACCAATGTTTGCCATTTCTCCCAGTGGGTCCGATATTGTATCCGACACAAAGTCTGAACGATTGCATGGAGCTGTAGTAATACTTAGTTAGGAACTGGGGATTTGGTGTGATAGTCTAAACAATTTATTTATTTAATTTATGTACACGCGCCTGGCCGGTACAGTCGCGTTCAACAAGTCGGTATAGTCGGGCGCATTATTCGGAGTCACGCGCGGCCCCTCGTCGCCCGCGCCCTATTGTCTCCTCGCTCATCTTCGTTAATCTGATGCCATAATTGATTTACCGATATCTTCGTGCCGTGCAGGCTCGGACACACTGGTGCGGTGTTGCAATATCATACAAACGCGAATCGGATAGTCTGTATACGACTCAATTGAAGCTAGGTTAGGTGGGATCTATAAACGGATTCGCTAAGACTTACTTGTTGATGAAATGGGTATTTGTCACGAGTCTGTTGTGGAAAGTACCAACCCTAATTTTGACTTTCAGGATACATATACTCATAGATTTAGAATTTTTTGACTACGCAAAAGATACATCAAGCGTGGGAGCGAGAAATCCTGCTGAAATACAAACCGCCCGAGAGAAAAAGAGACAGCGAATGAAGTACCTATATGTCAATGTTTTTGCGAGTAAGAGGCCATAGCGTCCCGGTCTATTCTACGTCGCAGTGAAATTTGTGCATTTATGTATTAAACCTTGGATTAAAATCGAGAATATTAAATGTCCAATTGAGGTGACTTTTTCTGTACGTGATTGTGAGGTTACACGACGGAATAATCCGAATAAACACACTTTCAACAGGTAAATACGATTTTATCATTAGATTTTTTCAAACCATATTTTGTCAAATTGTTGCTATTAATCAGTTTAGAAAAATATGTTTACAATAGTATATTGATTATAATTGATCTTTCTAAGTATACATCGTGATTATAATCAGAATTGGGGAAAATATTGTGTAAAATTGTAAATAGTTTGGTTACGCTAGTGCTTGACAAAGCGGTGACGTCACGAGTATCGATAAAAACTTAATCATCTTTTAGCGACATCATGACATGAATACAAAGTTATTTAGCCAAGTTATGTTGAAATATAATTATATTCACATTGGGAACTCATTATCTCCGTAAATTTGTTAGTTAAGTAACTGATAATTTTTCTAGGTTTCCAAGCAACCCAGCATTGTATAAAAAATGGATACGTACTATAGACAGACCAGATTGGACTCCCAGTAAGAACTCCACTATCTGCAGCAAACATTTTGACGGCAAATGACGGCAGCAAAAAATTTGTTGCACTACATATTATTTTTAAATAACTAAATGACACCAAATTAAAAGTTGCTGATATATTATTTGTTTCATTTCATTCCATGAGTCAAAGCAAAAGTCGTATCTTTTTGTCTTAGTATAAATCATAGAACATATTTCTATTTTTATAATTTTTTACACGCTGAATATACGAAGAATTTTACCATCTCATTGTTTATAGAACTGCTTAGAATGAGATTTCTTACCGACTAATTCCAATTTACCTAATATATACAACTACTGATTTCAGTCAATGCCATTAATAATTAATCAACATACATACATACATAACATCACGCCCATAATCCCCGAAGGGGTAGGCAGAGTCAAAGGGGCAGCAAGCCCCTTCAACCACATTCAGCCAAAAATAGAGCCGGGCTGGGTTAGATGGAAAATTGTGAAAAAGCAGTGACAAGCGGCTAACCTGTCGCCTACACAATCACACACCCAAAACCCGATATACCATTAGTGGCCTTTTACGACATGCTAGGCAAGAACCACAGTTGGCACATTCTTTTTAAGTCCCAGACCAACATGGGACAGTGGGCTGGGTTGGATGGAAAGCTGTGAAAAAGGAGTGACAAGTGGCTAGCTCGTCGCCTACTTAGACACATACCCAAAAGCCCGTAAACCGTTAGTTACCTTTTACGACATGCTAGGCAAGAACCACAGTTGGCACATTCTTTTTTTTTTTTTTTTGTCCCAGATTAACATGGGCCAAGTCCCAGACCAACATGGGACAGTCCCAGACCAACATGGGACAAAAAATAATTAATCAAATGTATAAAAAAGCGTATTAAATACCTATATTATTAGTTTACAACTCAATCAGTCGATAATGTGATAGTGCGTCTTTAACAACACTATTTTTAACTCACACATAGACGTCAACCAACACATGCTTAAATTTATTTTGGTCATGTCTCCGAGCCGTCTTTGTGTATCTTGTACATCCTAAATCTATGCATATACTGCACAGTTGTGCTTATCAATTTTTAAAATACGATAATTCTAGTAGAAATATTGGTGATTTAAAAAATAAAACATAAGTAACGTAACGTTTAATAATGTAGGTTATTGTTATCCTGAACCATTGGACGTTATACATCAAAATTAAGTTTATATTAAACGATATATTATAACGTGCTTATTTTATTTAAAAAAAAAAGCATATTTATTAATAATACTTATAAAGACAATGAATATAGCTCTCATGACTCACAATTGTTAGGAATGCTTACGATTGCACACAAAACAGAATCAAAATCATATATCAGAAAACGGACTTTACGTATGCATTTATTGTGTGAACATTGCTGTGTACAAGACATTTACGATTAGATTGAGCGATATAGCGGCCGCGTGCAGACTAGCCTTAAGTATCGGATTCGAAGGTAAACGCCGATTATTACAAAGCAATAAAACACGTAATTGATTTTGAATGAAACCAGCGCGGGCCGCGCACACGCATCTCAGATAAGGCGACGCCAAACAATAAATTACCTCTATTATTTTTACTATTGGTTACGGAGTCCCTGTTTTATACCTTACATTATGCTGCCATCCTTTCAGTTTGACGTGTGATTGCATTTCAAAAGTTCCGTCTATCAGGAAATAGTGCAAATGGGTTTCATCGCCATACGAGTCTCATTGCGAATTTTATTAATAGTGTTGTTTCTTTGTTTATGTGTAGATTTTACTGATATAAAGCTCATGGCGTTTTAAAACACTACAGCATTGATCAAATATAATCAGTCGGCATTGGTCTGATACTTTAGCATCAGGCGAATCTTTGTCATGACCAGTTTGACACTGACAGACATACGTACGCTGTCATTGCTTATTTTAACGTCAAAACAAAGAAGCTCAATTAAGTATTTAAAGTAGCTTCACTGTCCTTTTGATTTCGTGAGCGTTATAATGGCGGGTGTACTTATCAGATTAGCCTTAACATATTGCCGATATTTGGTACCTTCTGTGTACTTTTACGTACCTCTTCTAAAAATCTGTGTATCTACGTCCATACAAAGATATTTTTAATATTAAGTACACCCGCCATCCTGACGTCAGAACCGCGGGTGTACTGTAAACCCATACATGTAAATTAATAACTGTTTTAAAATTGTAAATGACAACCGACTTTTACCTCGCTAACTCATGTCAATTGTACCGCAAATGATTCGATGCGGCCTCACCATTGTATAATTAATCCCAAATCCCTAGTGCTCTAGTTAATGAACAGGACCCTAAAATCCGCGCACCTAATTTCACGACCAGTTTATCTTTGAATCGGCATCCAGATCCAGCCATCGGCTTCCCATAGACTATAATACCCGCCGTTTATACCCTCCGTAATAATTTTCCATTCATTCTCTTCTCTTTATGAATCATAATCTCTAAATCTCCGTCCGTCGTCCGTCCTTGTCTGTCGCTACCGGACGTCGGATGCTCTGTCCTGCTCTAGTTCTTTTACCCCTTAAATCTAATCCGGGACATCCCGTCTGGCATTAAGTTCGTAGTAAGCCGTGTACGTACGCAACTCTATAGATGCAACGGCGAGGGACCGTATCAAATTATTGAGGTATTATTTGATCTTTGCTAATAAAAGTTGATTGTGCAAATTGGACCTTATTTAAAATAATAAATTAATAAATGGAGCCGTTGGGAGGGGAAGACCTAGACGGACTTTCCATGACCAGATTGGTAATGTATTAACAAAAGGTCAGGTTAACAGCACCCTTAACCGACGAGCGTGTATGAAAAGACTTATGAATGTAGAAGAAGCGAAAGGTGTATGTCAGGATCGTAGCAAATGGAAGTACGTGATCTCTGCCTACCCCCATGGGAAAAAGGCGTGACATTATGTATGTATGTATGTTAAAATAAAAAGCATTTTCATAATAAACAGTCATTTTAAAGTTAGTCTCATATAATATTTTCGTAAAATTAATAGAAAATAATATAAATCAGCTTGTAAATAAGCCAATATTTTTAGATGTAGGTAGCTGTTAGGTTTTTCTATTTATACATATATGACAGTTATATGAAATCTATGGGTTATCGATTGGTATTACTTAAGTCCCGGACTTAAACATTTTTTGTCACGAACAACCTGCAAAATTAAAAGGACTCCGATTGTGATGATCGGCTTACGCTCATCATTCCCGAAGGGGTAGAGTCCAAAAAGCTTCCTTTTACAAACTAGGCAAGGAACACGTGGTACATTCTTTCTCAAGTGACTGGTTGAGTGTTCAGGGACCCTGGCCCCAAAACCAAGGGTCGCGGGTTCGAATCCTGGTAGGGGCAAATGTTTCGTGTGATGAATATGGGCATTTGATCTCGAGTCATGGATATTTATAAACGTATTTAAGTATGCATAGCACAAGCATAAGCTTAAGCTTAGTTTGAAACTAGGGAATTGGTGCGTCAGTCTGAAGAATTTATGTATTTCCTCCTAGCGGTTCGCCGCGATTGCGCAAAGGTGTTTGTACCAGTAGAAAAGCATCTTTTTTTTTTAGATAAAACCTGAGATTGCTTAGTTAGTGAGGTACCTACTAATATTTACAAATTATATACATAAACTCGATCTTCACTTTATCTACTGGTGAAAATCACATCAAAATCGACCCAATAGTTTCTGAGATTAGCCTATACATACAGACAGAAAGATATACGCGTCGGGGGACTTATTTTTACACTATGTATTGATTTATTAAGTCCCAGGTGGACCCAAGTGTGAACCCTTCAAAGTAAAGCTACATTCTTAGTCCCAGCGTAAAGAAGTCGCCGGCCGGGCGGGCGGTGAGTGAATGCCTAATCGTCCGTTATAAATCATTATTAATTTCGTGCCGCGCCGATCCGCGCCGATTAGCCGTTGCACAATGCTCGCCGGATTACGGCCGACGTTGGAGATATATCTTTTTGTCAATTCGTACCTGCGTACCGTCGGCAGACGGGCGAGGCGACTTTATGTGACGTTTTCCCCTTAGGGTAAGTATTTTACTTTTATATCAATGAAAACGATATATATTTTTATTTGTTAGTTAGTAGGACTACTTATAGTAATAACCTTTAACACAAATTTCTTATAAAATTGTCACTTATACCTATACCGAGGTTATATTTCTAAAACACTAAAAAAGTTTTGGTTAATTGGTATATGCACAGAATACGTGATACATGTTAAAATAGTATAACTATGTACATGTCAATATTTCTTTTCCCTCAAAATTACGTGTGAAAATATAATATAACTTGTTAACCTACAATTCCTCAAGGAAATACTTTTTTTTTCTCTTATTATTTAATAACTTACAAATATTAACATCCATACAATAGATGGAACATGTAATAATATTAATATAAGTTATTTTTAACACACTTTTTTGCTAACCGTACTTTATACGAATAAGCCGGTTTTATACAGATAAGCCGATTTATGTTTTTTATTGTGTCGTATTATTTTTTTATTTTGTGTGTAAGACATAACCTGGGTAGTAAAGCATAGCTTTATTGCTAAAATCAACGGTAGTTTCAAAAGTTGAATGTAAATAACCTATAATGTATCGTCTTAACAAGAAGATGGCCGATTAAACGTCAGTATTTGGATAGCTGTAGATTAGAGTTCTTTTTGAAATTACAATATATCATATTACCATTTTGATTAAATGACCTAATGTTTGATGAAGCAGCGTATTAACCTTATGTGAGAATAACTTAAACATGTTGAATAAAATAAATTGCTTGAGATTTTTTTTTCTAATGTGAGGCTTGCTTTGTAAAGTAGCATAATAATATTCGTGAAATCGGACTTAGAGATAATAATTTATTTCTTTCATATAATGTACTGATGACGAATTTGACGTTTTGCTGGCAGGCAATGATGCCTCATTGCCTACCAGTAAATCAAATACTTCTTTTGATACTCATTGTATCAGTTTAAGATCAGCATAAATATATAATGATAAAAAAAAACTTATTTCTATAACAAGCTTGGCTTTAAATTACTAATAATTTTGATCATCTTTATCATGGTCATACCCTGTACTTCATATATAGTAAGTTATTTATGAGTTACTAAAGTGACATTTCACATAACGTTTAAATAACAACACAATACGGCGATTCAACTTCAACCTTAAATGTTTTCACAGAACAAATCACAATCGGCTATACGTCAAACGTTTTTAAAATCGGATCGCCGACAGCCCCTCTGAGCGAATTCGAAATTTGAACTTCGAGCGGTTACGTCACAGGCGCGCTCCCGCTATATCTACTCGTACAATAAACCCGCACACACGGGGCTACGTGGGGGTAGTTCGGCTTTATCTCCGGGCGACACGAGGCTGATCCGCCCCGGATGATCCGGATGAGCGTGCGATCCCCGCGCCGCTGTGTGTGTTACATGTACACCTATCGATTTAATTGTGTTCGTCTTTTTATTTTGTTGTTTTAATTTTTTTGCGCTTCAACGCCCCTTTGTCGCACGTAGGCCGGGACAAGCCATTCTCTATTTAAAATTTGTAGTTCAGAAAAGATGAAAATATAAAAGTTATTTTTAGTTTCAGCTTTTATGAACTACATTTGATATAGACTATGGATTTATTAGACAAAGGTCAAAACGTAAATCTGTATTTTGTCTCATGCTTAAATAAGGTATGGATAGGTACTATCAGGGCAGTGTAAGGTGTACCTACGTAAAACTAAATTTACTTATCAATATATACGTTATAGGCTACATTAAATTTACTTTGCTTTATAATATATGTGTACAGTTTCAAGATCTTACTTTTTATTAATAACTAGCTGACCCAGCGAACTCTGTTCCGCCTTAAAAGCAATAAAAAATAAGCAGATTTTAGATGTTATTAAGTAATTTTTTTTATAAGGAAATAAAAATTTAAAAAATGATATAGGGATAAAAAGTATCCTATGTTAGATTCCTGGTTCTATGCTACCTCTCCACCAATTTTCAGCTAAATCGGTTTAGCCGTTCTTGAGTTATAAATAGTGTAACTAACACGACTTTCTTTTATATATATATATATATATATCTTGTTGTTTTACTACCTGTTATTAGTAGGCTGTTCTTTATTAAAGTTATGGTACAATTGCTTTGGTTTGTGAAAAAAAAGAGTAGTTTGTATAGCAGTGAGTATTTAAAGTTGGATATAGTACAGTACATGTACAGTTTGATTTGACCGGCGGTACATTTGATTAAAAACAACTTTAATTTGAACTCATTGAAATGCCAAATAACAGTAAACATTTATGTGGAAAAAATGTGTCGACCCGTGTAATTAACTTGGCTCTTGAAAAAAATGTCTTCTACTTAATTTTCCTTCAGTCAGCAGATACTCCACTCATTAACTGATATAACCACGCGTACACCGTTTCGCATCCAGTACAGGAAAGCTCCGATATTTCACGGCCATAATATTCTCGACCTCCGTAGATCCAGATCCGCCGGTCGAGTAATCCGGCTTAGGACTGATCCGGGACGCGGATGTGTGCACGCGGATGTGTATTGTACAGCTAACGCCTTCTAGGGTGTAAGCAGATTCCGCTCTATACCGTAGCTACCTGTAGTTTGTTATATGAACATATTCAATAAAGTTGTAACGTAATTTAGTCTACACTACATTAAGTACATACATAAAACTAGCGTTGCATAACTTGAAAGTTATGCAACGCTAGTTTTCGTCCACGACATTTGAGATTAATTAGTATTTTTTTTCTATTTATATTTGTGATTCATATTGAATTCTGATATCAAGGATATCTGATATAGGCTCCGAATTGAACTGACATGGCGTTATTCTTAACCATTAATCGATCACTCTTTCTTTAGTATTAACATACCTTTATTATTAATCTAGTTTCAATTTAGTTTTAGGCAAAAGAAGCGGGATCTATCCCCGGTATAGTCAGCAACAGAGGTAGCTAACACTTCTTACCTTCTGATGCTGACCATGCAAATAATAATTGACGAAACGGGTATCCGTCTCGGGTCCAGACCTGACCTTTAGTGTATTGGAGACGTAGGTAAGATGATTCTGAGATTCGGTTTTCCATAACAAAAGAGATTGGGATTTCCATAACAAAAGAGCTTTAGTGCTATTTACTATGAAATCAGATTAGTGATGTTGTCTGACATTTATTTATCAATACAGTGTGAATACACACCTTGATACAATTTGTTTTTCACAACATATTTAGCAACTATTGATACATTGGGTGTTTTTAAACGTACCTATAAAAATGGAGTTGATAGAGTTTTGAAATGTTTGAGAACTCTATGTAATGAAAAAAAAAAGAGTTACAAGCATCTAAACTTTCACATAAACTTTAAAGCTATTAACTCTGTATCGACTAAAAAGTATCGACAATAATTCCACATTATTTCATTAATCCGCTATGATACCTGCTGATCTGTCAATGTGTGACCCCTCTCATTCAGTTCGATTAAACATGTATTAAAAATAAGGAATGTCTGGTAGTCAAATATCACTTCTGATGGAATCCCAATCGCTTAACCTTGTTAACCCGCTAGGTAGTAACGATTCGATTAACATCTATCGTAAGAAATTAGGATGACAGTTTGTTTGTCAAACATTACAGAGAACGAGTCCATAATGACGCAATATCCACTAAAGATCAATTTTGTGAATATCAATGAGTGGGTGGCCACTTTAAAATTCATGATGCTACTGATCAATGTTTATATTAGAAACTTGTTTTGGAAATTATTAATCATTAAGTAGCAGACCCAGATGACTTTTTGAAGAAAAAGTTGACATATACATGTAAAAATATTTCATTTTAATACCTATACTAATGTTCAGACCTTTGCGTCATTTAGATATAAAAACATCATTAGACCTTTTACGTCTAATTAGATTAATTTGTATTTTACAGCAAATTGCTTATAATGCTATTTCAATCTTTAAACAGTAAAATTTTGGAAACAACGTAATATTGCTCTTATTTTTTACTATAGGAAAAGAAAATTACACCTTTTAATGGCACGTCGAACGCTTAAAATATTTTTACTTGACCCGAGGCGATCGCAATATTCGCGTAATAATTTGGTCCAACAGAAATCGCACGTTCATCAATCTTTAAATCTTAATTGTCGGCATTCAGACACTAAAAACGCTTACCCGCATTTCAGCCTCACAGGCACTGTTACTGTACGCTAAGGATAACGGTTATAACACGAATCCCTGGCGAGTTATTCAACAAAATCCGGATTGCAATAATCCCCCGGGAGATGTATCCGGACGGTGGGCAGCCGCCGCCGCCTAATCCGGGCTCATCCAGCTTTACTTAGCTCGCGTGTGTGTGTTCGCTTACGGACCAGAGGACTGAGTCTTTGTTGGCGTGTCTTGCGATTGCTTCTTGTATGCGTCTTGCGAGCGAAGACTCGGTGAGGTAACAATCTGTTGAAACGTTAAAAACCGTTGAAAGCACGATGGCGCAGAACCTAGGAGTTTTGATGGTAGTGCCAATAGTAATAGCATAGGTAGTAGTATTCAATTCAATTAAGATATAATAATGTCCTCCTAACCGATATCGGTTACGGCGGCCAATCTCAACGAGGATTAGCCAACTGCGCAGGAGATATTATAGTGCACAAGTGTGTGCGCTAACACAGGTGCACTCTCTATTCCTTCACTCTCATAGTCCGGTGAGACGGCAATTCGACATGACCGGAGAGAGGTTAGGCGCAGGACCAACGGCTTAACGTGCTTTCCGAGGCACGGGGGTGATCAAACCGCCAACTTCCTGACTCCGGGCTGTTACTGAGTAATTTGGATATTGAAATACCCAGACACAAATTTTTGGCCCGACCCGGGATTTGAACCCGGGACCTCTTGGTCCTCAGGCGGCGCATGCTACCACTAGACCAACGAGGCAGTCATGTTATTAAACGTACCTATAAAATTAAGATATAATACGGGTATTATTATTACTACGAAGAAAAAGTCATTTACTTTTCACCGGGGCTACTTTTAGATTTAGTTCAGTGCCAAAGTATTAAATCTGCACACATGCTTCTGACATGCTCTTGGAAGACTCGATATCCATCGATTAATTTAATGTGCCCTCTGGAACACGAAAAATTATAATTGTTTTTATGTTGTTCACCCATTCGAGTTTTAACCATAGATAGATTTGCCTAACAATTGGTGATTGCAAGCTACTTACAATGTAAGGGCTATCCTAATTTGCAACTCTTCACCTCGTGTCGAAGTACCGCGATGGTTTTATAATGAGCCTTGTCGGGCCTGGCGAATTTCGCTACGCTATCGGTGTCTATATGAGGCGTGAAGGGTATAAAGAGATTGGGTGGTTGAAGCTTAATGAGCAAATAATTAGTTATTATTTTTCTAGTCTGTGACACATTGAACTTAACTAAGAGTACATTGAGGTTAATAACTAAATCTTACAACATTTGCACTGAAAAGTTGAGAGTAACTTTTATTTTTTTCTCTATTATCATACAATTTGTACTTGTTATAGTCTCTTACTCACAAGAATCATTAAAACAAAGAGAAAAGAAAAATTTACATAAATCTATAAAATTTAATTGTTCTTGTGTAAGATTTTTTTAAAGAAACATATCTATTGAATCTTTGAGTGGGATAAAATCAAAGGCAATATATTTGACTACGTCACGACGTCTCCTAACATGAGGAGTGGGGCGGGTACACCATCAATCACTTGAAGATAATCCTCCTCTTTAGTTGAGGTATGCACTCGGCTTAACGAACACACACATGGGAACCCTCTCTACAGCAAACGCCTCATTAAATAACAATCCTTCTTTTCCTACATTTAAAGTTTTCAATCGTTTGTCGCCATCGACTGATTCGCACTCGTGTGCGTATCATAATGCAAATCTTTTATGATTATTCTTTTGTGTTCGACTTTAATTCGGTTTCCGATTGCGCGTGTACGAGTGAGCTCCCACGTGTGTGTATTTAATCTGTCGGCAACAACAGAGAGAGGCAATCAGCTGAGCCTCTGATCAATCGATAAAAAATCGAGTCGGCCGAGTCATGTGGACAAATAAGCGTGGCCGGTGCACACTGGCGGATGATCCGGACCATTTGTCAAGATTAGGCTTATGGGCGGTGGCGGATTGTCGTGCGTGTATTCTCGGGCTGCGGTCAAGTGGGAACCCGTTTTTACGAAGCCGTAGGTGAAATGGCAACGTTGGGCTATTGAAAACGGGTAAAGATTAAACTTTAAGCTGAAATGAGCGGTTACATTGCTCGTAGGTATATTAAAAATTAATAATGTTGTTATTTTTTCTGTACCTAAGCAGTTCTTTGTGCAAGCACAATAGACCTTAAAGATTAGGGCACTCGCACCTATTTTTGACCTACATACGCTTTTTAAACCTGTGTAATATTCATGTTAGTTTTGAAAGATGAATAGTTTAAACATCTGTTCTTTTGAATATAAACAAGATGTACGCATCATCTACCTATGGTTTAGAGCGTAGTAAAAACCTTAGAAGTGAATGAAGGGCTCTGGCCCGTGTAATCGTCCCGCCTGACTGGGCTTACAGGGCCGCCCTTAACAAAATCTTAATCCCTACAAAGGGTTAGTAATATTATCTTATTATACTCACAAGAAATAAGCCTTTAATTCGCGCCGTTTCCTTTATAAAATATGGCTGCGTAACGAATTTCGTTTGTGATACTGGTGCTTTGCTTATTGTCATGATTTATGTGTATTTGTATTGGAATAATGGGTCGGGATATGTTATTGGGCTTGTTTTAGCTACATTTAGTTTGCGTATAAACGTCCGCATTCTTTTCTACTGCTAATTTGTTATACGCAGATTATTTCCTTAAGGAACGTGAACAATCAAGGTCATCAAGTAATTTATTACATTACATATTAATCAATTGTTCAGACTAGTACACCAATTCGCAATCTCAATTGTATAGCAAATTGTTTGTAAGTTTAATAATAATTTAAACCATCAGTATAACAAAAGTTCACTATTCAAACGTAACGAGCCTAAAAATGTGAAAAAATCGGTTGGAATCATAATCAATTTCATTTCTTAATGTAATACATACTATCTCGCCCGCATTCCCCGAAGTGGTAGGTAGAGCCCATATAGCAGCAAGTCAATTAAACCACAATTTTGTGCAAAAGTAGTGATATGGCGGCCAGCTCGTTCTTACGCAAAATAATTTTTCATAAGGAACCAATGATGAATAGAGAGACGCGCACTTATCACTTTTACATTTATAAACCTTGTACGCACAGATCGGGCCGTCACTCGAAGTCATGTTGGCTCAAACACCAGGTCCATCTTTATAACTGCATACGCGGCCACTCGCGCCCCGAGATAATCCCGTCTTCCGTCCCGCTCGCACGTGTACGTGTCGCCCGCAAATCCTCGCTTCGTCTCGCTCTAATCCCTTATTTGAATCTTATCAGATCTCAGGAGATACACCGGTGGAGCCGTAGTCCGGTGTGTGTAGTTGCGGATTTAGATCTTAGGATTGGCCAGGTAGGTATTAAACTTGAGGACGTTAGTATTTACGTAGGTATGCAGATCTCTGCTTCCAAATCTCTTAATATTATTTAAAGTAAATGGCATATTGTTTTTTACAAATAACTAACTAAAACGTCAGAAATAATAGTGTACCTTTTGTATCCTTTTTACTACATGGCATCTCAAAATAACTGTTATGCCTATTTTACGAAACATAACAAGATGTCATACTTATTCGATACGTTTTAAAAATACAACTTCTTTCGCTTCTTGGACATAGGTATTTTGTTACCTTACTTTTCGATAGTTCTGTTATCACCTATGTAAGTAGGTACTATCATAGTTTTAACGTTTAATACTGTTATGGCGAATGATGTTCGAAATCGGAGCTTCACATCGAATGCAAAGCCGAAATAACGAGAATAAACATTTCCCACTGCGTTCACTGACAATCATGGCTGTCGGGAATTAGCAAGGTATTAATACGATTTTAGTCCAAATTGTGCTCAGCCCTAAGTGTGAGCATACATTAAAGGTGCGTCCAAACTGAATCCACGATTAATGGGCTTTGAATGCGCGATTGAAGCTAAATTTATGTATGTGTACCGCGTCAGGGGACTGACGGGGGTACGTACGGACAGCTGCTCAGCGCTGTCTAGAAGTCAGATCAGAAGTCTGGCATTATGATTTTCGTTGGAGAGCATCGGGTGTTATACTATTTCGAACTACTGACAGGACGCGTGACATTTATCAGGTATGCGGATATAAATCGCCTGTAATGTCATGTCATCGTTATTATGAGTTTATATATATTGTTTGACGAGTATCTATTTAGTTATACACAAATTTTGATAAAGGTAAATGTTTTATATAGATTGTATGCGGTACACACATACGTACATAACATCACACCCATAATCCCCGAAGGGGTAGGCAGAGTCAAAGGGGCAGCAAGCCCCCTTAACCACTTTCAGCCAAAAATAAAACCGGGTTGGGTCAGATGGAAAAGTAGTGACAAGTGGTGTAGCTTGTCGCCAACACAATCACATACCCAAAACCACATATATCATTTACGACATGCTAGGCAAGAAACACAGTTGGCACATTCTTTATAAGTCCCAGACCAACATGGGACAGCGGTATTCGACATTGTATGCGGTAATACCGTTAATTAAAATACGTCAATTGACTGGTGGTCTCAGCTCCTCTGCTGCGCTAACTATGTCATTATTCTGCCGGCCGTAAGTTATTCTAAAAGTCAAGCTGAAGAAAATTGTGATCCGGAGTTTTCAATTACTCACACGTCATTCACCTGACTTATCAAAGTCATAGGCCAGATGAGTGACATTTGACATACATAGCTTTGTGTGTTTTGTTTGAATGACTTATTAAATACTTGCTCAGGGTAAATAAAAACGTGTTCAGCTGCACTGCGTGGCTTAATTATACCTTTGTTTTGTACGTCACTTATTAGCGACGGTGACTGATAATCTTGAGTTAATTCATATTCCTTTTTCGAAGCTTCGAATATATTATATTTAATGTAGCGTGGTCAGAGCTCTAGTAATTTATTTATGCACGCACCTCATACGCACGTGAAAAATATTTTACTGGCACGTAAGAGCGGTACGGTGTATGTATTTTATATGCGGGATTACTGTAAGACGGGATAAGCGAAATCCCCAAATCCGGGATCGCCACATGCCGGCCTTTTTCGGGATTTTCTCGCTCGCGGCCCTTTCACAATATTTTTTTTGTTTACAATTCGGCCTACATGATTTGCGTATAAAACTGAGAACTGTGCCCTACAGACAGGTAGAGTATACCTAGCAGATTTGTCTCACAAATTTAATAGTTTTGTAAAAAATATTATTTCCAGTAATAAATACAAGAAAAATATTTTACTAGATAGAGCTTAAGGTAAAATAACATGACCGCTATCACTAAGAGTTTTATATAAAAATTACACCGGCATTTTTACAGCTCATTTAAGATGCACCTTTTTAGTAATCTCGTAAGCAATCTTAAATGCTTTAGTGAAAGAATAAGTATTTTTATTTCATTTAAAAATGCAAATAAAATATTTACACTGACGGGGTCCATACTCCGTAGGATTAAGTCAATGTATACAATAGTACTAAACCCAATCAGCGTTGCGTTTACATTTTTTATTCTTTTTCCGTTCCGTCGAACTAATCCGTGCGGCTTATCTTTGGCTTGCACCAGAAAGCTCCGAGATTACCGCATGCACTCGAACCTGGATCTTAAGATGCAGGCATGAGGGGTTAGAATGGCGTGTGGAGCGGTTGGTAGGGTGAATGTGATAGTCATTGAACCTTGGTTGTAACCGCGACCTACGGTAGGGGTAGTCGCGTTGACGGTTGTCCTCATTCGTGTTCGGTTCTGTCGGGTTACCCCGTGTTGGGTTGCATTTGATTTTTTGCTTAATACCTATTGAATTTTTTTTTCTAAAATTCGCTGAAAATTTTATAGTCATCTGGTTTTTAAATGTTATATTTACCCGATATTTATATATGAATGAATTTTCCTAAGATAACAAACAAGTGTAATATTATTTTAAAATACATGTTTCAAGCATAAAACAAATATACGATTTGAATAAAAAATAATACATCTGCCCAAGAAAGTTGTTTATGATCTTTGAAAATATATAACTGCATAAAAAACATGTTATTTTACAAGGCATTGCTTGCCAAAAAGATATTTATGTCTTCAAATTATTAAAAACCAACACTAAAAGTGCTCCCATTTTTAACTTAATGTAAGTTCACTCGCAAATTGGCAGTCAATACACAAATTGATGTATACGCAAATATCGTGGCATATCTGTTCGTCTGGCCGCTCGTTATGCCGGATATAAATATTTAATTCCCGGATAAAACAGGGCCAGCGAATAATCCGCGCGACTACAACAGGAGATAAGCCCTCAGTGCGATTAACTGACGTGTCGGGCACGATTTCATATTTTGGCGGAATTTGTTTTAGATTTAAAGCTTACGTGTGCTCGTTGCTAATCGCGTTTTGATTTACAGTTAATTAGATGCAGGACCGAATGTGGATTTTAATTCTGTTATTATTATTTCACTGTGTGATAAACATTATTAAACAGTGTTGTTTAAGCAGATTGATTGATGTTTGTATAGTTTAGATTTACGTGTAGGTAAGAAACAGTACTTTTGCTGGATAATGATATTCATATTTGTTAGCTGAATGAATAAAAATAGTAAGAAAATATTTCCAAACAGCTTATGCGGCAACAGATTATAGTTTCCCCAGAATAGTTTTTGAATTCATATATACATCAGTATATCTACCTATTTACGATATAAATAATATTGCATTCGAGAGCACTTGTTTCTGAATAGTACATGTATTTATGGTACCCGTCAACAGATTTCCCCTTGTTTTGCAATCAAATACGTATCAAAGTAAACCAGTATACTCAACTATCCCAGTACATCCAATCACATTAATTACAACTTAACCAATATGTATTACTTCGTACGTTGCCATATAAAGCTACACAAGGTATTTTTTGGAATACCTTGTGAAATATCGTCATAATTACTCGAACCTTTCATCGGGAAATATTTGCTTTTTGTTTGTGGCCCGTTTGATGTATCTCGTATCTCATCTACTATACGACTTATCCAATAAGGTTAATGCCACCGAACATACCCCTGTTGAGGCTAGAGCGTTCCTTTGACATATTATATTAAACCCCGTGATAAACATACGTACGCACTCATAGTAATGTGATGTGATCCAAGATTGTGTTTGTTACAAACAGAATATGTACATTTATGCGGATATTCTGCAGCTTAAAACCAATTTGATAAAAAAATTACAAAACACACTATTAAGTATTTAATTGATTAAAGCCCAAAATATGTATGCGTATTGAGCTTAAGGATAATTTCTTATAATCCTATTTTTTAAATGAATAGATTCATTTGGATAGTTAATAGTGTATATCTAATATTATCAACACAAAGAAGAGCTTAGTTCGAAACCAAACGATTAGTTAGTACCATGTAATGTATTTAACCTATTTGTGCAATTAATTATGATGCAATTTTCATTTACAAAAGTACCTACCTGCCTCACATATCGCGTATTACCAAAAAAAAATCACAAACACCGTCAATCAAATCAACCTTTTACCGCAATTTGAACGAAACCGGAAAAATCATCATATCAAGAATTAACAAAACATATCTGACATTGTCAATTAAATCGACCTTCTACCTCAACTTCAACAAAGCCGAAAGAAAAATAACTCATTTAAGTCATCGATTCGGCGCATCAATCGCGTTGTAAACAAAAGACAGTCGGGATGACGTACAACGACACCATTGTGCTCGTACTTATTTAGCATCGAAAGCCGATATGCACTCGACTAATCAAAGTTTTTCTAAAGCGAATCCCGCTCGTTTGCAGCGGTCGGTCGGCCATTATAGGGCCCCTCGCTAATCCGGATTGGAGATTCATTAGGGCGAGATTATACTCTATTGAAATCTGGCTTAAGCGGGAGCACGAGCGGAACGAATCGGGAGCGGTTGGGTAATACGCGGCCGAAACGTGTAAGAATAGCGGTCTGGACGTGTAGTGTTTCCTATTTACGCTACTTAAATCATCAGTCGATAATGCAATTTGTCACTGATTTTTTTAAGCATTTCTGCAAATACCTCTTAATTAAATTTTTCTGTACGAAAATATATTCACAAATAAAATTTGACCTGCTCGATCCCCACTCAGGACAAACATTCGTATGATGAATACTTGTATTTTTTCTATGTCTGGGTGTAATATATACTTAAAAATTGGATATTAATCCAATTTTTAAGTATATATTTGTAATACCACTATTGTTTCTGATATCCGTATCACAAGTGCTTAAGCTACTTACCTCGGAGTCAGATCAATGTATGTGATGTCGTCGGATATTTATTATTTATTATCAATGTATTTACTATTAGTATACACACAATTGATAACTTAATTCTTATTTATGAATTTGTGTATAATATGTTCATGTCATGAAAATCCTATTTAATGACCTGTTTACTTTTGTCACAAAGTCCAAGATATTCTCTCAATCATGAAATTCGTTAAACTTCGAGGTGATGTAGTTAGGTTCAGAATCAAATCATTCCCAGACAGAATAAATCCCCGCGTAGCGAGTGATAAAGCAGAGAAAAATACCAAGTCCTAAAAGCTCAATAAACGAATAGCGATCTATTCTAATAACACCCGGTAATTACCGGGTTACAGGGGGCTGATTATAATCAGCCCCCTGGCACCCTTTCAGCCATCACATGAGTTCCTTAGTCTGTATGGTTAAAAAAAACTGATGCTGTAGGATTCTACAAAGCGAAATTTCCTTATTTCATGAAAATCTATACCTAAGCTCAGAAGAACTCTACTCTCATGTAGGTACATTAACGTAAAATGGGAGTAAAATAAACTTTTATTTATCAAGCTACATCATTTATATTAACTACCTTTAACAAACAATCGTTTAAATTATCCCAGCGTTGACATTGACCGAAATCTTACGGGGGTTAAAGGGAATCCACATTAACTCTTAATTTAGACGTCTGATTCCATCCAATAAATTGTAAGGGCGGCGCGACACTAGGCTAATCCCATTGGCGGGCATTAGGCCGGCTTTGTGCGGACAGATCGCGCTCGCAGCCGAAATTACCTAGCAATTGGTAGCGGAGCCGAATTGCCTGCGGGCTCTGCCTAAATCGGCTGCAGACACTTTTATTGCCCGCCGAAATCCCGCTGACCCGAGCTCGAGCCGATCCCGGCCTCGTTTTATCCCGGGCTCGCTTAATCCCGGATTTGACGTCGCTTAATCCCAACCCGTGTTGGATATCGCGTCGGCACAGGCCTCGTCCGCACTCTTGTATCTCCTATATTGATTTCGCTTTTATACTCACCTTGATCGAACTCCCGTAAACAATGCGGACCTTTGAGGATTATCTTCGCGTAATACCATTCAGTGTCGTTACGCAATAATACACTTTTATTATGATGAAATAATTGAATCGAAACAAAAGTAATCCATAACTATCATCGTGACACGGGATTACGCGAAATGCATCGCATTCGGATATTTGAGCTCAATGATATAAAATTGTATGCAAAAAATGAGGAGATTAATTTGTGTTTTCATTGGATGGTGCGTTATGCGAAAAATTGAGCGCTCCGGGAGCAAATGAAAATGATGGCCTCGTATTATTTTATTTCGTCGGATTGTCATCCAGAAAATGCATTGTGGTCTCGGAATTTTCGCTGATAACATATAATAAAAAATTGGAAAGGGGTTTATGAAGAATGGAAAGTATAATTCGTCCGTACTAAATGTAGGTACTTTTGAGCCATTTGTGTTATGAATAATGGATTGTTGAAAGACATTTGCTGATTTTTGTTCCGTTGTTAAGTCATATTTAAGATCATATGTTTATATTTTGATCGATATACGTTTTACCGATGCATAACGTATTTCACTTGTGCGTCTAGACTTTGTTTCGTCAGACTTTTTAGTACTACAATACACTATATTGGTCGTTACAGATGTAAAGTATAATTATGGAAACCGAATTGCGTATTTGTTGTGGTACATTGTGAAGCCTACCTCGCTTTAGCAATTAAAATTCATGAACTAATAGCATGTTCCAATGGTAACTTTGTGAACATTAAAGTCTTTGAGTGCAATCGCATATTTAATTCAGATATAGAAACGTACGAAGAGCACATTTACGGTGCGCATCGGATTTGGCAAAATGCGTAATTACGCCCCGCGTTTAGAAGCCAAAATTATATTTGATGGCAAAGTGAATAGTCGCCTATTTCCCATTTTAATGAGGATTATAGTTTCTAGTGCATTTAGAGCACTTCACGCGGTAAAATTAATTAGTAAATCGAGTATGCGCTCCCTGTATGATTTGTTTCAAAGACTATTTAATGTTTGCTCAATTTCGGGCTGCACATTTCTATTTGAATACGGATGTTATTGATTTAAGCCACTGGGGTGACATTATATAAGCTTGATAGATATGTCTTGGAAATCTACATTAAAGGTTCAGCTAGTTAAATCATTAGCTGATAGCAATACATTTTTTAATGATAATATTTTTTCCAAAGATCGAAAATTATTAGAAATAGCTGATACTAGTATTTAACCTTAATTGTTTATCTAATAGATTGTCAGATTCAGACATATCAGATCTTATGATTCAGTAAAATAAGTTCTAAAACTCCTTGACATCCTCCATAAACCTACTTATTTGTACAATGTCACATGTTTGTGAATTAATTAGGTTTCTAATGACTAAAACACAGTTAAAGCTTCCCCTAAAAAGTTATGTGAACGCTGTGCTCTAATCGGGCTTAGTTGAAAACTCAATTGAGTGAGAAGCCTATGCTGGATATTGGATTAGAAACAATTTTGTGTCTAACTTTCCTTTCACATTACATTAGATCCGGTTGGTGTATCACTTAGTTATGGCTAAATGGTATTTGTTTAAGGGAGTCTTTTCTATGTATAGGTGTTTCAATATTGGCGACTATATATTTTAGTTATGGATTTTGATTGATATGTACTGTAGAGAAAGAAATAGTCTTTTAGTTTTCATAAAATATATATACGTATATTTCTGTTGAACCTACACACACTTAATGAACCAGAGTAATATTAAATGTTAGAAATAGAAATGCGTTGTTCGCTTTGTAATTGCTTTTTATTAGTCAACATGTCGACATCAGTTCGCGTTTTTATTTAACGAGTATTGTATAAGCTTTCGCGCAAGAGCGGTGGTAGCTCAATGGTAAGGACACGCGCCTCTTAACCGAGGAGTGCGGGTTCAAACCCAGAATTTGAAAAATCCAGGGCACGTACCTCTGGATTTTTCAAATCTATGTACGTATTCATACCATTAGCTCGACGGTGAGGGAAAACATCGTGATGAAACCTGCAAATTCTAACAACTTTGGATTTGTAACCATGATCCAAAAATTGTCTGGTTCCCCTATCTTAGGGTTACGAAGGTCAGATCGGCAGTCGCTTCAATGTAATTACCAGACTCACTAAATTCTGGATCATGGTCTAAGCGGACCCCGTCTAAGCACGGGACATAACGCTAGGAAGATGATGTATAAGCTTTCGCAATGGAGTCCCGCATGAAACGCTTTTCTACTATGTTTTAATTTTTAAACTGAATTATTTTCAAAGTAACATATTAAACAAATTTAGTGATGCTCAAAACTAAATGAGTAATAGTACGTAAATATTTAATCCACAAACTTTCATTAAAACATAATTGCACATAATCCGCGATCAGTAAGCAAGCACATTAACAAAACTCGCTTGATCGCGGATTTCCATGGAACATTTAAATAATTGAGCCGTTGGTGGTGTATTAGTAAATTAACGATGTCGAAATTGCTAATGCCGCTCAATCAGTGATGGCGAATAGTCCATATAATCTGGCACAATCAATGAAACAATTTGAAAGCCACGTCCAGCGCCTGATAATTATAATGCGTGTTTATAATCACTGCTTCATGACCATTGATTTTTGCTTGTACTTTTTGGCAATTTGAGTTAAGATATATTTATTTGTTTAGAATTTTATTAATAAACTAACAGGTTTTTTTGGCTGAATGTGGTTAGAGGGGCCTTCTTCCCCTTCGGGGATTATGGGCGTGATATGTTATGCGAACTAATAGGTGTAGTGGAAAAACCATCCTATTTTATTTTTGTATTCGGAATGATAATTTGACATAGGTATGTGTGCTTTTTCTCCAGATGAATTAAGTTGTCGTTAAAAACCTAGGCACTTGAGGTAGTGTGTGCTAGCCAGCTCACTCCCCTGGGACCTCGACGCGAGAGCCCTCTCGGCGGTGTTTCGCTGCCGGGAGGAGGCGCGCCGGGCCTCAGTCCACGGGGTGACGTCACGCGAGGTGAGCGCCTTGTTGGTAGAGTTCCGCACACTTGCTGTGGAGCTCTGGGACGTGCGACTGGCTGATCCCGGAGCCGGTCTTCGGACCGTCTCGGCGATCCGGCCTGTCTTAGCTGCATGGTTGAACAGGACCCATGGCGCGGTAACCTTCCATCTGGCTCAGGTGCTCTCCGGGCATGGATGCTTCGGGAAGTACCTGTGTCGGATCGGTCGGGAGGCGACCGGGTCCTGTCATCACTGCGGCTCCGTTGAGGACAGTGCTGAGCACACGTTGGAGGAGTGTCCGGCTTTTGCCGTAGAGCGCAATGCGCTATCCGCCGTTGTTGGGCAGGACCTCTCTCTACCGACCGTGGTGTCTGCCATGGTGAGTAGCGAGGAGTCTTGGGATGCGGTGCTCTCCTTCTGCGGCAGTGTCATGTCGCAGAAGGAGAGCGCCGAGCGCCAGCGCGAGCTGGACGATCCCGCCCGACGTCGTAGGCGAGGCCGCCGTGGCGATGGTGTCTAGCCCGGCGGCGCCCTGCAGGGGGGGCTCCGAATACTCCTGAGGTATCCCTGCCTGTCGTAGGAGGCGACTAAAAGGGCCTTTGGGGTCGTGGGGGTTAGGGGAGGTGGTCCTCTGCCCTCAATCGTCCCCGGAGAAGCCGACTGCAGGTGTTACACCCGGTCCGTCAGGATAGGGTACACAGCTGTCTATGTGGTCGTGAAACACCACCCTAGGTGTTCTGGGGGAGAATACCACTCCCTCGAGATGGGCCGCCAGGCGGCAGCGCGCGCTACGTAGACTTTACGAGATGAATCCCGACAGTGGGGATCCCGTTGGTTTTGCGTTAGCGCCCGAAGAACGACAGCCTTGAGGTTTAGTCGGTAGGGTCTCCGGAGATTGCTACCGGTTTCGAGCCCGACTCACCCTTTTAGGTCCACCCAGGACTCTAACTGGATGGTGCGTAAGTAAGCATTCCTCAAGTAAAAAAAAAAAAAAAAAAAAAAAAGGCACTTGAGGTAAGAAAGGTGAAATGTAATGGTGAAATGAAATTACGGGCATAAAGTTATGTATGTATGTATTGAATTTATAGTAGGATGTGTTATGACCATAAATTAAATTTTAACAAAAATAAAAACCGACTTCAAAAAACCCCGCAAAAAATGTTTATAAAAAAACACAAGTAAAAACTGCCTTAATAGCTATTTAAATGTCTCAACACTAAAAAGTATAAAATAAATTGCTTGCATGCTTCGATGAAAGTATTAATCTTTAACACGTATTTAAATATTTACAATAATCAGTTAGTTTTGGAGTCGGTGCCAGCCCGCGTAATTATATCATCATTTCGGAATTTGCAATTATTTGTTTCTTGGTGAAGGGTGGTAAAATAGGTTTTGAATATACAAAATCAATAAGTTAATATACTCATATTTAAACTAATTTGTTTCATATTGTTATTAGTAAGGTAACTTGTTATTAAGTGTCTACTTTTTTTTTAGTTTGGCTGGCACCGACTCCAAAACTAACTGATTATTGTAAATATTTAAATACGTGTTAAAGATTAATACTTTCATCGAAGCATGCAAGCAATTTATTTTATACTTTTTAGTGTTGAGACATTTAAATAGCTATTAAGGCAGTTTTTACTTGTGTTTTTTTATAAACATTTTTTGCGGGGTTTTTTGAAGTCGGTTTTTATTTTTGTTAAAATTTAACTTATTTGTTACTTTTTAGTGAAATTTATTAATAGGTAGGTAGACCAAATCAAAACGAGCTGCTATAATGAGACAGTGCCGGTCTTATGAGACTAAAGACGAAAAGGTATAACGAGCCTTTAATGTTTAAAGAATTACTTAAAACTACTAATCTTCAAAGAGTTATACCTTTCATCATCAGCTAAGCAACATAACATGATGAGTACGAGACGCAAATACTGGTATCGTTTTAGAAAAAATAAATAAAACACTTAACATGTCGTTAAAATTTAAGAGTGGCCCTCGTTTTCATGGAACCCCATCACTAGACCAAGACTTGGTAAAATTGAGACTATCTCGAGAATAACACTCAATATGGCCCTATAATATTGAAAGAATTATCCACGAACTCCTAATCGTTAAGGAGTTGCACCTTCCATCATCAGCTCAGCAACATGAGATTATAAATACCAGACGTAAATACTTGAATTGTTTTAGAAAATAACTAAAATAGATTGCACGCGCCTATAATACTTGAGGGTTTCCCTCGATTTGCCTAAGATTCCTTCATCAGATCCAGATGTGGTACCAATAGGACCAAATCCAGGATATACCCTTTTGAATAAAAAAAAGAACTCTAAAAATCGTCTTACAATTCTCGAAGATATCAATATTTAAAGAATCTTAAACTAATTCCTAATCGTTAAGGATTTGTACCTTCCATCATCAGCTCACCATCATAAGATGATAAGTACCATACGTAAATACTTGAAAAATCTTAGAAAATGTCTAAAACACATTGTACGTGCCTATAAAGTTTGAGGGTTGCCCTCGATTTTCCTGGGATCCCTTCATCAGATCCTGACTTGGTGGCAATGGGACCAATTCGGGAGTAAACCCTTTCGATTAAAAAAAAAATTTTGGAAATCGGTTAACAATTCTCAGAGATATCGAGTAACATACATAAAAAAAAAAAAAAAAAAAAAAAAAAAAAAAAAAAAAAAAAAAAAAAAAAAATTCAGTCGAATTGAGAACCTCCTCCTTTTTTTTGAAGTCGGTTAAAAATAGACTTTATGTATTTTCTTCCTTTGTCAAACTAGTAATATATTTAAAATAAGGTGGCTATTCATTTTTTTTAGTACATTTGCAATGGCTGTTCTAAATAATATAGGAAGATTTTCGTTATCGGGTTACAGATTTTTTTTTTAATTTTGTACATTATGTTTGTATTACGAAAGCTACATACACAAAGTACTTAGGCAATTCTGTATTGGAGGTAATACTCAATCAACGGCCGCAATAGTCCAAATAATCGCGGGCAGTTAATGAACGAATTTGAAAAGTTAGGCCGCACACACACCGGCGACTAATTACCGGCGCGTAATGCCGCCGCGCGGGACTTAGCGGCATTATCGGCGATTGTTCTAATGTTTAGTTGTGGCCGAGCCGTCATTACTGGCTCCTATTGCCGCTTATTGCCTATTGCCACCTAATTTGTGTTAGACGCGTGAATGTGGAGCCGCGCGATTTGTCTGTGCGGTTTAAATGTTGTCGTGCGTGATTGTCCGGCCTATGATGCTATTTTATTTAAACTTTTGTTGATTTTGATTACTGCCTTAATTGCTAATTTCGGCTAAAGTAGGCTTTCTCTGCAGTTGTAAATCTATTTTTGAATATGGCAGCGTAGTTATGCTATTTGAATGTAAGTTCTCTTTCATCACGAACGTAAAAAAAAATAATAATTTATGATTACTCTAAATTGCCTCTATAAAAATGTTAAAACTTCTCATATCAACTCATAGGAATTTTGCCTAACATTTTTAATATTACAATAAAAAAAAACTGCTTATGAGACAACTGATGAACGCATTATGTGATTTTGACTTTATTTAAAATACTATTTATTTATATACAAGGGTAACTAAGGCGCATTCTTAATTATCTTGCATGAAGATATGGCTACAATTCCTAAGTTATACCAATTAAAAGGATAGGTCAAGAATAAATTTGTTTTTTATGTTAAGTTGCAAAATGAATCTTTATTCTCGAGTGAGTATATATAAGTATATTATAATGTTGACCTATTTTTACCCTATGATGGACTGATTTTTCAATGTTTATATAAAAATTAACTTATAAAATATCAGTTAGTTAATATATGGACAATATTCGTCATATTGCTTACGGAACAAGCGATCACGTTTTAAACTGAGACCGTATGGAATAAATTACAATTTATTCCACTGTTCTTTTATCTGACTGTTGTAAAAGGTCTTAGTTAAATACTAAACAGCTTCGGCAATAATCTTCGCTTAGCTTTTAAATACTATAGTCTGCAAGTGACCAATGGATGGTATTAGTAGCCGTGTAATTTATTTCATTGATATCTCTAACTGTTAAAAAATCACGCCTTAATCAAACATTAGATAGTTTCAGCAGTAACCTTAATTCTTAGCTTCCCAATAGTATTGTCTGCAAGTGACCAATGCGTGGTGCGGCCGTGGCTGTGTTCCTTGCGGGTAAAGCTGCCTAATCCACCTCGATCCATCGGAGCCGCAAGACGCTTGTTGCGCCCTCGCCCTTGTGGGGCTTCTCTCCGCTATGCTAGCCTATAGTACTGGAGAGTACGTTAGGTCTTATCTTTGCTAAGATATTGTTATTTGAATATAGGATATAGGCGAGACTATTTGTAGAAAGCTTCGAACTTTAGCAAAGGATTTTTAAAAAGTATATTAGAAAATAGGCTATAGCCTATTTCACGTAGAGGTGCGATCGAAAAGCTAAAATCAAAGTTCTTCATCGTATACTATAGTAGAAGGAATTATAAACAATTTAGAATTGTTTTTTACATAACGGCTGAGGAACTAATGGACAATGGAATTTGCTATTATCAATTAATATCGTTTTAATACTTATGTGTGTTTTTTTTGTTATTAATTGTTAGTTCAATAGAGTGTCAAACACTTGGTATTTCAGGCATCTGATGGGCAATCGTGAAGTTATGTTTTATTCCTGTGTATTTTATTGAAAAAAAGCAAGGAAGTTATAGTGTTAGTTTTAGATATAGGCAGGTGGCGCGTCAATTAAGTCTTTAAGTGATTGTCAATGTAGAGTAAGGTTGTCTACCACATGATTAAATTTACACGTGATCAATAAAACGCAACGCTAGTGGAATTAAGACAATATAACGGACTTATTAGGTATTAAAATTGGCCTGGCAAGGAATTAAGGATCGTAGTGTTAAAAATAAAATTAAAAAGTACTTTGATTTCACAATCGAATGTAACTGTTTTCGAGAGTTACAATATTACTCTTCCCGTTCACAACTGACTCAGAAGGAAATCCGAACAGTTTCAACCTGAGACTAACTCGGATCACTGTCTGGACGAGTATGTCACGCTAAAATCTCTATGTAACAAAGGCAAGACGAGTCTGTCTGTCGTAACTAAGACGTTGGCGAGTCACCCCCGTGCCTCGGCCGGGCAGTAATCTGAAGAGGATTTAGTAAACCGCTGGACGCACATCGCTACAGATTAATTATTTATGGCCCGGCCCCCGCCCCAAGGCAGGTTTAGCTCCAGACGCCACCATTCCACTCCCATGCAAACTACTCGTCTTAATACAAAATTACCGCCAACTTAAATATTAACAAATCCTGTCTAGTTTCCACGTGTTAAGGTTGATTTTGCTGTAACTGAATAATTTAACGCTCCTTTGTCTTCATTGTCCAGCGAAGATTTGGGGGCTTGCGATGACCACCTTGTCATGGGCGAGCTTTGCTCTAAATCTACGTTGCATCTTTGCCGCTGCGTAATCGCTTAAGCTAGCCTGCTACGCCGCGCCGAATAATGAATCTATAAATTATTTAAGTGAATATAGTTTTGCGGTGTACATTGCCAGTTCAGCAACCAATCAATACATACTAACTGAAACGAGACTAGTTACTGCAAAAACTAAATCACGATTCCGTTTATTAACAGTCTAATTCGACTCTGTTTAAAACCTATGACACACATAGGTCTTAAGCAGAGTCGGAAAAGGTATACCTGACCCATACTAGTCAAAATGTGCTAGACAATATCCTCACCTACATCATACTCCACGCTGTAAATAGAAAATTACATAATAGATATGCCGGATCTTTTTATGACAATTAGGAATTAAATTGTGACCACGTGACATTGCACTGTTTACGAAGTATAATTTAAATTTTTGTAAAAAAAAAAGTGTGTAAAAAAAAGTTTTGTGTACCAATAAGATAAAATAAAATAAAAATAAATATATCTACTAATATGACGACTGTATAGCATCGCGGATAGTTATAAAACTGTCTTAAGATGATTAGTACAAATCTCGGCAACCGTATAAGCATAAGCAGGCAACAGTCTTCCCTGACAATACGTATCGAGTTATGCGTACATGTCGCTTTAATCCTTAAGGCGAAGCAAAGCGCGTAATATGGAGAAACCTTCTTAACCTAACAGGATTATCGTGTGGAGGCAAGCATTTCAGGGACGGATCACACCTTTCCATCGACTAACGCACAGATTTTATTACACAAATGAGATTAATAAACCTCCCTGAAATGCTACGAATTAGGGTTGAGGCACAGTCGGCCGGGATGGTGAAGCGGTTTTGACGGAATTTTACGATTTAGAGCAACTTTGTTCTCGTCTGTAGTTTTTTGTTAATCATCGGTATTTATTAAAGTCCATAGGAAGATTAGTAAAGACAATAGAACAAGGAGAGAATGATATATTTCTTATAAAAAATCTTGTTCAAGTTATAAACCGCAAATGCTACAGTCTATGATTTAAAATAGCAGTTCCTTTGTTTAAATATTTTTTACCGAGTCGATATTAATATAGAGATTATACAAAATTTTATTAATAGTTATGGAATTTTTTGGAAATATTTGTAATATAACCTGTCAAATTAAAGGGTTGAAAGCAACATAGTCATAATTGTCCTACTCCCGATGACAAGAAAACACGACAAGCAGATTTTAAAACAATACCTGATTTTGTAAAGCTTTGAACGACATATTTGTAAAACAATCTTAACGTGCCAATGAATTGCGCCACCTCTTGAGGGCGCGATGTGCCCTCTAATTCAATAGCAGTCACACCGAGTAAACACCGCACCACACGAGCAATTCTGAATAATATTCGATGTCAATTAAAACGGGAACAAACGAGCCGCCCTCAAAAAGGCCATTTATTACGAGTACACAATCACCGCTACGGGCGAAAACTGACAAACGACGTCGAGATAGGCACGTCTAAACCGAGCTTTTGAACTTCTTTGACGCGAGAGTCGATAAGCGCGGCGACAGCACATTGTGCTGCTATCCTGACAATGCTTCGTTTTGCAAGTTTTCACTCAGTAAGTAGGTAAATGTGCTAACGATTGACGGGAGGACACAAAGGCACGACACACGCGTTCATTCAGTTGCCGCCACAACGGCTAAGATAATGACGACGTTTCCTACCAACATCCCCTTTGAGTGTCGTTTGAATTAATTACATGAGCGTTCGCGAGTTGCCAATCGTAGGTTTTCTTGCCGCGGTTCTGGGAAACTTGAAGGTCGGAGCGATGCGGTAATTAGGATATCTAATTTGGAATAATAACCAATGCTTATCGTTGTTTTACGAGTATGTAATTAATATTCATAATAATCAGGATGACTTGTTGCAATTCTGCGAAATATTGACAGCATTGCCAATTGGAAAATACGTTAACGAGACCTAAAAATAAATAATTATATGTTATTATTAAAATACTAGATACTATATGGATGCGTGCTTTTATAAGAACAAGACAAGGACAAATTTACAGTATTGTAAAAATATACCTAAATAAATATAAATACGAAATGAATTCCGGACAATTCCAATCCCGATTGAAGGCAGAAATATTTATTTATTTATTTATTATTAGATTGTAATTCTTCTAGCCAGCGATAACGCCTTCGTTTAGAGTACAACATATACTATGCCTAACATATAATTATAAATCATTCCCAAATTTCTGCTCCTCGTAGATATAAAAAAAAAAACATTGAGTCTCTATTTAATTCAATTGAACCCTTTTAAAATACTCTAACATGTCCAAATCCTACGACACAATGTGAGCGAAACTAAATGTCGGTCAAGGGTCCCCGAGGTATTGAATACGTAATAGTTATTCGTCGAACAATCACACTGGGGGATGAAGCGTCGTCTTAATTAAAACCACAAACACGCCCCCTGACAGCCGTAACGCCTTTACAATTATTGTTAGCGTTATCTCGTGCCGTATTGTTCAATTTGAAATTAGCTAACTTGAGTTACAGTTGCTGTGAATAGGGCGAGATTAACTGTCCGTACACAATTAGAGTGGGGAAATACGGAGTTTGTTGGCTTGTAATATAATGTTGAATAGCGATCTATTATATATTACAAACTTTTGTACGTGGTCTGACCCTGCGAAATCGATTTTTCTAGAATAAAAAGAGGCTATGTCCTTGCTTAAGGTTAAAACTTTAAGCGTACTAAATTTCATTGCAACTGTTTTAGAAATTTTGGTGTGAGAACGGAATTGACAGATGGAGGTACTTTCGCATTTATAATATTAGACAAAATAGTACATTTTGTTACGTACATAATTCAAACGGCTACCAGCCGTCTCCGCTTTGAAATAAAACTCCACTAAAAGTAACTGTAAAGTTAAATCTTAGTATTAAAGTGGGGCATAATAAAGGCGGGAGCTTAGGGCAGGTAAGCCTTAGTACGCGGTCTAAGACCTAGGTGTCTTGTTACCTTCCTAGACGGTCAGTCGATACCTACATGCGTGGCTTAACTTACTTAACTGAATGTGGTATGTATGTAGTGTGTATGCGGATTTAGCTTCTGGTTAGGTAAGAGAAAGCTTGGAATATATCTAGGTAGCATATTTAGCTGGTTCAATGGCTTTCATCTCCACTTTAGTTAAAAAGTAAGAACTACTATCAGGTCTGCTAAGATCCTATATTGGAATTAATCAAGAGAGGGATGTGTCCTTTTTTTCAATATGCCATTTCGATTGGTCTATCTTACTAGCGGTTTAATTCCTTCGAAATTACACCATGCATACAAGGACAATATGTCTAATATAGAATCCTACAGAAAAATCAAATTTACTTTTATATTACTTGACCTAACTCTGGAAGTGTTATCAAAAATATATATACTTTGGACTATAAATATTTAATAGCTGTAAAGTTTACATATCACAGAGGTCAAAACTGGTATATAGCGCTCACATAGATGGCTAACTCTTATCTAACAACTGATTAAACCTGAGTTCAACGAAGTTTGCGGGTCAGCTCTAATTCTTCCAAGTACATCATAGAGCGTAACTCAGGTGGGCTTATCTAGTACGTTTACTCACACATGGCGAGACTAGACTTAACCCTATCCCGACTGGCGCAAGTTTGTTGTCCGGTCCAGTGAAGGGATTACGGGAGGCGAGCTCCGCGCCCGCCGTCTGTCGCCGCTGTTTTGACTAACGAAAATAATGTTTGCGGAAGGGTTAATTCGTTTTTACGCTGCAATAAACATGTGTGATTTCCTATTAACACTGCCACTGCATAATATAATGGATTTTCGCAATAAAAACCGGACCGACATACATCGTAAAGACCATAAAGGATTGCCGATTGTTAGGATAAGGGTAAAAATCTAATCTTAAGAGTTAGGAGATTAATATTAGTTTGCATGAATTTGATCAAAATTATTTCCAGATATAAAGAAGAGGCGGGAAGATATGTATAACAAAATATCTGTTGAACATCAACCGGAAACAAAATATTTTAATTTTAATTAGATATAGAAAAAATATACGAAAACTTCCACATTAAAATGTACGAAAGCCACTAGATATCACTTTGATCATACACCGGGATAATCACAATTAGGCTTAACGAGCTCAAGTGCATGACAACAAATCTGCTACGCACTCTGACCAATTGCGTGATGCGCTGTACCAACAATAATGTGTAGTTAATATGAAACAGCGGCCCGTGACACGTATTTATCGGGTTTCAGCATCCGTCACGCATCACGCCATGACTTAGCCGATCTAAATAGATCATCGCTCACGAATAGCCTGGGTAGACACGCCAATCCAATAGCCGGACTAGACGGTCTAGCTGGTATAGCTAGCTATAGATATATAGTATAGCTATCGGAATAGTATGTGTTTGTGTAATATAAAAGACGGTATAGCTGATTAAATAAAATAGTTATTGGAATATAGTAAGTTTGTAAAAATTGAAACTGTTTATTTTAAGCGCACCTTGCCTGCATATTGTAATTTTTATTTATACATTGCATTACTGAGTTTGATTAAACCATGGTTTGAGTAAATCCTGGATTTAGGAAGTCTGATTATTATATAGAAAAAAGCATGGGCGTATGGAAAGCATGGCTCAATAATATTGTAAAAATACATAGTATTGGCCCCCCATTGACCAAAAGCTGCGTAAGCCCATGGAAGGAATTATTCGAACCTTGTTCTTTATAGCAGTTTTTTAGGTAATATTTATAGCTGGTGTTCATATAAAGTTATTATTAAAACTTCACTAATAATACTCTTTAGCATTGAAATCATTGGACGGATCATTATGAATACGTTTCTTTAGGGAAAGCTTTGCAAAATACTTAACGCATCAACACATTTAATCTATGTATTATACTAAGCATTAAGAAATTAAGTTTTGTGCTGTTCAGTTTTCGGGTGGGATGAGACTTTTAGCGAATACTTACGGTAACTCCACGTTAAGTACACGCGTCTCTCAGTTCATTGTTAATGCCGACGTAGACATATAATGATTGCTTACTGGATATGACATTCTGAGACACGATTTTATTAGAGTCAGGGCCGGGTTTTTATGTAAGTGGCGCCCCGAAAACTAAAGGTTTCACAAAATCAAATATCTTAGAAATGAAAAAAGATCTTCGACGTTTTCGCGTCCCGTCAAGAAAAAATAACAGGATAAAAATTTGATTTTATCTACAAAGCTCAACAATACAGATACAATGCTAACTCCTCGTAGCAAAGTGTAAAATAATTCAAGTCAGATACAACAAAAGCGTTTATCTAACATTTATTTAACCTAATTTTAATATCAAATGATAATAAGCTTAAATCAATGTTGTATTATATAATAAATTGTAGGCATTAAGTTAAATATTAAACTATTTGATTACTTTCCATCTTCTCATATCTTATAATAATAATGACCAAAATTTTTATCAATAATTCGTCATCGCTAGTTTTATCCTCCTCACCGTTTTTATACCTCAGTTAGATAATTAATTTATACAAGGAAAATAAACGAATACACGATAAGAGTAAAAGTTCTTACACAAAGTTAAGTTCTTTACACAGCCATTATCTATTTAGGTAGCTATATATACAGTAAATCTGACCAATAGACCAAATAGCCCATCTATTATATTTCAGTAGGTCCTATTAAAGTCATCCCATTACTAATTTTATCTTATTTCTCATGGTCATATCAATGACCCGTCCATAATGTCACCATATTCGAGACATTACGTATTTATTGTATCCCAAATCTCCCGGTCACATCTAGTAATCATAGACACCTGGCCTACGTTAGGGCAGGGGCACACGTAAGCTCCGGCGAAAAGCGGCGAATCTGATTCCGAACATATCTGTTTAAGCCCGGCATCTCGGCTCGTGTGCGCACGCCACCACCTGCCTCTTCGTTTCGGGCCGCTGTCGGCAGGCTGTCTGAAAACGTTTATTTTGTCTAGTCTGCGGCGTAAACTCCATACAGTTTACTGCAGTAATAATAGAATATGCCACAATAGCATAATATATAAACAAAAGACAGTAGTAACTAAAGGATTTATTGTATTAACCTTACTACCTTATCACAATTTGTGCAGTAAAAATTTATTTCATATTTTCACATACATATCTAAATAACATAAAGCTCGTAAGTAATCCTCGAAGGGGTAGGCAGAGTCAAAGGGGTAGCTAATGTCCTTAACTACATTCAGCTAAAAAATAAAACTGGGCTGGGTTAGATGGAAAACTGTGAAAAAAGTAGCGACAAGTGGCTAGCCTACAAAATCACACATGCAAACCCCGATATACCATTAGCCGCTTTTACGACATGCAAGGCAAGGAAAACGATTAGCACATTCTTTGTCCACAACCAACATGGGACTCTAAAATACCTAAGGTTTACATAATAAAATTTAAATAATATTAATAAAAATGCTAAAAAACACAATTATAAAACCTTTTAATAGTTCAAAATCGATAGTTAAATGGATAATGTATTAAGAATCTATATTTATACATAATTAGCATCAAACAATTTACGAGTCTTAAATATTTATATAGTATAGTAAATTTCTTCTCAATTTATTTGTTCCGTTCTTCCTTAGTCTACGGTTTTAATTCGTTGCACTCACAAGTAAGGCCCTCTTGACTGTCTCGCTGCCTTTGTTAACTCCTTTGAGTGGCTTAGATCGGCTAAACTTCTAGCTACAACTTTTATTTCCACAACTAAGCCTTTCATTGGTACAGTAGTGGAGGCAAGCCAATTCTTTAAACAACTTCCCAATACAACAAAAGCGATGATTTACCATGGTTTGAACTAAAACACACGCGAATAAGGCTCATTTAGATCATATTTACTAAAAAAAAAATTCTGATATTACTTTATAAAAATTTTGCTTAGATACGCGAAAAAGACAACAATGGGACAAACCGCTGAACTAATTATAATATATTTCTTGAATTCAGTGATTCGTCCCATTGGGCCGAACGTGTTGTGGGACGAAACGCTGAACGTCCCTTAATTACTTCGGAATTAATCGGAGCCAAAATGCAATTTATAGATATTGAATATTTAATTGGACGCGGATAAGAGAAATATTAATATATTACACATTGGCTCATATTAAATTCTGTTTAACTAAATCCGTTGATCTTGTAGTAGACTGAGCTGTTGCGATAACTTCTAAATAAAACGTAACAAGGAAAATGCCTGGCTCGATGGCGCATTTGGTGGTTACCCTGCCCTATACGCCAAGAGTTGTGGGTTCGATTCCCACCCAGGACAAACATTCGTGTGATGAATACTTGTGTTTGTTCTGTGTCTGGGTGTTAATATCTAATATTTAAGTGTATATTTGTAATACCACTGTTGAATCTGATATCCGTAACACAAGTGCTTACGCTACTTAGCTCGGATTCAGATCAATTAATATGATGTTGTATATTAACGATAAAAAGTAGGTTTTGTCTGATAATAAACTGTTACCATAGTCTATGTTGGTTTGAGATACCTACCATCCTAATATAAATGTAAGCACATATCATAAATATGATATCGTTCTTACACGGCCGTGGTGCATCCGGAACAAGTCCATTATTGCCTTGATACCTGAAATCTAAATCTCTATAATAGTAAATTATTTATGAACTAGAACCTTTTATAAATTTTTAACATAGGGGTTCTAGAAGAATCCTTCGTTAAGAACGCTTTAAACTGCGCTAAAGGTATTGCTTGACGTATGCATGAAAGGTAAACTCTGCTAGAAATGCTGTTTGACGAATGTATAAAAGCGGAAACAATGCTACTGAGTACTGTGTAAAAAGACTTTCGATAGCACCATGAACTAGCTCTAAAGTTCCATCTAAGTAGTGCGCGTCTTGGGCTAAGCCGAGCCTGCTCGTCTCCGCGTCTAATTGCTGTTTTATGTTGTGCGCTAATGAACGCAACTTAGCCCCAATTTACACCGCCGGAGATTAACAGCAACATTGTAACCAATCTACGTATAGCATGAATACGAGGATGAACTGGTTTTGAACATGAGAAAATTTAAAAGTCTGTTCCTTAGAAGAGTTCTTTGTGTTGCCTTTACATGTTTGTGTGCATGATTTTTAGGACGAATTATACCTACATACTTATTAATAGATTTAGCGTTTTCTATATTTGACGGCTTTCGCGTCCAGTTGTGTGTATTTGATATAAAGTGTAACAAATGTACTTGTAAGTTATTGTTCCTATTTTTTCATGATAATCTTCTTCGGTCACACAAAGCAAGTTCTAAATACTTAATTTTTCGTGGACGAAGAAGACTGAGTTCCTAAATTCATAGATGTCGCTTGGAATTAAATGCGCTTAAAGTAAATTGAAGTCGAATCATGTTTTTATAAACATTCCGAGGAACAAACCGACATTAAAACTAAATAAATATGGAAAAATCTCAAAAACGTCACCAAATCATCATCAGTTTGTTGTTCAAAAAACCCTAATCCGCTGCGTAAAAATAAATAGTGGGGATTAAGGCGCGTACAAATGGCCGGTTTTACGACTGCGCGAGAGTTTCAGCGCAGTTTCGCACACACTCACTAATACGATTTAATTTTATGCCGGATTTGCGATAAGAATCCCGCGGCTGTACAGATTTGCGCGTGAAATGACGCAAGGCATAAACTTAAAGCAGGTTTAGGTGTTGTTATGACTTGGGATTCGGTTATTATTAAATGTGCTAAAATGCTAATGCTTTTTCACCCAATTTGCGTAAAGGGTTAAGTTTTTACTCGCATAATAACTTTGAGTAATATCTAACTAAATTATCTTAGATAACAATAAGCCAACATACTGTACTATAATGTCCTCCTAACCGATATCGGTCACGGCGGCTAATCTCAATGAGAATTAGCTAACTGCGCAAGTGTGTGCGCAAACACAGGTGCACTCTCTATTCCTTCACTGTCATAGTCCGGTGAGACTGCAATTCGACGTGACCGGAGAGAGGTCAGGCGCAGGACCAACGGCTTAACGTGCAGGCACGGGGGTGATTAAACCGCCAACTTGCTGACTCCGGGCTGTTACTGAATAATTTCAATATTGAAATACTCAGCCACAATTTTTTTTCCCGACCCGGGATTTGTACTATAACACGTATACATATAGCATATGATATTTTACCGATTTTTTAACACTAAATATACAAAAGATACCTATGTCTCATCTCCTTTATTTGCTTAAGGCTTTCTGCTACTCTAGTAACAATGAAATAAAAAAAAAAACCTATTAAATGAATGAAAAAAACCATTGACTATGTTACTGTTTCTACGGCAACTTTCTACGACCTTACTAAGAACAAAATAGATATATGACGGTATTAATAAAGAAAAGATACCGAAATACAGTTTGAATAAAATAAAAAGACAGCGATTTAAATGTTTTATTTCTTGGTGGCATATGTGGAAACCCATAGAAACAGATGAAAATAACCTGCAAGGCAATTGAATATACAAATGTTGAAGAGTATAAGGGGCTCGTCACTCAGTGAGTGACACTCTTAACTCTCAAGCTTACGTCTAAATAATTGTATTTAGACGTTAACTTGAGAGCTAGGTATAACACTTTCTTCATTGCAGCAAATGTTATCCCCTGGTATCCCTGAGTTTAACCTAAATAAGAAATCTTGCCAGGAAAAAGAACAAGATACAAGCTACGACTAACGATGTTAATCGAGCATTCCGCTTCCTCTTCTACTTCAAACCGCTTTGCAACACCTAGATTGTAGCTAGGTTAATTTTCATACACACCGCAAGCACTCTAGCCCATACCAACAGCTGCACATAAACAGATTTGTGAACCGGCGTCATCAACTTAAGTCTACCTTAAGTGTTTTGCAGAAGAGATTATTTAGCGTCTCGTAAGATGCGGTAATGCCGAAATTATCTTTAACGTGGGTTATGAGTCACGTGCATTGGGTGTAAACATCGGTCTATTGTTTTAAAAGGTGGTGCAGTGTGCATACTGTAGATAGTGAATACGTTTATAATGTATGTACATATGTTATATACGCACAAGGGCCTACCTATGAGTCTTAAGTATGTAAGTATAAACGGTCATAAACGACTTAGTTACGATATCTATTTACCACACTATTCATCATCAAATGCATAGTTTGGCAGGCTGGCTTAACCGTTTCACTGCCCCGTGTATCATTTATGATACAAAACAATTTTTTTTTTTGTATTGTATCTAGCGTTGGACAGTAATATTGTTAATCTATGAAAAGCTAAATTTTTAGTGGGTAATTGTAAATGGTCTTACATAATAGTTAATACACAAAATTCATCATCAAAACATCCCTTTCACTTTACCCAAACTTTCATTAAAACAAACCATCTCTCCAAACACGAGCATCTAACTACGCGTACTAAATAAAGTGTCCGGCATCCCAGTTTCATAACTGGGGATTTAACTGACCAGAGGACGGGACGGTTCGCGACTAAACCCAACTAATCCAAGCTTCATATTAAACCATAGGTGGCTAGGTGCTAACCTCCCCCCAAAGAACTTGCCAACACAAACTATTGAAAGTTACTTAAACGATTACCGTGCTTGCGAAATTTCAGGTGTTTTAATGTGAGCTTAAAGATGTGTGGAGGTGCCACAGAGTCACGTTAAGTCGCATTTGTGTAATATTTTAAGTGCCTTTCGTCAGTTTTTTATTTATTTTAAGCTATCAACGTAATCTTTCTATGCTGAAGAATTCTTAGTTTGTCGTTTGAAAAAGGTCGGTATTTTAGGTATTGTTGACATTTAAGTGTTGATTTGAATCAATAATACCATCCAGTTTAAAGTAACTGTCGTAGAATAACAGGGATATTTTTAACAGATTGTAAAAACGATAATATACAAATAATGTTAGTATGATTTATAAAATTCAAATATACATTTAAGATATTAGCGCTCGCTCCATTTTTAGAATCTTTCTAGTAAAGATTTCATCTATTGTCGATCGCAACTCTGTGGCGACGAAAAGCGATAATGCAACGACGATACACCCGCCCAGGGTATTATTAAGAGATTACTGTATGGAGAAATTCATAATTTCCCGAACCAACTGTTTTGTTAACCGAATTTCGGGATAGTATTATGTAAATTCAATAACTGGCTGGATACACCCTTGCTTTCAATTGATACCGTAAATCACTGTATTCATCTGGATATTACAATTTATTTAATATTCAGGAATATTATTGTTTGGACGTTTTGGTATTACAAGTTATAATCTTCAAATTGAAGTAGGTAAAATTTTCAGCAAACACTTTTCTTCGCCTACCATTGCTGAATAATCAAAGACAAACTTTACTTCGCAACAATTCAGCTAGCTGCTTCCCGAAGCGGCAGTTTTTTCTTCTCCAAGAAAGCCTTTCGCTCAAAGTCCAATAAAGCGCAGACGCACTTAGACGTTAAAAAAGCGCAACGAAGCAGCAAAAACTATTTAATATAACGCTAAAGCACAAAGAAAGTACGCTAAAAGCATCGACAAAGAGATCCCGAGCGAACCGAGACATGCAACAAGGATTAATTATTATTTTAACATTTCTGACGGTTTTTTGCGCGTCGAGCAAGTCAAAAGCGTTGCTCGCTCGCTTGAAAAGTTGCTAAATAATTAAGACGCCTTTAGGACACCGTTTCGACGTCTGCCACTTAAGTGGGTGATTTTTCAGCGGGGAACGCGACGCCAAACTTTTTCCGGTCTATTTTGGTTCTTAGCTTATGACGGGCGACGTTAAGTTGTATTGTGGAACGTCGAATGGTAGCTTGTAGCTAGAGTTATGTACTTTTCCCGTTAAAAGTTGTAGATGAGTTATTAAGATGAGGCAACTGGATTGATCGTAGAAATAATACGTGTGAGCCTACAATAGAATAATAGGGAATCGATTTTATCTGATGCACGTATGAGCTGCATTATTTAGACTTAGCTTTCACACAGAGATTCACTCATACCAGCGTTTAATGACGTAAAGAATTTTATCGACAGATTGCTTATTTTAAGTAATTTTCCTTTGACTATAATGGAATGGACCGTACACACGGTATAATGTATTTAAAAATATATATAAATATTTTTTTATTTTATTTATTAGGAACCTTTTACAAATCTTCACAGGAAATCCGAAATGATCCGTTACATCCGAGCTTACATTATCTTGAAAAAAATAATAATATGGAGTTAATTATTTTTGTTAATATATTTAACTTTAATTTTAAGTCTTAATGGAACTGTTTTGAGAAAATTTGGGCCAGCGTTACCTCGCTAAAGATGGTTATTATTTGGCCAATGAGTAGAAACATGTATTTTTATTAAGTCTCACATGTAAACACTTAAATAAGTCAGAAATGACCAGAAATTGACTTCCACCACAATTTAATTGTTTTCTTTTTTATGGAAAAGCCTCACATAAAGATAATTGATTTTGTCACAGGTAAAACCCTGCCAGTACACTGCGTGGTTGAAGCCGTGTCCTCCTTGGAAGAGGGCGCGTGGAGGCGTCGAGCTGTTGTGGAGACAGACAGTTACGTCATCATCCCCTCTGCTACCGCCTTCCATGATCTCGTGCCTGCTGCGATGATGAGGCTGGGATACCCTCAAGAGCTGGCTTCTTCTGCTAAAGGTAATATTCAACCTCTATATTGATCAAAACTTGAAAACATATGATCTTTTAATTACGCAATGACTTGATAGGCTTCTTAATCCTGAGGGGCAGACTTTACGTCGAAAGTGTCCATACACGGAATTCAGAGATAAATGAAAAAGGTATTACTTGTGTCTGGTGATTTTGGTACCAACTTTGATATTAATTTCCATAATGTACAAATATTCATATATTGTTATGGGACATAAAAAGAATGAGCCATTATTAGCCATATCGGGTATTGGGTATGTGAACGTGTAGGTGACGAGCAACCCACTTGTCACTACTTTTTCACAATTCTAATCATTTTCAAAATCTAACTCAGCCCCGTTTAATTTTTGGCTGAAAGTAGTTAAAGGGGCTTACTGCCTCTAACTCTGCCTACCTCTTCGGGACGGGAGTATGTATGTACTTACATACTTATATTATGTTAGGATATTTAATACTATTGTCATATAAATATATGATTTTAAACTTTCGCGTTGCATTATTACTGGAAATAATACTGACGGGACTAAACGCGATAAGCTGTAAGAACTCATGCCTACTACATAATGCATATCGTGTTTAGTCCCATCAGTATTATTTCCATTGTCATATAAATACAATAGCTTATTCAATATCTTTCCTTGCACCAGGGTCCGTGGTGATAAACAACTGGAAGCCGCTGCCCTTCGAGAGGATCTCTGACGGGCCTCTGGCTACTGTGGGCGAGGTGCTGGGCGAGTTGACCACCGTGGCCACTCTGCGCATCCAGCTGCTGCGGCCCCGACTCACCCCGCTGCAGGACATCAAGGACAAGCTGCTGAGACTGCTGCTCGTGCAGAGCAGACCGCTGCTGATGTCCACTGGGTGCCCGTTGGATGAGGTAATTATTATAAAATTATTGTATAACACCTCATTTTTAACTTTCGTACGTTTTACTGTTATTATATTTATGTTTGGATCCATCCATATCCCCTATCTTAGGTATAGCCTAGAATATGGATAATTTCCTAACCATACCTTCATAAGTAGGGTAAGGAAATTATATGTACATATAGATTCAGGAGTTGCGTATTTACGTATCATTGTCCTTTCACATTCAGGAGGTATAAGAGTTAGACAATATGCGATCCACTTTTCGATACTGCTAGGAACGCACAATTACTAAAATTATGAATAGCGCGCTTGTATTTTATCAATCTTTATATATATAAAAAAATCATGTCACAGTGTTAGTTGCCATACTCCTCCGAAACGGCTTAACCGATTTTGATAAAATTGTATGTGTACACTTGGTAGGTCTGAGAATAGGTGGTTATCTATTTTTCATACCCCTAACTGATAAGGGTGGGCCACTCCAAAACTCTAACTTGGGAACGGCTTTACCGATTTCGCAAATTCTTTTTTAGTTGTGTTTGTTATTGTCAAGTGAAGATTCTTATGAAAGAAAAAATAAAAAAGTTGCGCGGTAAATGAAAAAAAATGGGTATCGAAAATCCGAGAACGGGACGTTACGAAGTGCGCTAGTTATATACATATATATATATATATATAAGGTTATTTTCGTAAAAACTCTGGGTTGTTAAATTCTCTAAATACGAAAATTTTAATTTTGAAAGGAGACATCTGTCCAGGTATTCAGCACATTGATAATTAACTAGGTACCTATGGCTCACATTGGGCTATTATTTTAATGAGCACACATATTGACACAAAGCAACAAATTAATTGATACACATTCATAACGCATGTTATTAAACCCGTCATAACGGCATTCAGCGCAAATCTATCTGGCGAAACACCTGTACGTATAATGTGGGCATTAAAATCATCCGAATTCATTCATTGGCTGACAAAACGCGTCCGCTACACTGCGCTAAACCATCGCTCAGTGTTCGTGCGGCTCAGTAATGTTCTTTAATGGTTGGTAACCCCTGCCCGCGTCACAATGAGCTGGAGAGTAAACCTTTACCCCTTATTATCGGGGAACTCATTGTTTCCCATATTTAAAGCCGGTAGAGTCTCTCAATGAAAATTGCGTAGTTGCCAAACGTTAGCTTTGCTGTTCGGGAGATTATGCGGCGTTGGGTGATTTTCTTGTGGTATTATGTTTGCATATTGTTTTCGGGGATGTGGCTCGGGAATGATCGTGATTTTTCTGTTGCACTAATGATTGTTTGTGCGTTATTTTGAATCGTCATAGAAATCATATTATGAGAAAGCTTAGCTTTTAGCTACAATTATGTATGTATACGAGTATGTATTATGTAGGTGTTCCTGTAGCGGTGGTAGCTCAATGGTAAGGACACGCGCCTCTTAACCGAGGAGTGCGGGTTCAAACACGGGCACGTATATCTGGATTTTTCAAGTCTATGTACGTATTCATACCATTAGCTCGACGGTGAGGGAAAACATCGTGATGAAACCTGCAAATTCAAACAACTTTGGATTTGTAACCATGATCCAAAAATTGTCTGGTTCCCCTATCTTAGGGTTACGAAGGTCAGATCGGCAGTCGCTTCAATGTGATTACCAGACTCGCTAAATCCTGGATCATGGTCTAAGCGGACCCCGTATAAATACGGGACATAACGCTAGGAAGATGATGATTATGTAGGTGTTCCTCATGAAAAAATCACTAGCAATAGGAAGCAAAAATTGTGTTGATTAGAATAGTCATCTATTCTAATCAACACAATTTTTGCTTCCTATTTTATATAAAATGACCATACAATGTAACAAGTACTCATATTTTGTCGAAATATTCTAATTAGCTTAAAAACAATTGTTAAAAAATAAAAAATAGCAAATAGCATAAGACAAACATACATAGGTATATACATACATACATAACATCACTCCCATGGTCCCCGAAGGGGTAGGCAGAGTCGAAGGGGCAGCAAGGCCCTTCAACCACATTCAACCAAAAATAAAGCCACATACCAACATAGGACAGTGGGCTGGGTTGGATGGAAAGCTGTGAAAAAGGAGTGACAAGTGGCTAGCTCGTCGCCTACTCAGTCACATACCCAAAAGCCCGTACTATGTAGAAACATACTATGGAAAAAACATTCAACCTTGTTACCACATAACGTGGATCCGTCATAGATAAGGTAAATGTCATATCAACGTGACGAGACGTGACATCGCAGGGCTAGATTTTTCACTTAAAAAGTACCCTTGTGAAGGAAAAATTTATTTAAATATTTTTTCTTGCATAAATGTTTATAAATATATTACCATAGAATTAAAATTTTTGATACTTGAAAATACAGAACAACACTTCCAATTAAAAAAAAAAATTATATTATTAGTAACAGTTTAAGGTACTCAAGCACTATACAACATCGCTATCCCAATGCCACAGTTGTCAGTAATAAATATTAATTAAAGCTACGTTCGCGTATTATCATCAAAAATGCAGACACATAAAATAAAATCCTCGTATCCAAAATTTTTGACACAGATAATGAAAACACCGAGCCCACAGGGCCGGATTCGAACAACTCGCGATGGAAACAGATTATCAAACTCGTTAAGTAGACAAGCGCGTTCTCATACAATTCGGAGGTCGTTATAATTTGCGAGGTTACGTCTAAGTCCCTGCTAATAAGGATCATCACTGGGGGAAGAATTAAGGAAGCATTTGTTTTGATGTTCGCGGCTGCTCCGCGTCTTAACAAAAGGAAGACACGGTTAATAGAAATTTTCATGTCGGGAGATCGTGTTTGGGAATGTTATTCTTGGATCTTTGCGAAAGCTTATAATTAATAATAACGAATGGATAATATGTCAAGTATTTTTTTATTAAACCTTTACATTTGCTAACTAGCCTTTACCGATTAAATAACAGACTATAATCTAAGATATACATACTTAATAAAAGAATATTGAATGTCACATTTAAGTCCACGGTAAATGTGAATTATTGCCAAAATATAATCTCGTCACTAACCAAAATATCAGAACGTTTTCCAAAAGTCATTTTGTGTGAACGCCAAAAAATATTAACACAAATTCACTTTTACTGTGTAATAAATTAAATAGCATCAAAGCTGATCAAGGGTAATTCCTAAGGCGTCTTTGATGAAGTACGTGTGTATATTCTAAGAAAATTATATTTACTCATCCAAAGAGGTTTAAATCTCCATATCAGAAGATAGATACAGCAATTTGTCGAGGGCTGAGTACCTGTCTCACACGCGGGATCTCCATACATAATAAATTTAATTGAATCGCAGACTCATCCACCTCGCGAGCTTTATTATATTTTCTAAATATCCAGCGAACGGGTTAGGGCGGGGGAGGCCGTCTTACCAACTTGAGCTCGAAAGAGGGCTAAAAGGAGTTTTAGACGTACGCTTTTGATCTTATTAATACCATAAAATAATGCTTTATAATCTTATTAAACGCGAGGTTAGCGCTCCAAGCTCCCTCCCGGGCTTAACCGCCTGTCGGGTTCGCGATTTCAATTTAGCGTCCTCATTGACACGGGTAAGTGGGCCACCAACTATTTTAACATTTAAATAAAGGTAACTTCACACAAAGAAAGTCGAGAGATACAAATTGAACGATTCCGAAAGTTGGGAATGAGGCAAAGGAGTTCTGCAAGATAATCAAACACTCGAACGGCGAAGTTGGTAGCTAAACGCTAGATGAACTCGGCTCTATGATATTATGGTAATTTATCGCACGCCAATTTGCGCCACTTCGATTTCAACTCGGAACAAACTTTCGGACGCCTTCGGAATACTTTATCGAAGGGTTTCTAAGGAGAAGGACAACGCAGGATTAATTTAATGCCATAAATCTTTTAAGGGCTCGTTCAGTTTGAAATTCTTTAAACTGTTCAAGGTCTCCACTAGAATTTTGTTATTACTTCATTAGCGTAATGGAAACAATATCAGATAAGACTAAGCCTATTGTGTTCTAAGATGTCCTTTCTAACAGTAGTATCAAGCCATGTTCGCGATACACACCAAATTACGTACTTAGGCGGATTACACGTGACAAGAGTTATCACGCGCAGGCGCCTTGTAAATATTCTGTGTAGCTGAAACAGACAATATCTGAAAACAAATATGGCCTCACTATTTAAAAATATAAAACAAAGAAGCAGATTAACGTATCACTCGAGCGCGGTTAATTCCTTGCGGCTGACATGATTTATAGGCACAATCTCGATGTGTAACACTCACACTTAATTTAACATTTGATTTAGCAACAGTTGAAACGCAAACTGCGGCTTGACAACTCGCTTGACGTCGTAATCGCTGGCATTGTTCTGTGTAATCTAGCGATATGGGCAGATCTTACTTGCATAATGTCAACCTGGGTAAACTCGGAGGCGAAGCCATAATCCGACAGGTTCTTTTATGAATGACTACTTGTTGCGCTATTAATACCAATCCAAACAAGCTGTTATGTTATCACCAGAGCAAATAGTTGTGAAATTCAAACATGTAATGGAATAATTTTCAAATCGGGCCGCTTATTCGTTGCCTAAACAGATCGGTGGTACAGCGGCTCCCCTAATGGGTTAACACGGAACATTTTAGTAGAACCACTTAGTCCGAGTATGTTGGCGCTAGTTGAAGTCTCAGTAGGTGGACGCTAATTGCTTAAACGCCCTTCCCGCTCATTGTTTTAGAGCAGACCATGATTGAAGTTCGGCGGCGCGAGAGTGGCCGCGGCACTAACCACCGAGCAAACACCGTCAGACGCGCCCGCGAGCGCATGACACATGCATTAACAGCCGACCTAATATTTTCATAATCTAATGGCGATGTTCTGTGAAACAATGCTCGATGTTTATTCAAACAATTATCTCTGTATCTGCTGCTGGTTAGACTGACCTCCTTAAAACCGTCTAAATGTTGTTTGCGGTATCTTGTTTCTTACTTACTTTTGGAACAACAAGCGATCGCCGATGTTGAAATGTTTTTCTTGTTACAGGTGACATTAGCTCAGATATGCCGAGGACAAGACAGGACGCCGGGGCCGCACAATTTCCACGAGCCTTCGGAAGAGATGCGCAGGAAGTTCGAAACTTGGTGGAGCGCGCAGGTGTCCCCGCGGCCTCCTCCGTTCAGCCCCAGGCGATATCCCTCGCCGGGCCCCAAAAACCGTTCACCGACTCTCAATACTATCCCAGATCATCTGCACCCAGCCCTGCAGACGGTCCAAAGCCAGTATCCGACGCAAAAAACTAGAATGCGGACGAGTTTCGACCCAGAACTGGAGCTTCCGAAACTACAAAGATGGTTTTCGGAAAACCAACACCCCAGTCGACAGCAGATACAGCAGTATGTTCGCGAGCTGAATAATTTAGAGTCGAGGCGGGGGCGAAAACCTCTTGATGTGAACAACGTTGTCTATTGGTTCAAAAATGCTCGCGCTGCTCAGAAGCGCGCTGAGCTTCGCAACATCGGAGGTTTGGGTTGCCATCTTGGAGTCAACGGTTTTAATAGCCGAAGTCACAGTCCCACTAACGGTTCGTTGATGGCTGGTAATGATAGCTATACTTCACACGACCAAAACTCGATGAAGAGTCCAATGCAAATGTCAGGTAGCCCTGGCAGGTATCCGATGTCTGTAATGTCCGAAGACAACTTATCTAATGGAGGGTCAGATCTGGAAGAGGATGGTGGAGACTTGAACCCAGACGACAGGCCGGAGAGTCCTGATGCCCCACTTTCTTTGATCACTACTAAGAAGAACAACAATGATGCCGACGAAAGGCCGCAAGAATCCCCAAAACCACCGGACATAATAAAGGTATATAAAAATATTTAATCTTAATATTTTATATATTCATAGGTAATCCTTACAAATTATACATATTTTAATTTTCTTATTCATGTTAAACTACTTTTGCGCTAAAGTTTGTATAATAAGGTTTTCAGTATTATTCCTATTCAATCAGTAATTGTAATAAGCCCAATACTAATGCCCAAATCACGGTGAAAAACTGTGTAAGTATTATGCCATTATACTTCATAAAGCTTCTTCACTAATACAATATTTTCATTATCGCAGGTACATGACATCAAACAAGAGCCGAGAGACTTGAGCAAACCGGAGCAAACCAGCTCCCCGCAGCGGTCTCCGGCTAAGAACAGCGACAGCTCTCACAACAACAACAATAACAACAACGAGGAAGAGAATGGCAACGTCGACGACCACGACGTGTCCGACGACGAGGTAGTCCAAGAACGCCACTACAGACCCACGTCACCACATCTGGACCGCCTGCCCTTCCCGATGGTACCAAACCACGCTATGTTCGGCCACGGCATCATGTACATGAGCCAGTATATGAGCGGGTTCCCCGGAGTCGGCGCCGTGCCCGGAGAGGGCGCCAGCGGGCTTAACCTAGCCCTCGCAGGGGCCTCAGACGAGCGGCGCAAACGCAACCGCACCTTCATAGACCCCGTCTCTGAAGTGCCAGTTCTGGAACAATGGTTCTCGATGAACACGCACCCATCACACAATCTAATACTCAAATACACGGAGGAGCTGAACAGGATGCCGTATAGGCAGAAGTTCCCACGGCTCGAATCGAAGAACGTGCAGTTTTGGTTCAAGAACCGCCGAGCGAAGTGCAAGCGGTTGAAGATGTCGCTGTACGAGCCGTCGTCTCCATCGCACTACTCCCACCCTGGACATCCGCATGCCATCGCCGAGCGTAAATTGGTGTGAAGTGGAAGTGTTATCAATACGGCTTAGTAGTTCAATCGGGCCCCATCATCAAAGGCGTTTCAGTTTATGATGTCAGAAATTAAAACGAAAGACTGAATCCGAATCGTTTAATGGTGTGTAGTGCCATGTTAGTATTAATTATCACGGCGATATCGTTAATAACAGTTCGTATTATTCAAAGGACTTTTAGTACTATAAGTACAGTCAAAGTTTTTGCTTTAGGTAGGCGACTCCAAAGCAGCTCTTTTTAAGATTAGATTTATAATATTACGTGTTTATGTACATATATGTATAAAGCTATTAAGCACGTCGCAAATTGAGAAGGAATCTCATATGTACTCCGTATGTATATAAGTCTTATGACTCAATTTAATTTATTTAACTGTAGCGTAGTTGTAAAATAATAATCTGTTACTATTCCTTACGTAATTTTGAAATGGATACTCAAATAAAGTTCCACTTAAATTATCTTTAGACGTAGTTATGTTAGTGGAAGTTAATGTTAGAACGATATTCCTTCAATGTTATAAAATTGTACATTCTTTGTGTAATTATTGAGTCATAAATAGTGATAGTACTGATATTACATTGCACATAATATTGTAGGGCATCTAAATTGCTAATAGATAGTACTGTTCGAGGAACTCTGTTCGCTCGGCTCGTATAATAGATCACGCACATTCCGTGTTTGTCTTAAGTTGTAAGTAATGCTTCTCAATCCAAAGATTGGTTAGTGTTATAGAGGGAACATGTAAGATATCGAACCGCTCACAATATTATTTATTGCCAGCTTGTCTCATCAGAGGAATACATAAAACGTGACTTAAATTTTCGTTTTGAGGCAGTGTTTTGAATTTTTGAGAATTATAGTTGCTATCTTGCTTGTTTTACATTGAAGCCTCATTGTATGTATATGTAAAATAACCAAAAGGCATTATCTTTCAAAGTTGTATGTTATGTTTGCTATTTTCTTTTTATAATGATAACTATTTACAAATTTTGTTTAGGTCTTCGTTGAAAAGCTTCAAGTACTCTATTATTAATACTCTTCAAAAAAATTAAGTGCTGTGCTCATACAATGTGATTGTTTGACATGTTTGGAGATTTTATTTATTTATTCAGTGGTGAGACAAGTTAGCAAGAAGATGTTAAGTTACAGTATTTACGCATTTACCGCTGGAGGCTGTTCGCTAAATCACATCGCTACTGTTTTAGTATCTAGACTATTTTAACAATTAAACAATTGTTTTGTTATTCCATGTTATGCTTGTTTTGTGAAGCTGTGATGAAATTTCCAAATATTGTAAATATTTTATTAAAATTGATAAGGTTCTATGGTGTCAATGTGTCACTCCGCTCACAAGAACAGTTAGTATTTACCGCTTAGGTAATGAAAATATTGGCTAAATGTTTATTCGATTCAATTATATAAACGGAAATTAAATTGAATATATGAAATGCGTGAACTGTTTTATTTTAGCAATAATTACCATCTTTCCCGTAATAGTTACCATTGTTTTTATCTTAATTATGTTTCTCCTCTCAAACAGTTATTACACAGAATATGCAGCAACCCGATTTTTTTTCTAAAAAGAACCCTAAATAATTTTTTAGGATTATTTTTATCTCACTAAAATTCGTCACAACCGTTTAGTTGTTTAAGGGCTAAGAAAGCTGAGTTACATAAGATAAACCAGTTTGTTAACTTCATTGATAAAATAAGATTATTCCATTCTTGGTTCAAAGTATAAAACATATATTGTTAGAGTTACAACTTACTCAGTGTGTCAGTCTTAAGAATTTATTTATGGAACAGATTACTAAAACATTATTTTCGAAAGAAGTTTGAGACAGAACTTAGATTTTGCTTTGACGTCGGAAGCACCAAGAGGTGTAAACAAGTTTAGCGGGCCTGTATCTTGGCAAGTAACACATCCTTTCCTAATCGAATCAATCCGCAAAATTCAATTAGCGCCTGACGACCGATAACTTGCAGTGAGTGGAAAATGACCCTTGCTTTGCCGTGCCGGCCATTGGAAAATCTTGTCAAACTTACACGAGCCGCGCCAAATAAGTAGAATTTTCAATAGATTTTAGTTAAAAAGCTGATGTTGTTGTTCAAGTATACATATTGTTATCAGCTACTAACAATTATATAATAAAGGGAGCAATATATATTTAATGATCGCTAGTATGTTGACCGTAAATTATAGCTTACACATTTACTTAGATCTGGTTAATTTTCAAATGATTCCGAATTACCACCTCGTGCATAGGTAACTATGTATTTATTCTTAAAATTAATTCCATATAAATCTATAATTAAAATATAATGCAACCTAAACAAATGGACGAATCTGACGAGGTTAGCAAGCAATCGAAAAATTCAAGTCGCAAAAAGCTAGAAATTAGTAAATACTATAAGAAAATTCTAATAATGAGTAAGGATTTTCATTATTTTACACATCTGAAGTTATTAACATGTAATCACATTTGGTGTTTAAATACAGAAAATTAAAAAATCTTAAGATCTTATTGGATCATACTTGTGTTACATTCTAGAATAAATTATAGAAGAGTGTTATATTACAACATTAGCTTTTTTTTTCTTTTTTTTAAAAGTTTATTTAAGTATCTATTATAATTTGTGAATTATAAGTAACAGATGATCAATAACATTTCAAAACATTTTATAACTGCAGTAGGTACCCCAACAATCAGTACCATTTAAACGCTCCAATAAGTTGAGATAGATAACTCGTCGGCAATAGTTTCGGATGTCGTCGTCAAACACTACATGTCAATAGATATCTGTGGATAGAGGCCGGCGGAAGCGGTCGGCAGTACCCGAATCACTTGTCACAGACTTGGGACTGTCTTGCAGCATAATCGGGACTATCGGCAGACGTCTTTGTGACTTCGATCGGATCCAAGTGTCTGTGTTTTGGGGCTGGCTGGAATGTGGGTGACTTGTCTATTGGTTTGGTATCGATCTGCTGGTGAAAAGGTGGCTTTGGTAATTTTGATGGGCTGGTCATTTTTATGGTTGCATAAACTTTTTTATATAGCCACATAGCTAGGACTTGTTTTATTGCTGAATTAAATAAATTCAAGTATACAGGCCTGTTTACCTACAAAAATATTATTTTTACCGACATTCGAAACTTTTATAATAAGTTCGTTTAAGATTTATATTTAGGGATTTAATAACTTAGACCACATCTTTTCACTTATTTTGTTGTCTTAAATCAGCGTCAGAAGAATGAGAAAATCATCTGAGTAAGTCTAGCACCCTTCCCCTACTGTATTGAAATAAAAGCTTAGAGCCTATTTAATCTCTAGGTCACTACCTAGTAACTAAAATACTGAAAGTCGGATAATTATATCACATTGTACCTACATGTTTATACTCTTAGACTAACAGTGAAGATCTACCTCTAGAAATGTAGCGTATACCTAAGTATAGGTACACATAATTAATCAAATCCATTTAGCTGCATGTCTTTCTTTATAAGTGTCTATAGCACTAATAAAATCTTAGGCAGATACATTTTAAATTAATTTAATGTATACAGTGCATTTTATCCATCTCTACTTTCACGATCCATCTAAATCATTGATAGGTCGGTTAATCACAATAATTCAGAAGCCACAAACGTAAAATATTTACAAACATTCATCATACTAAGTAAAACCGGAATAGCCCGAACAGAATTTAGCTATAAAAACGGAGGACGAAATACCCAATTATTTCGTCCGAAAAATACCGATATTTTTAATCTAATTTTACGAAATATTCCAACGTGTTCACATGGCGACCGCAATAAGTATATTCCACATTCAATTGCCATTGTGTTTTCATAAGGCGAAGGTACAAACACCTACTACTCGCTCTTGGCAACAGGTGTAATTTTTCTTTAACAAAATTACTTTGAAACAGATAAAATGTTACGATTCAAAGGTCGAAGATTCTTCAAGAAAGGAGATATTGACGTTAATTATTCTTAAGTAGCTCTAAGCACATACATACCTAGTAACGTCTTCATCTTGAGTGCACATCCCACGAACGGCACAGAAACTCGACTTGATGTGAAACGGATTATACCAATTAAAGGAGATTTCAACTTCGAAGAAGCATTCTTTGATCTCCCAACACACTGAGTACTTATACGTCTCTATCCGTTTTAGAGCATTTTAAATTCGTAGCGCCTGGCGTATTATATATTAGTCGTTATGAATTCTTGCCAGTGGCGCCTTGGCAGGCGCTGTTAAACACGTAACTAATTAACAGATGACTTTTGAATTAAATATAATTATTATAATTTAATACTTTATTTTCATTGATTTTCAGCTTAGGTATAGATACAACAGATCTCTTTTGTAAAATGTGATAATAATAAATTTATGGGTAGTATCTACCTACAAAAGATATTTAGGTATATAACTAATAACAATTCTCATAAAATACAACCCAAGGAGGAGGTAAGTAGATACGTATGTATTTTATAAACAGTATAGACACTCAATTTTTTACATCAAATTGTACTTTCATGTTGTAATTATTTTTTATTGCATTAGGATGTATTTACTCATATTACAAATGCAAATGTTCCTTTGAATATTAGTTGCTCTGCCTAAATTGAAACTTAATCATATAAGAGATAATTTATGTCGTTAGGAAGGATATGACACGGTATAGGTAAGTACTTCTTTTTATGCCAAAAATATCTTAAACATTTAGTTTTTAATAAATAATCATTTCATAAAATCAATTTTCTGAATATTTTTTTAATGCGGCTACCTCGAAAGTTAAAGTCAAAGTCAATATATTCTTTATTTATATAGGTTTCAAATACAGGTATAAAGCTATATGATTCTTCCACCGGTTCAGAATGTTGTATCTACCGAGAAAAATATGTATATAGTCGACTATGTACTATACTTAACTCTCAACACTAAACTACTAGGCTAGAAGTTTCTAGTTACCTACTTCAAAACATACCAATACCTCAACAATCAATACATTCATACTGGCACAAAAGTAAGTCTAGTATAGTATGTAAGTATTATGATAACTTAAAGCTGAATGTAGACAAAGATATACGATATACGTACATATATGTATAGCTAGCTGAGACTATGTATCGCGAAGACAGCGGCAGCCATTACTGGTTCTAATAAATTGCTTTATTACCGCAACGTCATAATCCACGCTTAACTAACATAAATGCCTGGCTCCGCTCGCCGACACTTTGTTTAGATTAAAACTTAATACCTTAACTGATATTAACAAGACAACCGGCATATTTCACGTTTAACGCATTTTTCTTATGATTAAGCTTATTACGTTATCTAAGTACTATTGTAATTTAATATCTTAGATGGTTAGAGGGATATTTAATTACTAAACCATCAGTTTAGACAAAGAAGAAGAAAATAGAACTTTAATAAAATAATTAATTCAATTTCTAGATCTAAAAAAATATTTGGTAAGTTTTGACAACGAATAAAATACCATATCTATCACTATATTATCTACAATAATCTCTTTTTTTTTAAATATAATTTAGACATATTAAAAAAATCAAAACGCGTAGCTACACTACAAACCGACTTTTTAATTGAACCCAAAATAAGTATTAAAATAATTAGACTTTTCCATGTAAGTTTATGTTCCAGAGTAAATCCGTAAGAACATCTCAATTTTCGTTTAAGACGAGGGCAAAAAACGTCATGTCAATTAATAAAATCTACTCTAAGCCCCGGCTTAGTTGGCATCCTTGTTATATCATAACTAAGGCCCGGCAGATACAGATGGAAGGGCGCGCGAGTATTCGAACGAATTCGTTCGCTTTTGTTACACGCCCTTTTATTTAAGCGTTGGAATAAGTATACCTATTTGCTTGTAATAATAAATAATACTAAATTCTCCCATGTTGGTCTAGGACCTGGTCCATGTTGATCTGGGACAAAAAAAAGAATGTGCCAACTGTGGTTCTTGCCTAGCATGTCGTAAAAGGCGACTAATGGTTTACGGGCATTTGGGTATGTGACTGAGTAGGCGACGAGCTAGCCACTTGTCACTCGTTTTTCACAGCTTTCCATCCAACCCAGCCCACTGTCCTATGTTGGTCTGGGACTTAAAAATAATATGCCAACTGTGGTTCTTGCCTAGCATGTCGTAAAAGGCGACTAATGGTATATCGGGTTTTGGGTGTGTGATTGTGTAGGCGACAGGTTAGCCGCTTGTCACTTCTTTTTCACAATTTTTCATCTAACCCAGCCCGGCTTTATTTAAGGCTGAATGTGGTTGAAGGGGCATGCTGCCCCTTTGACTCTGCCTACCCCTTCGGGGATTATAGGCGTGATGTTTGGTTAGTTAGTTATTTAATAAATTCTCCAGACTGACACACCAATTCCCAATGACTGGCTCGATGGCGCATTCGGTAGTAACCCTGCCACATGCGCCAAGAGTTGTGTATTCGAATCCCACCCAAGACAAACATTCGTATGATGAATACTTGTGTTTGTTCTGTGTCTGGGTGTTAATATCCAATATTTGAGTAATATATTCATAATACCACTGTTAATGCTAATATCTGTAACACAAGTGCTTAAGCTACTTACCTCGGAGTCAGATCAATGTATGTGAGTGAGTCTGATATTTATTATTTATATTTAATTCCCTAGTTCCAAACTAAGCTTATACTTGTACTATGGATACTGGTGGACGGTTAGACATACTATAAACATTCATGACTCGATACACATGCCCATGTTCATCACACGAAACATTTTCCCCTAGCGGAATTCGAACTCGGGCCTCTGACCACTTGACCAACGGGCCAGTCTAAAAAAAATAATTATAAATGCATCAATTAAACTGGTTAAGGCCAGGACTTTTTTTAAGCAAAGTTTAAATTAAACACGAGTGTTAGCAACAGAATTCACAGTTCAGAATCGGTACCTAGCACTTTCCGGTTCATACTTACAGTAATTTGTATTTAACTGATAATAAACATCAATAAACCACTTTCATAATTAAAATCTAAACCTATATAATGTGATAACATTAATTAATAAAGACAAATCGTACTTATATATCTATCATATATATAGTATACTTATTAAGAAAAAACGAACGAAAAGCATTCGTTCGCGCGTTCAGTGCAATAAAAATCTGTTCTTAGACGGCGATATTACGGTGTATTAAGTTGCTAGAGTAAATCTTCCTCTAGGCAATGGGGCTTAAGAGTTTTATTGTGGTGTAGCCCCGATGTCGCGTCCTGTGAACAGTCTGCGGTAAATAAAGGTGAACGGAATTAAATTGTGCATGGAAATCGATTTATCGGTGTAGTAGCTTCAGTGATTTTGTGTTAATGTTTATTATTTATGTGGTAACGTGAAACTTATATGTTAATAAGGCCTTTAAGGAGTAATTAACGATATCGTAAAAAGATAAAAAACTATATACCTATGTACCTAACGATTGTTTTGATTATCCGTTATGATAATTAGTAAACGCTCAAAATTAAAAGAAAGAAAAGAAGAGGCTTTTAATAAATAAATAAAACACCAAAAATTTTTAAAAATATTTTTTTCGCAAAAATAAAACACATTTTATTCCATTTATTTACTTAACCATCAAAGATGATGTATCTGTCTTGTTTAAGTAAAAATAATCGTATTTCATTGTCGTATTTATATCATTTAAACTTTTTACCATTATATAAAATCTTTGTCTACTTTCTTATCATAGTCTCAAGTTCTCAAACAAAAGCACCATATTTTTTCTCTCTTCAAAAGTAACACGCTTTTATATGCAAACTTGAGACTGATAAGTTTACAGATATATTACGGCATGACCTACTTGGTGTCTTACATATAATATTGTGTATCACTACAAAAATATACCTTCTTAAGCGCTACAACAGGCTATCTATGCTGAACAAGGAGAGACACGGCACTTCGTTTAATAACTGGCCCGACCGCCGCCATAACTCAGGGCTGATCCCCACATTGACTTAGGAAGACGAACCACACCCTCGGATATGCTGTGCCGTTCAAGACTTTGGTGATAACTGCATGTGCAGATAACGAACACTGGCGAAAAAAATGTGGTGTGTATTTGAAAGAACTGTTTATTATTTTTGAGTACAACATCTTATTGACAATTGAGTGGTGGTGTCTTAAAGATAAGGTCACAATGTCTCCTAAGCAAGGGCTGTTCACTTGAATTTGAGCACACTTTAAAATTTTTCATAATTGAAGTACCGATTTTTAGTAGAGAATGAAAGAATTTATGATGTGATGATTTTTATTAAGTAAATATTGAAAGAGTTCAGAGTATATTATAGTGCACTTTTCCTTTCGTTTGAATTATCATAAATATTAGCATGAAACTTAACCAAAGTACCTATTGTATCATGTTTTAAATTTAAAATAGAAAGGTGAGAAATTTAAAAATACTAGTGCTTAACTGCCTTTAGCACATAATGCTCAAAATCTCGGATTACCATTGTCTCGGGTTACCAATAAGCAAAGTCGGGCATAAATCCCGACTTTTCAATAAAACATAGGATGCCAATAACACATCATAACATTTGTACTACAATTCTCTAATATTAAATATCAACTGTTTGAAAGATTAAATAAAACCATCTATTTTCTAACGGACACAATAGTTCGATCACAGTACCCGTAGTCAGTACACCACTTGTTTTCGCTCGCTCGCTCGCTCCGCTCAGCTCGTCGCGGTCGGTGTAATCTCAAATCTCCCGCCGCCAATTTATTTTCATTAGCGATCATCCTCGGTTAATTTTATTCCCTACTTACCCCGGAAAGGATCGGGAGACCTCGCGCTAAGTTACTACGGAGAGTGATTTTAGGAAAAATATATTATGGACAACTTATGAATTATTCTCCGAAACAAGTTTGAGATGCCCAAAATTAGAAGAAGATAAGGACGCCAGACTTAAACATTAATAGGCCTGTTTTCGAACCAAGGCAGATCTAAAAACCTAATGGGCACTATTCCGAAAAAGAAGTAAATAACATAAATAATAGAGTTAAGTTATCATATGAGCAATTTAAATAGACTCAAACACTATCATTGAATTAACAGTAAAATTGTTACATGAAGAAGAAAGCTATAAAATAAATAGTTTTTCTAACGTTGCATTAGTTTATCGAAACACAATTAAGTAAACTGCGATTTTTGCCGCGTTATCTTCTAAATTACTTATATCCTATAAATAATACTCCAATAAATTTACATTTTAACTAAAATTTACAAGCGAATTATATTACATTACATCTAAGTACACGAATTTATTACATTCAAACTATTATATTTAAATTTGCCCACCGATGTATTCCATTTTAATCCAGGAATGTTTTGACCGTGATTTGTATATGTATGCCCGCCATTTTTTTTTACTTAGTCCTAATAAAAGATCGTATTAGCGTCTTCATCGCATACTTCTCCATACTTACCCAGCCAGGCTTCACCTCATATCTTGAGCGCAGTATCTGCGAGTTGCTTAATTCATTTTCACAGGATAATATTATTTTTTTACTCCCCCAGCTTTTTGTCGAGTTGAGCCGCGGCTTATTTTTTATTCATTCAGTGGCGCGCTGATTGGGGCCGGCTGATGCCCAGGTGTAATCGACTTGACAGCTGTGATTGCTTATGATTAATCATATTTCATGCTCTCGATGAATTAATCAGAGTGTAAAGAGAGTGTTTATGAAATAATTTATTGTTATATTTGTCGATTTTAGACAAATGCTGATTATAATAAACATCGAATATGAGTCGAGTAAAAATTTGCCTGTTTTAATTTCTTGGACTCTGTCCACCCCTATGGGGGCACGAATAATCCTCTAATTTAAAAAAACCTCGTGTCACGGTGTTTGAGCTTCAAAACGACTCAATAGATTTTAATAATTTTTGTTTGTGTGTATTTGGTACGTATGAGAATCAGTCGTAAAGTTATTTTTTTACCCCGCTAACTGCACCCCCTATTTTTATCTTGAGAACGTGGTGGTACTAAGCTTGCCAGGACAACTAATCTATAATATAAAAATTAATCGCTGAATGTGTTGCTAAGCGCGAATCTCGAGAACAGCTTAATCGATTTCGCTAATTCTTTTGTTTAGTTGTGGTTGATAAAATTATAGGTACCTGAAATAGAAATTAAAGAAAAAAATTAATCATATCAAATTTTATATTTTTAATAGTATCTACATAATTTTATTCATTTTAATTTTAAATATGTCAAGTGAAGGTTCATAAGAAAGAAAAAAAATAAAAAATTGCGCGGTAAATTAAAAAAAATGGGTTTTGAAAATCCGAGAACGGGGCGTTACGAAGTGCGCCGGGGCAGCTACTTAGTATACTATAGAATAGTTTTTGTTTTGGCACGCTCATAGTAAGGGAAGTTAAGAGTGTGATAGAATGGGGGTTAAACAAAATTCTACAAACACATTGTGACAGACAGCACATGTTGACGTCGCGATAGGGGTAGCACAGCAAACAGTTAAGCCAGCTGCAGACGGTGGGTGAGCGTGGGATCTTTTCACCTGAGGCAAGTAAATACCGCACTGAGGAAAATTACTACAATCTATATAGAGCTGACATACAAGCTGTTTGTGACTTTTTTGTTAAAAATATTGTCATGAATGATGTTTAGTTTACATTCTTCAAAGCTTAATAGTTATTTACTATTAACACAAAACCCTAATAAAATTACCCATTTGCTCACAACATTTTTAGAATATAATATAATAAAAATATAGTATTAAGTTAAGATGCAATAACAAGGCTGAAAAAGTCGATTGCATCTAATATTACGAGCAACGTACTATAGTAATATTCTTTTATTGTTCATTTGATTACGTTTATATTTTATTAAGTATACATACGCAGTTAGCATACGTACGTGCAACGAGTAAAGTAACGACACAAGTTCAAAATGATCGGTCGTTTAAACAAAGTGAACAGGGCGTAAGAAACCCGAGCATTTGAACTTAAATTAAATATTAAATATTGCTTATAATTAGCTGCATCCTGAAAATGTAGCTAGGCCGTTGCACGGTAGAACGTTTTACCAGAGTCGCGTAGAGGTAATATCTGCTCTATATAGATATGTGTAGTGAGTGAGATGCATAAGTGCGATTTAGCGAATGTCAGAGTGGGCGACGTAACTCATGCGTTAATTGCGAGACGCGACAAATTAATTCGCGCACAGATTTAGATGTGAATAAAATTCGCTGCCGCTGTAAATAAAACCTTTGTTGTTCGTTGCACATCAAATAGAGTGTTTTTTCTTCTTTGCAATTAAAATGTATAACACATATTTCATTCCGATCAATTTAACTCTACTAATTTAGTTGTAATAATACCATTATTTACAGAGATAGAGATTTAGATAGATAAAAGTTTTATCTCAAAAAAATATGGTCATTTTCCAAAATTGTAACTGAGTAGTTAACATTTAGGTTTAAACTTACAATTCTTAAATTTTTTATTTAATATTAGGTATTATGGCTTTGCCACTCACTGCTTGTGTGTAAATAACATTTTGTTCCCACCTTGCTAAGGTGATATTTAAGAAATTGAAATAAAAAAAGAAAAGGTTTTAGTTTCTACGTCCTACATATGTAAAGAAACAGAGGATTTGGTTTTAAAAATAGACATCTTAAACGTGAAAGCTTTATTTTTACTGCGTGCCTCTTAATTCTTTACGACCGTTTAAGACAAAACAAGTTAATTTTTAACGAGGACTCATCAAAATTGTTTAATTACATCCCAAAGGGACAGCTAAGCGTGAAACGGAACGCAGCCTAATCAACTGTTTGAGTCCTCAGACAATAAAAACATCCCTCTTCAAGATTGCAACCTCAGGAAATTACCTCTTTAAAAATTCTCCCCTCGATTGACGGTGTGGAGACAACATGGACGATTAGCTTGATTCACTTAAGAAACGTCTGTTAACTTAGAGAACAATCTGTGTTGAGGTTATTTGTTTATTTTTCTTTTGCTTACGTGAAAAGAAACGCTTTTTAAGGATAAGATAAATATAGACGCCGGAAAGCATTTGTCTTTATTCACTGGTTTAAGTTTGAAAATCGATTATGTAGGTATCTTGATTCAAAAATCTTCTTTTGTTTTGACAATCTTTTATTTTTAAAAGAGATTTAGCATGCCACCAAAGATAATAGTAACATTTTGTGTTCGGAAAGTTCGAAAAATTTCAAGCTGTAATAATAAACATGTGTTTAGGATAGCGGTTTTCTTTAGGATTGTACATGTCATGTTTATTTAGTTTATGCAAATCATTATTATTATTAGTATATGACCACGGGCGAGGAACTAGCCGCTTATCCCAACATTTTAACAAATTTCCTTCGAACCAATCTTAATTTTTGGCAAAATATAGTTAAAAAAGCTAGTAAAAGAAAAATCTGCTCCTTGGAGCAGATACCTAGCTCCTTACACAGACCCAAGAGATCTGTGCACACCGTCGGGGATTTAAGCTGTTACAACTATATAGAATAGAATACTTAACTAGTATACGCAAACCATTAATATTATTATGACACAAAAATAAATTTATCTGTACCATATTTCACGACTATTACAACACGATCACGCATTGTAATGCTAAATACGGCGGAAACCGAAGAATCGTCGAGAGGGGGTGCAGCTAACACGCTTTATGCGCTGATAACGCCATGCAAATGTATTCCGATGCACATCTTTATATCGGACGTTAACCAAAATTACCGCGGTGTCTGGCTCCAATGAAACGTTTTGTGATCGGACGTGAATCTGCGAGGCTGTTGGAGAAAATATTGATAGGAATGCGAACTTTTTCGTCAAAATCAATGATCTGTTGACAACGTAGAGTTTTTTTTTTCAGCGTACGTTGTTTTTTTAACAATTTAAACAATTTGAATAATGAAATAATGGGCTATTTTACAATTTTTTTATACTCCGTAAGGTAGATTATTAAATTTAAATAAATTGTATTTCTACGTATTTTTGCTTTGTATAATACTCGAAAAATTGCAAAGATACAGCGCTTCAAATAAAAAGGGGCGCTTTACGTCACTTGGACGGCAAAATTTTACACACCTAGAGACGTCACGCGGAATTTTAACGCGCTGTTTCTTCATAATTTTTAGTTTGCTGAAAATACATAAGCTTTTTTTTTTAATCTCAATAATGGACTATAAATTTTTTTGAGTAAACTAGTCTATTTTTTTGACAAAGTGAGACTTTTTGAAAAGCTTACTGAAATTGTCACTAGAAATAAAATATATAATCATTTTCGCAATCTTCGACGGGATATGCAGAGTTTTACAACTTTTATGACTTGTTAGGCAAGCACGTAGTTGGCATATACTTTTTAAGTGTCTGAAAATATATAAAAACATATATACAATAATATAAATAAAAATATCAAGGGAAAAGATAAACGGGCTTACATTTAAATGTACAATAAGGAAACAATAAACTATGGTAATGTAAAGAAGTTTTATCGGCAAAAGTATGACACAAAGACACCATGAATAATCAATATGTTTATGTTCATGCCGTCTAAAAGCTTAACGCGGCATATAAACATGTCTAATGAGAGACATTTAATGACAAACCTATATAATCATTCGAAATTAGAGATCCAGACGAATCGATTACCTCCTATTTTTGAAGTCGATCGAAAACGCGAATGTTTCGCATTATTTAGCAACATCACAAATCTGGTAACTTCATTATCTGCCAACAAATACGTAAAGCGCGAGTTGTAAAGTGCTCGTCTAACAGAGAAAATTCAATAAAAAGCTAAAAGCCAATCTTATCTCCGCGAGAGGAAATTAAGAAACAGCGGCGGGCATCTGACACGGTCGCTCTTACAGATCTGTCACTAGTGTTGGGATAGGGGCGCACATAAATCGATAAGTGTTTCTGTCAACCATTGTATAACTAAATCCTGTACTTAACTAATTTGGTTTCATTTAGTTTTTATACAAAAAGTTGACTCGTTTTATTAGGCTTTTGTGCTTATGTCATTATTCCAAATACGACATTACGACATCCGACATATTTAATTTTACATGTATTTGTTCTTACCATAGGAAAACTAACTTTAAGCTGGCGACACAAATCATCCTTACATTACAATTACAATATAGGTAATTGTAATTTCTCATAATCAAAATTACAAAATTATGTTACCGTAAATGTTCAGTTGCGTTATGATATTATGTACTGTATTGTTAATTTAAATGACAAAATTTTATACCACAGCATAAAACCAAATTAGAGAATATGTCTTTCTCAAAAAAAATACATACTGATATTATGAAAGTGGCATGCCGATACAATCACCAGTTTCTCGTCGAACAAATGGTTTATCGATACCCACATCATCAGGGACAACACTAGCCATTTTTAAAGATAGAGTGTTGAATGCGACAGCGACACGACACCGGGTTTCGGCGTCGAAACGCTGAAATAATTCCGATGTGACGTCGCCCGCCCGCCCGGCCGGCCCGCGCCGCGGCGGAAACGCAACCTTATCGCGGCGAATACCCGCTTGTTCCATTTTTAAACAACTCACTTCTTTATTTTGTGTTTACGCCACCCCCCGCCCGCGCCCCCTTCCGCTCAAGTTACCACATGAATAGAGACGCCTACTTAATGGGACTTTCAGTTCCTAAGTCATCATGTTTTTTTTAACAATATACTCGGAAGATAAGTAAGGAGGTCGGCGGCGTGGATAATAAACGGTGAAAATGTACGTGTTTACTTCGGGGAAATTTGAAAGAAAATCTTGATGGCGTGTCGTAAATTCGGCAACTTATTTGGAAGTTTCTTATGTCTGCTCCGATTATTTGAGTTGAGAACGCATGGAATCTGTATCAGAGAAATTAAAAAGAATTGTTAAGTATGTGAGAGTCAGAAAACTTTTTACGGGAACAGAAATCTGGTGAGGTGTGATCTTTGTATGGGATACGGCTATATAAAGTAAGTTTATTACTTTTAAATAAAAAGATTATTATACTTGGCAAGAAAATTATAACGTTGCTTCAGAGAAAGTGTGGAAGGTAAGAAAATATGAAAAAATAAAATGACATAAAAACGTATGTGACATAGGGTTAGATAAAAGGAAAGAGACAGCTCTATCCTTTTGTGAGCATAAACCTGTTTACCTCGGCAGTGTAGAAGAGCGCTATTCTTTTCGCGTCGGAATTCCCTTTGATAGTGTACGGCCGATAAAAGTTAGTCAGTAGCTTTATTTTAAGATTTAATGCAATGTAATTTTATTCGAAGGCGTTTCAAAAATTTAGTTTAAATTTATTACCTGGCTGTACTATGTACGAGCGTGCGAGTTGACGCTAGAAATATTAGGTAAATTCTAAAGGTGCCAAGTCGCCCGATCGGGCGAGATTTTTTCGGGCGAGATGACGAATAAGTCTTAATGTGGGTTTCATTTATTTATTTATCAAAGGTACACCAACAGTACACATATTATAAAGGTTCAATAAATTGTAAAAATACTAACATTTTTGATATATGAGCCAGTTAAAGGCGTTTTAAATTTTTTGTAACGTCCCAACGCTTCATAACTATATGAAATCATAGCATTTTAATAATTTAAAAAGACTATGCCAATATATAGGCGTTAACCATCCTGCAGCATAACAGTACTCATCCTTAATTTTAGGCTCCATTATGTTAAAATGTGTGAAATCATAGTGTTTCAACAATACATTAAGGTTATATCAATATAAGTATTAGTGTCGTTATATACACGATCGCATCACTCAAACGTAATTTTATCTTCCAACGCGCCTCCACTTCCGATGACAACATCAACCTCACCTGTATTTCCATAAGTGAGTTATTTGTATAAAGAGTGCAATATCTGGTACCTCATCCGTAGATAAGCGTCATAGCTCACCGGCGCGTCTGGGGTACAGTTTATCCGTTATCGTGAGGCGTTGTTATATCATTACGGGGGCTATTCAACATTTTTATTATTGCGTTACTATTGTCTTATGGCGCGACGGTGGCAGATAACAAGTTGTACGCACCGCTGTTCCGGTTGGCAAACTTTGAGTCATATTTGTGACGCATTCAGACTTCCTCAAGCATTTGTTACTGTTTAACAGCTTAAATCGATACAAGCGTTGTTCTAGTTTAAATAACATTTTATAAAATAACGCCATACTGAATTTTCCTAATTCGAGTATAAATAAATACCTAAATAAAATATAATATAAAAGAGATGACCCCACGTAAATTTTAGAGGATGAGAAGCTAGTGATTTTTTTTTATATATTTGAGATTATATTGCATATTTAAATTGATAGTTCTCAGTATCGACCGAATGTGGATTGTAAAATCAATGACAATCTGCATTTAAACGATGTAGATAAGATTAATTTTTTCACCGAAAATAGGGATTTAATAAAAATACATACGTATTTGTACCACTAGCCCGTCGGAGAGCTATACAAAGAACTATAGATGGGTAACCATGATCCAATCCAAATTATCTTGTTCCTTTATCTAAGGGTTACGAAGGTCAGATCGGCTATTGCTCCAACGTAATTACCAGACTCACTAAATTCAGGATGATGTTCTAAGCAGACCCAGACCACGAACGGGGTATAACGCTAGGAAGGTGATGATAGAATTTTCCCCCAAGTTGGGTTTGTCATTCATTTCTTATTCGGACACACTGGCAATAAAAGCTCGGCGTTCTCCTCGCCCGTGTGTCTGAGCCGTAACTCGGGAGAGAGATACGTTGCAGATTTATGTTAGTAATGTTTGTTGTTTCACCTTCCGCGAATAATGCGACCCTAGATTTATGAATAAGCCCCGTTCCTCGAGGATGATTGGTCGCGATAAGGACACTTTGACTAATTTCGTGGTCGCTCCGCGTTTAGTCTATGTAAAATGATATCTGGTTGTGTTTACATACGTACATCGTGCATCAATGTATTATCCCCGCAGATTGCTAATGCGCCTGGCCGCCATATTGGTGACGTAATCGTGACGTATCGAACACTCAGTACCGTTCGCAAAACTGACCAGCGAGTATTGCGAGTGACGTCACGTGGTTATTAATTAGACAAGGTTCCAGCGCATAAGCAATCTGCGGGGATTATATTTGAATTTGATCCGAAATATTATATAAATTTAGGTCAAGTTCTCCTGTGGTACAATTAGTGGAGCGATCCAAGAATGTGCCAAATGTATCATTAGCCTATTTATAGCAGAAACCTTTCCATGGTGTGTATTGTTGAACACACAGTGTATTATTGTGGCCGCTAAGTTACAAGATCAGCAGTTTTTTTTAGATAAATACTACGCAGATTTTTTGTCTTGTGTACCTACCACTAAGCGTCTGAATCAATCATAAGCTTATTATTAGAAGAACACATTATCTATTTATCTTACTTAGTAAAATCTAATCGCCAATATAATGAGTGTAAAAGTTCAATTTGTAACGTACAATTTATCAAATCAAAATAAAAATTGCATCCAGATTACGTAATGTTCCACAAATCCAAATCCATTTTAATCCCAGATTTAACTCCGTTATCTCGCTAACACCATTCGCGTGACTTGGCAACCAAAAATATATCTATCAGTCTCTTACTAATCGATCATGATTACATCGTTTCATTAGCCAGTTTTGTAACATTTTAAAGTTTGTGACATCATTAATTTTTATTAAACAGATTTTAAAATCAATGTACGCTATTACGAAATTATTTGACCCAAAATTGTGCATTTATGGTACTATATTTCAGACTTATCAAATGTCCTGCGGAAAATTTCAATGTCAACCAAAATAAAAATAGTTATAGAAGTGAAATTTTCAATTTAGTTAAAAAAAATTACTCTAATCTTAACTGTGAGAATAGGCTAAGTAATTCTTAAATACAACCTTGTAAATTATCGTAACAATTTATGCAACTATGAAAGGAAATCGTACTTCTTTAGAACTATGCACTATTAATAGAAAGTATGGCCCCAGTACAATCTCTTCACCCTAAGATAGCTTTCCTGAGCAGAATGGAAACACCATCCCCCTTTACGTGGGTGCTAAGTATTGTTGCCATATTTTTCAAGTTAATAGAAAAGTAAAGGCATGGGCTATTTTTATACTGGATACCTTTTAGTAGGTACATACATCCTTTATAGTTAGTACTTTAAATGCATTTATAAATAAAGAAGCATATTTTTATTCTGAGTTTCACACCAAGATAGTAGTAATCTCGACCCGCACTAAACTTGTTACAAGGACTATGGATAGTAAAAAAATAACATACCTACTTAATTAGATTCGCGTCCAGGGTTCAAACAACTGGTAATCTTCATCGTAAAAAACCCTAGTCACATTAGAATTTTTTCCTAAGACACTAATCACTAACTTGAACAAATCCATATTTTTTTACATTTTCATCTATAAATTAAGCAGACTTACAGAAAATCCTACTCCTGTCATTATGGAATTTGAAAACCAGTGTTTGAAACGTCTAAGTCTGCAGTGGCAAATGAATGTATTGATGACTGACCGAAAAATCATTGTGTACTTTGATTGTCCGACATAAACAAACATGCTAAACCAAAATAATACCTCCGCAAAGCTCCCGAACCAGCAAACCGCACCGCACCTATCTCCAATTATGCAAATACCTCTTCCTGCTTACAGGAGATACCATTAATCATTATCTAAATTAATTTCGAACGGTTAACAAAATCTCCTCTTAGTTTCTTAAAGTCACAATAAAGACGCGTCGGCCATAACTCATCCGACCTAAGATTACTGATCTTTAATCCCCCTCCAGTTTCTCTTAAAGTTGAGATTTATGAGCGGAGGAATTATATTGCCCCCGCGAAATAAGCTTACGAGTCTATGAAAAAAGTTTGCATGCGAGGAAAGGTTTGCGTCTTGGTGTGGGGATGGTGTCTCGGTTTAAGTGAAGTGGATTTGGTGACGTTTTTTTCTGGTTAAGTGAATAAACATTACGGTTCGCTATGATTAAGGACTTAATAAAAAAAAATCCCATCCTATAGCAAAATTATGGATATTTGTTGAACTTTTAGAATTTTGAGTGAATTTTTAGAAGTGTCAAACATCTAAAAATTTTATTAAAAAAAAAAAAACTTGATTGATTTATGATGATTTTATCTATTACACCTTTATAAGTATCTCAAAATTCTAACTTGTGACCGGACTCGCCCAAATTGTCCACAGAAACAAAGCAACAGTATTAAAAAGATTATTCTATGTGTATAGTGAATATAGTATGAGAATATGCACCTGCAAAAAACTCATAAAAAAACGTAGCTCATAGCGTTGGCTACTCAAGTCAACTCGAAATTGCGTGAGCTGTAACTTAACACAACTTAACTTTTTTTTCTCTAACGCTGTGCCTACATGTCGTGCGCTTTCCGCCAGCATATTTAGAAGAAGTAAGTTAACACAACCGGCGCTGTTACGAGTTGCCGCAATTACGCATCTCAGCACATAGTTACACGTGTCTAATATTAGTATATAACATTAGATACCTAGTCCAGACAGCTTTTAGGTTCGTACTACTCCAACATCTTCCCAATAACATTAATCAAACTCAACGGTGATTTGACAGCGATAAGGTTCCGGCGCGTTCTTTATTCTGTTTCAGCGTTAGCTGAAGGAATATTTATAGCTTTAACTTTATTTAATATCGGGTTCACCTGCCTCCGTGGCGCTAACGAAAGAAACTTTTAAGCTGTTCAAAGCGACGTATATTGCTTAGCCGAACAAGGGATTCTTTGTAAATAAAGTTCACTTAGCTTAATTTCTAGCATGTTTAACAATGACTTTGTTACAATAATGGATCTAACGCTTACTATGTAAATAGGAAGGACATTATATGTATATCAAAATCGTTCATTCTAAAAAGTGATGATGACGATACGTCACATAAATATACTTCCATGCATACCATGATTAGATTTATTATAGGTACATTATATAAGTACCTAATTAAGAAGTAAAATTTTATTTAATAATGAAAGTATATATTTTTTTAAATTTCTAAGTACTAAATAATTGTCACACTTTGCTCTTGTCTCCCTTCCAGCGACCTTACGCATTACTGCCGATTTACGCTATGTGTTCCGTAAGAATAAGTCGGATCAAAATATTACAAAATACCAGAAAAAATATATCTCCGTTCATAGAAATAAGGCCGGCAGTAAACCATAATTCATGAAAATCCAACGTAGCCGTTTAATAGTAGAACAAAACTCTCCATAAGTACGTGCAAAGTTCTAATTGACGTGTCATCTTGGAAACGGGGTAAGCTAACACATGTGCCCCAAGTTATCTCGAAGTTCAGAAATATCGCCAACTTCCCAACAAAGGCGTAATTGAAAGATTGGAAATTCCCAAGCAAGCACATATTTCAAAGACGCTCTTCTTCCTCGGATAATATAAGGAGATAGAGGACAGAGTCGGATATAAAATATGGCGTCCTTTCATGAATCTTATTAAGATATCCTCCGAAAATAGAGAGGGACAGGACAATAGGTGCTATTTGTACGCGGGACAAGGATGGAAGTATAGCTGAGTTTACGTATATTAAAATAATACAGAGCCGGTTAAAGAGGTACGCGGGTGCGCGAGAATTTATCGTCGTCATGAATATGATTTTCTCTAAGAAGTGGATATAGTTCCATAAGAGGCGGTTAATGTCAAACGGCCATTTTGCGAGGAGAGCGATGCTATTTAAATACCTTTGAAACATTTTGTCCGCCTGAGTTATTTACTTACACTTCCATTTGCATATGTTTGTGTTTTAAAGATCCTTACGTACGAGTAAGGAAACGTGTGGGATACACATTGGCGTACGCAATGGGGGGGCAGAGGGGGGGCAGCTACCACCCTCACCTGGAACTCGTGTACCTGCTGGTCTATATACTATAAGAACCTATCCCCTCCTGGATCAAAAAAAAAACTGTTTTAACTCCCAACCAAAAGCTGCGTACGCCTAATGGCCCATACACTTCCCAAAAAGTAACTATACCTACAAATTTCTGCAAAGTGCGTATCAAGACCAGTTGATGAAACAAAAAGTAATCTAGGTTCTCTTATTTTACACTCACATTACAGTGTTAGGTCACGTAGTTTTTCTGAAATAACAAAAGTTAAGGTATCTTGTTTCCATGTAATAAAAATTGCGTTACTCTTAATTTTTTAGGGTTCATTTCTACGAGTAGATAACAATTAAACAATACAATTCGATGCTTTCATTTCATAGAAAAAAAAAAATATATATATATTTCTGATGACGTCCAAAAAAAAATTTAGGTATGCATTCATCATGATGGAAGTTCGTATCCAAGTAAGTAGGTACTCACTCCTTAACGAAATGCTATAACTCTCAATAAGTTTATTTCTACCACATGCCTTCTCTGGTTCGCCTACTGTAAAACAACTTTGGGATTCGTCTTTTGATAAACTTTGAGACACGTTACATAATTCCAGTTTGAGAAAGAGCATTTATCTCCTTCGAATTCCTATGTACGATGTGTTATGTGGATATTTGTTTGACACTTATCATATAAAACGAACAATATTGGCCTCAAAAATAATGTGCTGACTGTGTTCCTTGTCTAGCATGCCATAAAAAGCGACTAATAATATAATGGCGTAATGACTATTGGATTTCTGATTATACAGGCGACGAGCTAACCACTGGTTACAATTTTCCAACTGACCTAACCTTTGAATTAAACCTTTGCTTAATGGATTTTGGGATTGTGGGCGTAATAATATGTGACGTTGCTTACCAATTTTTGTTTAACTCTAGCTCCAAAGAACATCTGAATACATTCTTATGGCATAAATATAAGACGGCGAATATCTAATGAATGGATCATACTTATTCTTCAAATTAATTATATTCATAGATGCATTTGGAAATAAAGTCAAAATACTTCATAAAGCATATCGAAATTCCATTCGATTCTGATGTCTAATGGATTTCTATTAGGCATGGATATCAAGATCACATTCACATCGCCCATCTAAATACTATCAATGAACAATAACTCATAAACACGACTCATTCTCGCGCCTTGGCTTATCATTCAATTCCCTGATATTAGGGGGTGATATGCAAAAATTACCCATCTCCTTTATCCCCGCATAAATAACATTACGAGTGGGAGAGATAGCGTGCGTGGGTGTGTTTTTGTAATTACCGTATAAATAATAATTCAGTGCGCCGTAGATTACAGTTAGGTAAGGATGATTCACGGGCTCTTACGCCGCGCAGATTGAAAGCCAAGTTCTGGCGTTAGCGCAGCCATTTTTTGGTTTATGACCGAATTTTAAGACGGATTCCTTGTAGCTCCCTAAAGGTAATTTTTTTAAAGTGGAGGGAGTGAAGATTTTATGAAAAACTGTCCCATAAAATGTGTACTAGATATTATGTAGTAATACGCAAAAAATAGAGCAACTGCTCGCAACCAACTGACATAGTTTACAGTATATAGTTTGTATCGCAAAAGTAAACTATAAATTATCAGCTTTCCTCACTCAAATTTCAAATTAATGATTTCAAGGGATCTAAAAATCAAATCGCGCAAAATTGGAAATTATTTACGTCTTATGCAAATTATTTTCTAAATTTACCTAATCGGTGACTTAGCCACCACTTCTTCAAAGTGTATATTAATATAATCAAATAATATAATATTAGTTGTCAATTTCATAAACTCACAACGATGCATTCAACTACAAAATTACACACACCATTCCCTACGAAAGTTAAGCTTCCTTAAAAACTCTTCACATCTTCATACTCAAGTTAATCTATTTAAAAAATGATGATGTGCTGTTTTAACCGAGCCAATGCAAATTTATCAAGCGCATGTTGACAAAGCGGGCTGAATAATGGTCGCCATATATCCCCGTATCTCAGTGATTATTGCTAAGGGGATATAGCGAGATACGTAGCGAAAGACGCTCGCTCCTAGCGTCGTATCGGGCGTGAAATTTTAATGAATATTTATATTGTTTGTGCATTTACTTTGGTTTCGTTTTGAGGATGCCGTCACTCGTGTGGGGTAATATGCTTATGGGAATCTTCGGGTTGATTAAACATCGCCGTTTGAGTTTGTCTTAACTTAAGAGTCTTAAGTCTTAAGGATTTGTTTAAAAAAGAGTCCTGGGTGAAGTTTTATGGAATAATCTTGGATATTTAAGGTTACCTTCAAATTAATGAAATGAAAACTATCATTCGATTTATATAGTTACTCTTCTAAGATTGACGAAGGTCGCTAAAATGTAATAAACCACTCGCTAAATCAAGGATCGTGATTAAAATAGACCCAATCCAATATTTCATCTCATTAAAAGTTTAATCTCCAGAATTACCTACGAACGAGATAAAATAACGAAACCACCCCATAAACCATTCATCTCGCGTTAATACTAGCAATAATTAAAAATCTCATAGGTGCCTCCTCCGAGTCACTTAATCGCTACCTCTTGATAGATGGCATTACCTCGAACGCCATACAACCTTCTCATAACAGGCAATCCTGCATGTTCCCACGCACCGTATAAGATTGTTCTATTTTCTCACTGTGACAGAGTCCCAAGACGTGGCATAGACGTTATTAGGAAGCGTTTACACGGCCCGCACGTAGAGTAATAAATAATATAGTAATCAGAGCTATGCCTTACATCCCGCCTCTTATTAGGCCAGAGCGTACATTCAACATTCGCTAATGCCTGGCTTACTGGCACATGTGGGACGGAAAGATTCCGACAATTTATTGTGCTTCGGCTTATGAATCATAAATAAGGAAGGGCTAATTAGACTCGCGACTTGGATTGCCTTAACTGCTGCCGTTTGTTTTCGGCGATATGTCTTCATATGTACCGTTCCTTGTAGTGGTAATTTAATCGTTAGGACCCTTAGATACGTAGATTTTCTTGAGAATTGTTACTGAGGTGAGTTTGTGAGTCAGTAAAGATTTACTTTAAGACAATTTACTTAGACAAATTGAAATTAGGCTTCACTTTGATGAAGGGGTAGGCAGAGTCAAAGGAGCAACATGCCCCTTCAACCACATTCAGCCAAAAATAAATTATTTGCGTGATTTTATATATGTATGTATGTAATTTGATGAATTTAAATTTAAATATAAGAATGGGATTCAGTTTAAAAACATATAAATCATATTTATGTAGTTCATAATTCAAACTCAAAATGTCTTTATTTATGTAGGCCTCAAAAAGCACTTACTTATAAATCGTCAAGTTTTCAAAAATCTACAAAGCAATGTAAATCTGCCGCTGGTTCTGAATGTTGATTCTACCAAGAAGAAACCAGCTAGAAGATCAATAAGTAGTTACTCTTTTCAGCGTCAAAATATACATAGCTACGTCTAAATGATACGCTTAGAGTTCTAGACCAAATCATACCGTCAATGACTGTTGGAGCTGTCATAATATGAATACAATCAAAAGTGTAAGATTAACCAGATATATTATATAAAATATTGTAGTTATGCCGATCTAAAATACCATTAGATCGTAGTAGGTATTACGTCCGTAGCACTTTTGTAAGCCGTAATCGTCAAAGTGAATTTGACTTTATTTGCGTGGTCAGAGGGTAGGCTTACGTACCTATTAAAACATTGTATAGAGAGAGTTGAGCAATAGAACATGCCGTAGCTCATATCACCGATAAAGATCATAGTTAGAGGTACGAAAAATTCAGTAGTAATCATGTAGTAATAGTACAAAATATACAATTGATCCAAGAACACATAGAGCAAAACCTTATAAATAAACAGTTTCTAAGCCTTTTTCTTAATCTTCATAAACAACTGTATAATTTCCATTAAAGATACTCCATTTCAAAATCCATAAATAACACACGGGCGAAACAAATCACAATCAGATAAGGGCTCGCACACATACTGTGTCGATAATACAGGCAAATTATGAAGTTTTAACAAGTTCGCCGTATAAATCTCGCGGCGCGGTTATCGCGCGCGCGTAGGCGCGGCTTTTGCGACTGGGATGCCAGGCTAAATATTAAAAATGGTAGAAAATAAAATAATTAGGTTGTATACTTGCATTTTTCCTAATAACTGTTTTCTAGGAAAAATCTGGCTAATGTAATTCATGTGAAAAGCTTATTTTAGCTTTGTTCAATATCTTTTATGTATGATTTTTGTTTAATTAGTATTCTGGCTTGGACAAAGTGACCAACTATAATTTTTTAAATTTATTATCTACATATTTTTACAATGTTTCTCTTAAGCCTTATTGCTTAAACTCTACACATTTGAAATTATAAATGGGATAAAATATGATACGAACGTATGACGAAACCAAAAAAATAGGTACTCAAAATCTTGACATATTTAATCATAAAATATAAAAGGTGATGCGAAATTATCGATTCATATTATTATCTAAAAAAAACTATTAAGTTTTTCTTTGTTTCGTTAACCTATATTGACCAAATGTCGGATATAAATAGAAATATAAAAAAAAAACTAGCGCTAACATTATTTTCTTTAAATGGAAATTTGAAAACTGAAAGCTGGATTTTTTACCCCAAAGCTGGCATCACTACGGCAGCCGTCTAAGAGGTAAGGTAAAGAATGGAAAGTAAAGTTGGCGCAATAAATTAATTGCCGCATAAGTTGCGGCTGAGGCGCGCACGCGTGCCCGATCCGCACAACTTCCGACTATTCGTTTGGGTCTTAAGGACGATCGCACACACGGTGTGTGTGAGGAGGTGTGTGCGACTCTGCGTACACCAACGTTGTGTTATGCTAAGTGTTCTGACAAGGTGTAGTATAAAAAAAAATTTACAAGGCATGTTGTGCTACGACTAATATTGAACATCAACTAAATAATTTTGGTGCAATGAGTAAACTGAGTATATTACAAACAAACAAACACACAAACATAACATCACGCCCATGATCCCCGAAGGGGTAGGCAGAGTCAAAGGGGCAGCACGCCCCCCCAACCACGTTCAGCCGAAAATAAAGCTGGGCTGGGTTAGATGGAAAATTGTGAAAAAGCAGTGACAAGCGGCTAACCTGTCGCCTACACAATCACACACACAAAATCCGATATACCATTAGTCGCCTTTTACGACATGCTAGGCAAGAACCACAGTTGGCATATTCTTTTTAAGTCCCAGACCAACATGGGACAGTGGGCTGGGTTGGATGAAAACTGTGAAAAAGGAGTGACAAGTGGCTAGCTCGTCGCCTACTCAGTCACATACCCAAATGCCCGTAAACCATTAGTCGCCTTTTACGACATGCTAGGCAAGAACCACAGTTGGCACATTCTTTTTTTTGTCCCAGATCAACATGGGCCAAGTCCCAGACCAACATGGGAATATATTACGACTACGAAAATCATTAATTGTATTTGTATACAACAAACAACCGAATCAAAATAACTAAAATGTGACATTTGATTTATCTCCTATTAATACAACAAAATATCAAAAATACTAATGCCTGTTGCTTGACATACCTATTGATTGTGTTTTTATATCACCATCTTCATCTTCCTAGCGTTATGTCCCGTACTTAGACGGGGTTCGCTTAGACTATGGTCCAGGATTTAGCAAGTCCGTAGCTTCAATGTAATTAACATTGAAGCGACTGCCGATCTGACCCAGACAATTTTTGGATCATGGTTACAAATCTAAAATTGATTGTGTTTTATATGTTTAGACAAAAATGTCGATACAACAAGAATCGACTAATGTTAACTTAATGACTGACGTATGTATACCTACATCATAATTTTACTTTTTTTAATAGTAGGTAATTAATTTCATGTACTGCAAGAAAATATTTGGCTAATATCCGTATTTATAGAGGCCTATTTTATATTACAAGGCATTAGGAGTTGCGATCCTAAATTAAATATTCAGATTTTAATATCGAACTCATTAAGAAAAGCCGTCAATCACCCCAATGGCAAAACTGATCAAGAATATAAAACCAGCTAATAAATAATGCGAACTCAAATAGGATTTCTGTTCGCACAAATAAATACCTAAACATCAGTACAGGTAACGATCCAAAACAATAACCACGAATTTATTGGCTCACTTCAGTATTTAATGCGGGAAATTGACGAAATTAGTCGTTACGAAAGCGAAAACTTCGCTAAGGTGTCATTATACTCGAATCAGTCACGATGGATGGGTAGTTCGAATGCCCGAGGGAGGGTTTGTGGAGGGCTCTTTATGGTGATCGCCAGGGCATTCTGATGTAGGTACTCCGGCGTGTCGAGGACTTCTGTAGTGGTGTTGTTAAAGATTTTTATCGTTATTTGTTAACGGCTGTCAAATTTTTTGGTGATTTGGGGTTATTTTTTCGAGTATGCTTCATAAGTAGTCAATACAAAATATTGATTGATTAGAGAAAGAATGGCATGTAGGTATCTGGTTAGCCCCTGGTTACAGAAACAAAAGTTCCGCGTTCCAACGTTCTGCAAACGACATGCAGCAGGTTAAGAATTAAGTAATTTATACCGATTTTCTGAGGCTAGTTCTGGCCCGGTCGAGTTGGCTGGCATACTGTAATCAATGTAGCTCCAGCGTGGCCCTTCACCTGCAAAAACATCACCATTGTGCCTGATCGTAGCTCAAACATGTGCTTGTTCGAAGTTGACATGCTTTTTAATTATAAAAAAATAAAATTACTAACTTAGATCCTTTCTAAAAACTAAAGTAACCAAAAAAAAATTAATGTTTCATATACAGGAAAAACGTCTATTCATTTACCTATACCCTTTTAAGTAGCAATTTAATAAAATTAATACATTTGTATAATTAAAGATATACAATAAATTAATGCCGATTATGGCTTTACCTTACGATCATATCCATAATTCCTCGTTATTTACATGACATTAAACTTTGAATAAACGTCCTCATTCTCAAAAAGTTTGCAATAAAGTGAATACTTAATGAAAACTATTACTTATTGCAAATTTCGTTCACAAATCATCTTCTTATACTTAAAGTACAAATTACAACCAAAATGTATAAGCAGCTGTGAAGGGACAAATGCCAACAAAATTATTGGAAAAAGATTATTATTAGACATTGATCCACGATAGAAATAAGATAGGGCGATTACAATACCAAACAATGACATAATCTTTATTATAAATGAAATCATATGTATATATATATATAAAATATATATTTTTTGACTGGCTCGATGGCGCATTCGGTAGTGACCCTGCCCCATGCGCCAAGAGTTGTGGGTTCGATCCCCACACAGGACAAATATTCGTATAATAAATACTTGTGTTTGTTGTGTGTCTGGGTGTTAATATTGAATATTTAAGTATACATTTGTAATACCACTGTTGTTTCTAATATCCGTAACACAAGTGCTTAAGCTACTTACCTCGACATCAGATCAATGTATGTGATGTAGTCGAATATATATTTATTTATTATGTATTTATATACAAAATATATAATTAGGAACCTGGGCACATTGTGGAATTCTGTCAAAAAAATCAACATACTAAAACTCCCTACAATTTTTATTTGTATTAAACAACAGTAGCTTATCTTCAACGTTTTATCTGCCTCAATACCACAAGTCATAAATATTTGTTTAACGGTTTAGACGTTAGTTTTAACTTAGATTCTTAACAACTTTGTTTGATTGTTTAGTTTTTAACAAATTCACCTTTGCATTCGCGGTATTACTTAGGATCATAAAACTAAGTAACCGATTGTTTCGTTTTATGAATATGTGGGTAATGTTTATATCTAACGCGAGTTAAGCAAGTTATATCGCTATCTGTCAATGTTATCTATTTCTAGCGATCCACCCGGCTGCACACGGATTTTATAAAAGGCATCTTTAGTTATCAGCCACTAATATTTTTTTTTTAGTTACTTATAAAAGATTTTTATAGATTATAATACAAAATTGAAATATTTTTTCCTCACAAATGCAGAATATGACATTTATCCCACATACATTTTGATTTCATCGGAATATCAGAATAGAAAGTAACTGTTTTTTTAATATAGCTTGAGCAGTTTTTTAATTTTTTCATTACAAACGAACATACAAAAATACATTCCCTTTATAATAACAGATTATCACCGTGTTGCTACTTCATCAGTTTTTGAAAGGCCTCCGTGGTGGCCTGATGTTTATACCTCTTTATGACTTTCTAGATAAGCATAACATTTAGCGCACCTAAGATTTAGTTAAGCGATTAAAAAGATAAGATTGTAAAATATTTGTTTTAACAATATTTTAGTGTTTTATTGCTGTTTTGTGAATTCAGTTGCAACTAATCTTCCTGTAGTAACATAAGTAGAAGATTGTCCACACGACAAGTATCAAATGAAAATAATAACTCTTCAAAATTTTATTTTATTCGTATTTGTCTAATGATAGAGGGCGAGACGTTTTGCCTTTGTTCTATTAATAATATAAATGCCACTGTTATAATTATAAAATTCATCTGGCATATTAATTTAGTAATTGTAACGTAATTTGTAACGTCAACCATAATATCGAATCGTTTTACATTAATCATACATACGTACATACATAACACCACGTTTTCATCATTAGGCACATTAATCATGATAAGTAGGTAAACACAAATCTTCATACATCCAAGTTTCTAATTTGAGCACAATTTACGTACAAAAAAGATTTCACCATCTTATTTTCAGACGTCTTGTAGCGCGTTCTTTTGTTTTTCCTTGTATGTAGTAAACACTTTAAAACGTTCGATTCTGAATTCAAATATTAGCTAATATTGTAGATATTGCTTTCTGTTGTTTTCCGTGGTCGATAAAAAAGGATATTCAATTAGTTCTAAATTCAAAAACTATGGACTAAGCTAGCGGCAATTTATTTTGTTTTTTCGAAGTCGATAATAGTTAGGTATAGACGTTAGATTCTGAATTCAAACCCCAGCTGCTAATATCGTGCCGCTTTTGTTTTGCCGTAGTGAAATAAAAAAGCGGAGCACGTGGCGAGTGGGCGGATCTAGCGCGGCTCATCCCCCACCTGTTATCCCTGATCCGCCTCCCGGATAACGGCGCGATATCCGCCACGCCTGGCGCGCCGCCCAGTCACGCGCCGCCGGATTTACGAGGGAGCTTTCTTAGTGCGCTTACCTACTTTCTTGGTGGCAATCTTCTATGTTCATAACGCGTTATCCTATTCCAGCTATACTCAATGTGTGTTCCGCGGAACTTGTGGTTCCGTGAAGCCTTTCTGGGGGTTCCACGAAAATTGGTACTGATCATAAATATCGTAACTCCTGGGGTTACCCCGATTCTTAAATGAATAAGCTAGTCTAGTGGCTGTATGTTTGCTGTTTGGTTGAATAGCTGAATGTTATTCAGGTGAATGACATTTTGTTCCAATACATATGCAACTGATTTAGTTGAACAATGTTTAATTACTTGTTTAGGCGAAGAATTTACATTTGGCTCTATTGGTAATGTGGCTTATTTTAATGTTTCTCACAGTTTTTGTAAAATATATTACAATGAAAGAATGAAGTGACCAAAATAACATCGATTAGGCTGAATAGTTAAAAAAATATTTACCATTGCAATCTCGGCACCACTCGTCTAATGTCAATGAATGTAGAAAGGATCCAACAGAATAATTCATTTAATATAGCCGGTGCCATAATAAGATATTTTAACTTTCAAATAAAAAAAAAATTGGTACAGTTTTAAATTCTATCAGTAATTAATGTACTTTACGTTAATTATTAGGTTAAACTAATCCTAGGCAAAACACTAAGATAACTTTAGCTACTCATAATAAAATTGTATAATCTCGGTAACAATTTAAATCAAGTTATCCAGCAATTCTTTACACGCAAAAACCAAGACATTAAAATGGCGCCAACATAAAATAGACTTTATTTCTACATAAAAGACGACCGACTTCTTCTTAAGTAGCCCACATAAGTCACCCCCCACTTATCCGGCTGATCCGCCCCCCGGATAACCGGCACGAAATCCGCCACGCCCAGATATGCTCGCTTAAATTATTTCCTTAACATTTAGAAGTGTTTATAAGTACATTGTGGCCTTAAGTATAAGAGCGGTGGTAGCTCAATGGTAAGGACACGCGCCTCTTAACCGAGGAGTGCGGGTTCAAACCCGGCACGTACATCTGTATTTTTCAAATCTATGTACGTATTTATATCACTAGCTTGGCGGTGAGGAAAAACATCGTGATGAAACCTGCAAATTCAAACAACTTTGGCTTTGTAACCATGATTCAAAAATTGTCTGGTTCCCCTATCTTAGGGTTACGAAGGATCGGCAGTCGCTTCAATGTAATTACCAGACTCGCTAAGTCCTGAACCATGGTCTAAGCGGACCTCGTCTAAACAGGGGACATACCTAACGCTAAGATGATGATGTGGCCTTAAGTATAAGGAAGTTATATATTCATAACGATTCGATTTTCTGCTCATAGGTACTGGAAATCTACTTTCTTACACCTTAAAGGATAGCTCTAAATACACGCAAAGAAAGCTATTTGGAGCAAAAAATAGACTTGTCGGTTTAAATTAGGATTTAAATACGATAAATGAGATCTCGTATATGAATACCCAATCAAAAGCTGGGTTAAATGGTGGTGGTTAATTTTAAGTCACTAATAATAAAACTAACATCAAAGTAGAAATAAAATGGAATAGTTGCTTGAATACATATTTTCCTACTACGTACTTAGATTCTCAACAAGTTTCAGTCACAATACTGAGATTCCAAATAATGAAATTCTATAGCAGCTCTATTAGAGCAATCATTGTTTAATTACACCAATTTAAATCCAGACCCCTTCTTACTGTTAGATGAAGGACCCAAATGGACAAGGGTGCAAGTTCATCTTACCTCTAAGACATCGGCGCTCGACCGAGTACAACTAAACTCTTAATTGGCCCGAATCGAATTACAAACGGGGAATCGAACCCCGATCCTGCACTTAGCAGCAACGGATCCTTTTAACGGTTTAGTGGAGACGATCCCTTTTGCGAGACGATATTTGGCAATTAAGGGATATTAGTACCTTAACTCGGCAATAGTTGTTGCCGTCGTAAGACGTAGAGATTGTAGATGCGTAGCTATATATTTTATATTGGAATATATAGAAGCGTAGTAGTAGCGAGTAGTTTTGCCGTAGCTATATCTACATACTAACTTAATTGCCTGCGATATCGCCATCTAAGATTTTGATAAAATAATGTCGTTTTCTCCAAAATATAAGTACCTTTAATTACTCCATAAAGCGCTATCTGCCAGATATCTATCTTTAAAAACAGACACTTCAATTTTCTCACCTATATTAATATTATAAAGCTGAAGAATTTGTTTGTTTGTTTGCTTGAACGCGCTAATCTCAGGAGCTACTGATCCGATTTGAAAAAAAATTTCAGTGTCAGATAGCCTATTTATCGAGGAAGGCTATAGGCTATATAACATTAACAACTGACGCGGGTGAAACCGCGGGCACAGCTAGTAACATATATTTGATGCTAATATCTGCATCAAAAAGTGTTGAGTTACCATTTGGGCTCCATAGATATATTAATTTAAAAAAATAGACATAGACTTCTATGCACATATAATACTTCAACAACGTAGATATATTGATTGAAATATTATTTGAAAATTCGATAGTAATATAAGAATACCTGGTATGTTTGAATATATTTCTGTTCTGAATTCTGCGCGGGCGTAGTAGAGCGTATAGACTAGAAATCCTCAAAATTTCATCTTTTCTAAAATGACGTAGGTCTGGGGGCCCTGGGATCTTACTCTAGTAGAGAACAATTTACAAAAAATCTCAAACGTTGTTCAATCATCTAACTACGCAAACATCTGATTGCACGTCACAGATGATTTCACTCAAAATAACACGGTCGCAAATTGCATTCCGGCCAAAGAGCCGTACACATGGTAAGAGGTTGGCAAGTTCGTCTTTGTGGACACAGACGATCGGGGCACTTTGCCGGCCGATAGTTCAAAATTAGCCCAGCCCGGTACCACTGAGACTGGACTTGAACTAACTGGTTGTTAGTGTTAACTACACGTTAAGTTTAAGTCGTCGTTAAATGTGAAGAACCAGTTGGTTTTGTGAGTTATACAACGTTAAATTTTGTCTGAACTTAAACGGAGTATAAGGTTTATTGTGGGATATAATTTTAAGCAGCTCAAGATTATAAAAAGTTTTTTTTTACTTTGCCCTTATAGCTTTCAACTATACAATGTCCGTAATCGTTAAGTATCTGCTTACATTGCATATTAACTTTATTATTATAACGGTTAGAGAAACCCTAATTATTTAACATGAACTAAACGTCCCATATATATTTGTATATAAAGTATAAACAGAGGTCAACATTTTCAAATATCTGTTTTTTTTTTAAATCTCAGAGATTAAAATTGTCTATAGATGGAGGAGAACGTTTACTTTGAATTTCTTTATGATCATGTAATCATAGTATCTTACAGATCTATATATCATCTCGCCTACGTCCAAGGACCAATAAGTTATTTTGACCATAATGACAATTTCTTAACTATTCAAACTAGTGCTCGCCCACTGGTCGAAATTCGACCATAATTTGCTTAATTATTTTATTAATTTAATGTATTTTTAATAAATTATTCATTAAAATATTAGCTTTCTGCACTCCTACTCTATACAAACTTCAACTGTGCTAAATCACACACTTCTCCATCCACGTAATTTTCGTAAAAACGGGTATAAAGTTTTTGCTTCACATATTAATATGTAGATATACAAGTGAAATAGTTAATTTCAATCAAAATATTAGTAAACCAAGAAATTGGTACCGCCGGCCTTTCTCTTTGGTCATCGTGCGCCAACCGTCTTTAGAAGCATTACCCGGAAATGCACTAATGCCTCTTCGATACCGTGGAAAACTGTTAAGGGGCTGGTTAGAGGCTTTCTAAGATACTGATATAATTAGTGCATTGTGCCTCTAACGTCCTACACAAAACGACCACTTTATATTTGCGGCCATGTCCAACGAAGCACGTTGAATTTTCAACCTTATGCCTCCGTAATTGAAGACCGTTTTAATATAAAACGCGGTAATGCGAGGATTGCCAAGTCATATACAAGTTTGCTAAGTTACTGGCCACAAGCAAGGGGTCATTATCATCCAGAAAGCAGCGTGGAAGCTTTTGAATTTAGAACGTTTGAGGGTTAATAATTCAATATGGCTCCTTCGTCTGGTACATTAGGCCTTTATGACTACTCGGACTGCATTTATGTCTTGGAAGTGAGGGAATAATAGCGCAGAACTAGACCTCAATAAGTGTATTCACACTCACGGGCATGCCATGAGTATGAAGTGCTAAGAATCTCATGCCATATATCTAACATAGCATTTAGAGGGCACTTACTAATATGTTGATTCTTATTAACATACAAAAATAAATTACCTGTATAATAAAAGAATGGGAATTTGAATGGGAATTTTAATACTAAGTTATTTATGACTGAATTTTACTGACAAAGTTTTTCAAACCAGACTAGATAGTTTAGTAAGTTTATATAAGTTTGAGCTTATATAAACTTAACCTTGTTATAATTGGGTGGTTAGTTATAAACGTAAAAAGCTTATTTTTGCATGAGGCACCTATTTTGAGAACATTCATCTAAAAGAGACAAAACGTTTCAATTCAAGCCAGTTCTTAAAGTTGGAAACTAAGAAATGGAACGGAAAATACGAATTCAAGGAAACGTTACCTCAGGTTCGACTTTGAAAAATATTAATCAGACCATCTCAAAAGATTCCTTAAAAGGGAAACATAAACAAATAGACGTAAACACTAATAAGGGCAATAACTCAGCCGCTTATTGCGTAATCAGCGGCGCTCGCGCCATCAACTGGCACCTACCCGAATAAATATGGATCTTTTAAAGCGCCTCGCCTCCTAATTGCCTGCAGATGGACTTGTGCCAATTACGGCCACATCCACGCCCTATAAATGGGCGATGCAGGCCGTGACGACTGATGACGGTGTTTTGTCGCGGTGGGTATCTTATCCGCGTGTATGCAATAGGGAAGTTTCATGGGTAAAAAAGGTGATTATATTTAGTCAGTTAGATTATCAAAAACATTGAATTAGTATTTTTTCTTTCATCGATTACACGAACATTGACAAAAACAAGCGCATTAACGTTTTGGAGGGGGCACTGTGATGTCACTAAACGCGGAAGTTTGTTGAGTTGTAATGATTATGATTAGAAAACGCTTCTATCAGTGATCTTTTGTTTTTTGGACTTACAATATTTACCTACCTTACAATATTTACCTCCCTACAATATTTTTATGTAATTTGACAAACGGGTAATAGTATATTTTGTTTCCTAGCTTTTTGAACTGTTGGCAATAGGGTAAATCTTTGGTATACTTTCTTACTAGACTCGCATGCTTTCTTGGCATACGGCGACGTCTTCAGAATTGTTTTACAAATAAGCCAATACAGGCCTTGACGACTAATGACGGGCAGTTTTGTCGGGATGTTGCTCTTATGCGCAATTTTGAAGTGGTGACGATAGGATAAGTCTTTGGTCTTGTATATTTCCTTTCGTACAGCGACATCCACCAAGTGCAGATAATTTTAGTCGCAATGACAAAAACCTAATCTGCTCATGTGCAATTGGAATTTTGACCTGTTGGGGATAAAGTAAATCTTAGGAATGAGGACACCCATATATTTGTACATACATATAATCAAGGCTGCAATAAGGATGATGACTGTATTAAAAAACTTTAATTCTATTTAGTCCGTCAGTTAGATTATACAAAAATACTAGACACATATTTTTCGCTTTATCAAATTAACGAAAAATCGCAAAGATAAAGAGCATCAATGTTTTGGAGAGGGGGCTTGCGACGTCACTAAAACGAGACGTCACGCGCAAATTGAATGCATTGTATATTCGTCAATGTTTGTTTGATAAATAAAAAAAAATGCGTGTTCAATATTTTTTGTAATCTAACTGACGGGCTAAACAGAATTTTTTAGTCACTTTGCCTATTCCCGAAGGGGTAGGCAGAGAAAATATACATATATGTATTTGTCTGTTTTGGAAAGTTGAAGGTAAAGTACCTCTTTATTACAACGGTACCTATGTCTCGATATAATTTTTATCTGTAAACACTTCCTCTGTACGATCTCTCGATCGGTTATAGAATTCAGAGCAATTATTTGGTATGACGTTTATCTGTTATTGATTGTGCAAGTACCTGCTTCCGTTCGATAAATTTGTTCTGGACGCTTAAAATCTTAGAGAATTATTTTTGTTCTTGCACGAGCATAATTTTACAAAGCCATGTTATTATTATATCGGCTGTTTAGAGGTATCGTCATGATCTAATCACATAACGATATCTCTATTGAATTACAATATTCAAATAGATACGAGACATCCTCTATTTATTGGTTAATACTATCAATCGTGTTGACGTCATTTGTAACGATCAATATTTGATACTCTTCAGTGTCAGTATTAACAGAAATAATCTTAACGAGCGTGTATGAAGCGAGACTTATGAATGTAGAAGAAGCGAAAGGTGTATGTCAGGATCGTAGCAAATGAAAGTACGTAATCTCTGCCTACCCCCATGGGAAAAAGGCGTGACATTATGTATGTATGTATGATATTGCTTTATTGACCCTATAATATTTTTAAGGAGTATAAAAAGAAGCATATCATGTCATACCTACATGGTATGCTTTTTTTTTATTAAACATTACTAACTGAAATGTAAACTGAAAATAAAGTGTAATGCGGCAGTAAAGCAGCAATGAAATTCGTTAGCTACGATCAGAGCACATTAGCCTTACGATACTGCGGTCTTGATGGGTATCCGGGACTCACGACATTGGCAGACATCAAGCATGAGAAAAACTTGTGTATTTTCAAGAGTTTGGGAAGATATTTCTATTATTTATTTTTTAAATCAACTATTATATAGAAGTGTAGCAGGAAAAATTGAAATTGCAAATTATAAATGATAATAAATTCTTCAGACTGACACTAAGCTTATAAGCTTGTCCTATGGATACTAGGTGAACGGATAGACATACTTAAATACGTTTATCGAGTCGAGGACTCGAGTACAAATATCCATGTTCATCACAATAAACATTTGCCCCTAGCAGGATTCGAACCCGCGACCCTTGGTTTCGTGGCCAGGGTCTCTGACCACTCGTCCAACGGGTCAGTCAATAGACAGATAAGCATGGTAGTTTAAAAAAACCTTTGTGAAATGAATTCGAAATAATATTCGATCCTACTATGTCGTCCACATACAATATTTAGTTATCTTTGTTAGCCCAAAAATACGATTCCAAACTTTTATTTTAAAGAAAAGCCATATCGTATCTATACTTATTTAGAGTTATTTTCTTCTCATGCCCTGCTGAAATGCCGAAAAAGAATAGATTTAGTCCCATTTAGGTACTTTAATCAATACTGGTTAGCTTTTAAGAGCAACCGTACTGATACGAAATTCTTGTTAAACTTTACTTTTTATTAATTTTCTTGGCCCAGATACTTCTTGTTGTTTGTTGATGATCATAACCTCTTAATAAAACACAAACTACGCGTTGTTTTATTAAGATTAAGATTAATAGCTATCAGCCAGTATAATAATACTGCTACATTCGCCACGAAGCTCTCCATCTGTGTGTTTCATGTGTAGCTTATGTCGCTCGCGGTAGTCGCCGCGATAGAGGTTACTCGCTGTCCAATTTAGGCACTTTAATCAATACTAGCTAAATCGTTAAAGCAACCTTTACTTGAAATTCAAACAGCTAGCAACAACAAAACTAAGCTATATTCGGCACGAAGCTCTCCATCTGAGTCACGTATCGCGCGGCGGCAATGTGCGCGGGAGTTTACGTCGCTCGCAATAGCCGCTCCGACAGAGATTACCCTTTGACTGGATAATCGTTGCGCTAAAATTTGTGTCCAATTTAGGCACTTTAATCAATTCCAACTAGCTCTTTAAAGCAACTTTTACTTATAAGTCAAACATTTAGCAGCAACAAGATGATGCTATATTCGGCACGAAGCCACCGATTAATAAATAAATTCTCCAGACTGACATACCAATTCCCTAGTCCCAAACTAAGCTTATGCTTGTACTATGCATACTAGGCGAACGGATAGACATACTTAAATATGTTTATAAACATCCATGACTCGAGTACAAATATCCATGTTCATCACACTAAACATTTGCCCCTAGCGGGATTCGAACCCGCGACCCTTGGTTTCGTGGCCAGGGTCTCTGACCACTCGACCAAGGGGCCAGTCAAATAAACAGTTACTACGTAAAGCTCACCATCTGTGTTTGTTGTGTGTCGCGCAGCGGTAATGTGCGCGGTAGTTTATGTCGCTCGCGATAGCCGCCGCGACAGAGGTTATTCGTTGCGCTAATGTGCCGCTGCATCTCGTTTGCATTTTGCGTTGCACTCGGTTTATTTGGGTCTATGATCAAATGGCTTACATTCCAGTTGCGGGAATGATGCTCACATCAATCTTGTTAACGTTATGATGATTTTACGTTACGGAAGGAACCGTTGTTTTGCTTCTTTCGAATAAGAGAAACTATTAGCGTTTTCATTACTTGTACTTCATCTTACCCGTTTACATTGTGTCTAGATTAGATATATTATATAACTCGTCGTATTTTTAGCAGGAGCTTGAGGTGGACCTCTATACATAATTTTAAAACACGATAAGTTGACCTATTACTATAACTTGAGCTCTAAGCACCATACCCTGGGTATGTAAGGGCTTTAATGAAAAAGATGCAATAAAACATAAGATTTAAGACTACAGGGGGTGTAGGCAGGCGACAATTGACTCATATTCTGACAATTCTCAATTTATCTCGTATATAATAGACCTTAAACCTTTAATGCCACAACCCGTGCTTCAAGGATCAGGCAGTGTGAATGGAGCATTTATTGTGGACCCATCAAGTCTTACTATCTAACTAGGGAAATATGATATCCAAACCAGCGACATCAATAGAGTCGTCATTCTGCTGCAACAAGCAAGAAACGCGAACGCCTGGAAATTCGCAACAAAAATAAGGCGACGACGGCGCGGCGCGACGCGACTCTCACACTATTTTCATTTCGTGTAGTGCCACATTTAATTTTGTTGAAATTCTAACGTAGCTTTGCAAAAATGTCAACTTTATTCCGCTTCAGCCGGCACCTTCGTTTCACTCGGATGCTTTGCTTCCTCATTTTATGGAATGTTCCGTAGTTTCGAGACGGGCTTTGAGAAACTATAACTTTATGAAAACTTGTACAGGAGCTCGGAAGTAAGACGTGGCTTCCAGCAAAAATTTATCAAAGCGTATTTAATTTTCGTTATGACTTCTCCGTCGAGGACGGACGGGGCGGTGATCAAGTTTCATGGGCGCGGCTCGTTACTGACTTACTGCCTTGTGTTACGGTGGCACTGCAACTAGCGAGACTCGTGGCGTGGTTTAGCAACTTTGATACTGAATGTAAGTCGCATTGTGAGATTGACATCTACCGTAACTTCCGAGTGTCGTAACTTGTGCGTCGTTTTCTGGATGCATATTTGTTTTGTAGACATGATATTGTCTACAAATCAAACTATACTTGTTTAATGACAAGACAGGACTCAGGTATGATCGTACTTCAAGAAAAGAATTTAAGTCCAAATTTGGACTTTTGGGATGCCCAAGGATTATAGATTGCCCTAATTACAAGGAATCTAGCCACAATGTGGTTTAAGAACTTTGAGACTGAATGAACGGCTTGGATTTGTGGAAACACCTCTCGATTTTAGGCACGATTACCCATTGAAGTACGAATGCTCATCTGAACAATAGATTTATTTCTATACTAACTATATATTCCCAGCTTCAAAACATAGTGTATGACAATACGATAAATAAATATCAGACTACATCACATACATTGAGCTGATTCCGAGTAAGCAGCCTAAGCGCTTGTGTTACAGATATCAGAAGCAACAGTGATATTACAAATATATACTTAAAAAATTATATTAACACGCAGACACAGAACAAACACAAGTATTCCGCACACGAATGTTTATCCTGGGTGGGGATTGAACCCACAACTCTGGATGCATAGGGCAGGGTCACTACCTAATGTGCCATCGAGCCAGTCAAGTTGCTAACAGAGTCTTCATCTACCCAACTGTACGTTACATGAAATAAGCAACAGATAAATTCGATCTTTTAATTTGCCTTGAAAACAGTCGGCGCCCAAGTTCGGGGGCGAAACTGAACCAATGTAATGCAAGTGACAGCGACGGAAAAGCCAGTTTGCAATCAGACGACCATTTGTCTAGCAAAACTTATTGATTCGTTTTCAACTAATTACAAGTATATCAAACAAAAAAAAGTGATTACGAAATCGCCATTAAAAAATCAACAAGGCAATTCCAGTGCACCATTCAAAATAAGCAATTAAAACGACCACCAAACGACATCTCATTTAAATTCTCAAAGCGCTAATACGCCAACAGGTCCTATTAAAGACGAGCACGATCGAAACACAATAAACCCGAACTATCTTTTGAAACGCCGAGCGCCATTTATCAAATACGTTTGTGAGCACAAAGCCGAATCTATAGCCCATCTGAAATTCATATTGGAGACGATCGTAGCGTTGCCAGCCACGAGTGGATGTTACGGTTTTGAAAATATTTTTATTGTGTAACATTGGTTTTTTAAATAAATAATAACTTTTAATAATATGTATGTGTAACATCGGTTATTTGAAAAGGAATTACATATTTTTATATACATTTTTACTTTAATTTTATATATTAAATTCAAGATGTAATACAAGAGTAATGCCCGTATTTTTATATTTTTAATGCGAACTCTATTATATCTCTATACTCTATTATACCAATTAAACAGGTTCCCTGTGTAGCTGTAGTGTAAAAACAATTGCTATGTATCATACTATGATACACGGGACAGGGAAAGGGTTCAAATTCAAGATGCTTCAAAAGGGGTATTTTCATACATCGCGTACCTGGTCACACCGTCGATCGCATAAAGTCGAGTACACACCGAGCTGAGCTCCCGCGGGAGTCGGTCTAAAAGGCCACGAGTGATAGCACTCATCGGGGGTATAAGCCTGTTTCCCGACGACGAGGTTTAGGGATGCGACCGAGACTCAATGCTGTTTTATTCTGCTGCCATCAATACTTAAAATGCTGAACGGTTTAGGGATGCGGTTCGACGGTTTCGATGAATCTGTCAATGGTGTATTTTCAAGACCACACTATATAAAATTACATTTGTTACACTTATATTTCAGCCAGACTGGTAATTTAATCATTAGGTCTAAGTACACGTGTACCAATGTTTACCTTACTCGTATAATGATTTAACATTGCTTAATAAGATAAATAACAATTACATATAAGATTTTTTCCAAAATGTATGAATGATGATAATTTCAGCTCGATAAAAAACATAAATTTAAAATATCTATATTGGATTAAGTAGTAATAATTAAATCCAAATGTTGAATATTACTATGCAGCAGTAAGGTTCTTTGCATAATATAGTTGTAATGCCAATCGTAACTATCAATCTAAAAAAAACCTTGTTTAAATAAATCCATCTACCATAACCCAATCCGTATACTAACAGATATATAATATTTATATAAATCCGTTCAGTAACATTTATAAAAAGATTAACATTTACCTGTTCATCTTCACCAATATCCATGTTTATAATTACGAGTACAATATTTATCGATATAAAATATCGACCTTTGTCCCGTTCCTCACATAAAAGGATTGACATTTGAGGCCACGAACGAACAAAGTAGTGGATTCAGACGAAGACAAAGTCGTTCTATATACCTACGTAAGTATCTCCACCGCGTCTCTTTGACAATGAATCAGCCGATATTCAAATCGCCATTCTACAATTTCAATATTCTACGAACGAACGAACGTATTAGCAATCTTACATACTTTCAAAGAGGCGCTTAAAGATTTGTTTAGAATTATAGATTTATTGTCTATCAGAAATTATTATTTATACCAATCATTTAATATTACTCTACTTTTAAACCAGTGATTACAAAGATACACAAAGGATTTTTTTTTAATTAAAGAAAAATCTTAACGGTCTAATCATAAATAACATTAATTAATATGAAAAAAATAAGAGTCCCATGTTGGATTGGGACTTAAAAATAATGAGCCAACTATGTTTCTTGCCTAGCATGTCGTAAAATGCGACTAATTGTATATGGGGTTGTGGGTATGTGATTGTGTAGGCGACGAGCTAGCCACTTGTCACTACTTTTTCCCAATTTTCAATTTAACCAAGCCCATTTCTATTTTTGCCTGAATATAGTTAAATGGGCCCGCTGCCTCTTTGACTCTGCCTACCTCTTTGGGGATTGTGGGCGTGATTGTTGTTATAAGAGAACTCAAAATATTTTCATTGTTTATTTTAAAAAATCCACAAGCAGGACGAGTTATAGAAAATTAATAGAACATGTATTGAATGATACGTAATTAAATAGAATGATGGTAGTTCTATGGTACAGACATGCTCACAGCAACGAGTGCAACAAACCTCGGCTTGAACCCACATCCTCCAGCCCAGCAGTACCTCCAGATTTTTTTTAAATCAAGCTTCTTGCAATTGTCAATTCCTTCGATTTAACAACTAAACTAGATAAATCCTGGATCATGGTCAAAGCGGAACTTAACTAAACTCGGTGTTTAGTTAGTAGATATAATTATTTAAATTAAATTTCAATTGCATTTTTAAATAAGTTTAGAATTTTAGATGAACCATGATCCAATTTGTCGACTTTACCTATTTAAGGACTGCAAGAGCGAAATTAATAAAGTGGCTAAATCCAGGATGACAATCTAACGGACTTCATCTAAAAAAACATTAAACCTTATTATACTTGACGTAACTTAACAAACATAATTTCATAACAATTCTACAGATCCCTAAATAACGTTCACAAACCCTTAGCTGAACCAAATGATCTTCGAACTCCATCCACAAGTAATCCTATTTAAAACCTATTTGCCGCAAACTATCAAGTCAGATCAAGAGTCAATAGAAAATTGTCGTATTTGTCGTCATCTTGTTTCGGAGGGCCGGCTTAACATATGAAGGGAAATCCTTAGTGGGCACAAATAAATAAGGTACCTTCGTATGATATATTCCCTGATCCCCGGGCATTAGATCCGGAAGGGTCAGCGATAGATTGCCCCGGCCAGTAATGCCAATATCGCTAAATTGGGCCGGGTTATGTTTTTGTTGTTTTATTGTTTTTTTATTTGTCCGGGGAGTTTATGGGTTTTTTATAAATAAATAAGAAAAATGCGCATAAAAGAGTTGGCTGCTAATAAGTTATCGATTCTTATAACCATTTGTCAATAACTGTATCGGTCTAACAATTCATAAATATAATTTATCGTTTGTTTTGTTTGAAAAAATCGTTTAAATATCCTAGCTAGGTAAAATAGTACAAATACATAACTAATAAGCGTTAAATACACGAAGGATATTTTGACAATTGTACATACATACATACATAACATCACGCCCATAATCCCTGAAGGGGTAGGCAGAGTCAAAGGGACAGCATGCTCCTTCAACCACATTTAGCCAAAACTAAAACCGGGCTGGGTTAGATGAAAAATTGTGAAAAAGCAGTGACAAGAGGCTAACCTGTCGCCCACACAATCACACACCCAAAACCCGATATTTATACCATTAGTCGCCTTTTACGAAATGCTAGGCAAGAACCACAGTTGGCATATTCTTTTTAAGTCCCAGACCAACATAGGACAGTGGGCTGGGTTGGATGGAAATACAATTGTAAGAGTTAAAATTAAATCTAATCGCATTAAAAAAAAATTGCAGGAAATTGTATTTCTATTGATTTTGTACGTAAGCAAATAAATGTTAATAATGAGAAATTGTAATGTAAATTTTTAGTTCTATATCATTTAAGTAAATATTTTGATAAACATTAAAAATACCACGAGCGCACCTCCCCTCCCATTACCCGTCTAGTTGCCGCGAAATATCTCAAAATGGACGCCCGCAATCCCAAATCTTTAACAAAATAGCTCCCGGAACACTTTAAGTCTAAGTAAGTGGCGTTCGGCGTCCGAAGATTTGCTGGACCGTCTCTAATGGGCTTTATCCTTATTTATTGAACTCGCCGACGAAATCGGCGCGATACAAATTTTAAGTTTCCCCGCATTGGCTGGTCGGAATTTAGCAAGAGCTGAGAGCTGTGCATCCAAGTTTAGTTTTGAAGATGATTTAAGTCTGGTAGATGACTGAATATTGACTCTCGTATGAAGTTAAAAAGCTTGAATGTACTAACTTCATTGTTTGTAAATGTGCAAGAGAGAAAATAATCTCATTTTATTGGTTGGTAGGCATTTACGTTACATTACCTACATAATGATCAACATGAAAATTGCATAGGTAATTTGCATATTACTACTAAACAAAAGTATATAGGGTAGATTGCAATCAGGCAAGGCAAAGCTTTACAATCCTGACAACGTATGTCCATATATGCAATCCAGCATTATTTTCAATCCAGCTGGATTTTTGCCGGATCGAAACAAATCCAGCTGGATCAAGCGCGGATCCAGCATTAACTAATTAACCAAAGATTTATACGGCTTTTTCTTGACCACCATAGAAAATGTTGTATTAATTTAAACGGTACATCATAGTATATTTCTAAGAAACACGAAAAAAAAAACATTCATAAATTTCATCTCAAGTTATTACAGTATTACAAAAACGTACACTAAGACAGCAATCGATAAGAAAGCGTGGCGAGAACGCGTCGAATTTTAATCGACAGGGCTTATCGCGGGGCGGTTTACCCCCACCGGGAGGGGGTAAATAGGTCAGAACAGGCACTAACAAGTTTAGACAAGCGTAACGAGTCGACGTGGTGTGACGTGTCGTCACACCGAACCTCGACACCTGACGCGCTTAATCTTGCACCACTTAGGATTTTCCATGAATTTTTGGCGTTTTTGTGAAAAATTGCTTTTGGATTTTCGATCATAAAATAGCTTCGACGCCTTTTAGGTGGAAGTGAGTAATTGAACTGACAATAATCCTTTTCAGGGTTCCTTAAATCGGAAGGAAAATTGGAACCATCACAGGATAAATTCATTATTTTGTTCCATTTTAATTTTTTTGCGGACTCATTAAAAATTCGAATGTGGAAAATTTACTACACAAAAATAGAATTATGACTAATTTACACATGTAATAATATATAATTATAAATATAATAATTTTTTGTGACGAATTAATTTTTTGGCAAATGTACAATAACCCATCTTTTGTCTATTAATTAGCCTTTTTAGTGATATACCTATGTTCCAAAAGAACACTGATGACTTAAAAGCACTTTTTTGAAAGCAAACATGAAAAGGTTGCTTTGGAAAAAGCGTGTTTATTTATTTATTGACGGAATTAATACTGATCGTGTTTGAATTGATACATCTATCTTAAATTGTATAAATTATAGAAACTGTCAAGGTGTAAACAGACGTATATTTACAAAGAGACTGCTAAAAACAATAGGTACTTTATAGCAAAATATTGTCCTTAGCACAGAGTAATAATATAACTACGTACAATCCTTAGTGACTTTTATGTCGCCCATTGCGTTTTTCTATTCAAGGGTAGAAAATATACAATAGCGCCTGTCAAACTCATGGTCAAACTAATATTAATCTTTGTTTAGCTGTTACAAACATACATACATAACATTACGCTCATAATCCCCGAAGGGGTAGGCAGAGTCAAAGGGGCAGCATGGACCTTCAACCACATTCAGCCAAAAATAAAGCTGGGCTGGTTTAGATGAAAAATTGTGAAAAAGCAGTGACATTGTTGTTTAGCTGTTTAAGCGTTAAATAGCCACTTACGTCGTCATTGTAACGAATTCATATTCCCACAAACCATGAGATAGAACTGGTAAAAGAGTTTCCATCACGTAACAGTTATGATAAAATTTCCTTCTGTGATCGACGAATGAGTTACCCACTAACATGTCATACATTTTGTGTTGATAGTAACAGATATATTTCTTTGGGTTCGGTGATATGTCGATAAGTAATCAGAGATAAAGACCGCGGTGATAACGAACAATACGTACAGGTTGATTATGTTTGAACATATTATATGTTATTGAATAAGTATCTCTAGTTATAAAAATAATACTCCAAACATTTTTAATTTTAAAAGCTTATCAGGTCGCAGTTTCTTGAAGAACTTCTAAAATTAAAACATTTTACATCTACAAAATCATTCACGTTATACATCATTACATCTACCATATTTTGGAAAGCCAAATTACATTTTCAAACTGAGTTTTTGTTAATCGTTATTTATCTTGTGCTACTTAAATTGTTTGTTGGTTTAGATATATAACTTAAAAAAAACGGCATTTTTGTTATTTTCACAGCATGTACCATTGTTATAGGGCATTCCATTTAATAAAAAAATATTATATTTTCCATTTATTTTAAGCAATGTTAACAAAACTTGCCTGTCCATGCATTGCAATATGATCATGACGTATTAACAAATAACAGACATACATACATAATATCACGCCCATAATCCCCGAAGGGGTAGGCAGAGTCAAAGGGGCAGCAAGCTCCCTTAACCACATTCAGCCAAAAATAAAATAACATTTTACTCAAAAAACCAAAACCATCACAGTCAGTAGTAAAACACCACATCGATGTTATCAAGCGATAAACTAAAACGCACGCGATAACAGTGTTCTTGACGAAAATGTCCGAATGTGTCAAAAACGCGCCGAAAACATCCTGTATCGCTGGCAGTCGCACAAACGAGCCAACATAGTAGATACTATAGCTAAATCAAGTGCTGGCATACCCGTGGGTCCGAGTGCGTGTGTTCGTACCTGTGATGACAACGTTTTGAAAAAGTGATACACATCCACATTGGATTTGCAACACAGATGAAATTGACGTAAGATGTGCCACAGATAATGTGATGGGGCCAGGTGAGTACTGGAAAATACTTAGTTAGATTAGATACTTCAGTCACGTTAACGTTAATTTAGTTGCTTTTGTGTGTCGCGCCTTCGGGACATACATAACTAAATCATAAAGAAATAGATAGTAATTTTGTTAGAAGCGCCCACAAATAATTTATACTTATACGAAAATTACGCACATATGTTACAAATAAGAATGTTTTTACACTCGCAAAACAAATTTGGTGTGCACATAGCTATTGGTACATCTTGACCTACATTAACACATAATGCTACTTACCTGGCTTTTTTTTTTTTTTTTTTTTTTTTTTTTTTTTTTTTTTTTTTTTTTTTTTACTTGGGGAACTCCCACGAGCCGTCACCCTCCGGACGGGGATCCAGAGGGCGGTGTGTCGGACTCGAACCGACTAAACCCCAAGGTGGCCTCCATCGGCGCAGTTCCGGAGGAGCCGGTATCCCCACTGTCGGGACTATACGACAGCTCCTCCGGTAGTGCGCGTGCCGCGCTGCGCGGCTCACCTCGCGCGGCGGTGGTCGATGCTGTGCAGCCCACGCCATCAGTCGTCGGATGCACAGCACCGAGCACGCGCGCGCGTCGAGACATGCCAGGCCACCCAGCATGTCTCAACTACTCCGCCCAGGATTCAGACGCCGATCGTCCCCGTGACCGGCGTCGTGGGCCCACTCTCGCGCTGTGCCCTCTGCTAAGCCAGAGGGCACGCGGAGAGCGTCTCGTCAGAGGGGGCCGCCTTCCGCCCGGCGACCCAAATTGAGGGCAGAGCCCTGTCGTCACGGAGGGAGAGCATCGAGACGCTCAATCCCTCCGCGACCCGCCACTCGACACTCAGCTCCTCCTCTTCCTCGGCAACCCTGGTCCGGCTGCGGAGGTTACAGCCGGACCGCCGCAACTGCCCGGATGCAAGTCGTGCAGTCGCGGCTCACCTCGGGGTCCCTCTTCGCTTCAGCCCTGCCATGGCAGGGCCTACTAAGCCCCCCCGGTACGACAAACCGAGGACCCTGGCGGGGGGGTACTTACCTGGCTTGAAAGAACTATATTTAACTATTTGTACCATCTTATCTAATGTAAGGAGACCAGTGATCATAAGGAAAATAATACACTTCTAAGAAAAACTGAACTCCATTCTATTCTAGATACATTAGAAGAATTCTGTGCTTTTAGTTATTATGTATCTACTAGCTAACCCCGCGAACTTCGTTCCGCTAAGAGTCAATGACACATAATCGGGTTTTGCTCTTATAAACAATTTTTTTTTTTTTGATGAACACTTATCATGTTTTAATACTTACCTATTCCGGACGAAGACAAATCCAATATTGCGTTTACTACGAAATAAATTTAACTTATACGTTAGCCTCAGCAACACGGGTGGTAATGCTATTAAATTGTAGCTTATACGAAAGGTTTGTACTTTTAACATAACGCCATCTATTGGATACTTAGTCAATCCAATCAAAAGATATAGCCATCTGTTAGAATCGATTGGAGCTAACAGATATTTGTGACTGTAAAATAAATAGACAAATAATTTGCGATAAAATAATATTGCAACTATAAATAGAGATGTAAGCTATCCTATCTTTCAAGTTGGATCAAACTGCACACGGTGTGCAAATTTGATTAAGATCGGTTAAGTAGTTTCGGAGTCCATCGCGGACAAACAACGTGACGCGTAATTTATATATATTAAGATAATGATAGCGTTAAATAAAAATTACTCCAATCCTATTATAAATAGATTCCTAAGTGGTTTGCTTAGTAGGTAATATAACAACATTAGTATCTATCCAAACCACTTAAATTCAATTTATTCAACCGTTGCATATATCATATACCGACTATATATCATAAACTACCTACTGACGCTTTACTTATACTAAATAAGTTAGTAACATACTTTTTCTAAGAATTAAAAGCAGTAGATACACACCACTCCTCCGACATTTAACCATATTTGTGTAAAACGCGTCATACATATCTCCGGTTTTGCTTAAAACTTAAATGACTGTACACACTTCAACACATGCAATATCGTGAACAATTTTGCACTATATTTAAACAATTCATTTTTTAATATAAAACTCACAATAAGTGTAGGTATATGTAGATATGTAATACTTGCACCAACACATACACAAACGCCAAGTTTGTGGAATGAACGTAAATCAACACAAAATATACATTTGCCGTTAAAATACACTCCGGCGATAAATCAAACATGTCAAAGTATTAAGATAAAATGTTAGATATAAAATTTATTTCTCTATACAACATACATACCAATTCATTCATATATTCAATATGGTGAGAATTTACAAAACCCCAAAGCAGTAATGTTTGTGAATGTATTCAAATCATTTTCTTTATCAAATACTTTTTGATGAAAACAGGCATTCATCTCAAGTCTAGATGTGTATTGGATATTGCTTCTTTCCTCTTTACAAGTACTTACTTTGAACTGTGATTAATGTGATGTAATTTGTAAATAGGTATGTTTTTTTTGTTTCAGGCGAACTTATAACATTCGCCTTTTGGATATGGCTATTGCCTTCTACGGCAGCGAGGGTGGTGCGGCAGATAGACATATCTGAAGAGACGCCGCAATGTCTTGTCTACAACTTAAACTCTATGCTGCACCTTGATTGCTCCAACCAAAGACTCACTCAGCTCCCAAAAGATTTGAACTATGAAGTAAGTTGTAATAGTATTAAATAACCAGGGCAGGTTAATATCACTTAATCATTATATTTCCGTAAAAAAGTACTGGCTATCTATTTAAATTTAAAGTGCATAACTCGCAGCATCACTTCTATGAAGTTATTATTTCAATTATCTCGTAATACAACTATTGTAGTAAAATATATTTCTAATTTTTCAGGCTCAAGTCTTGCTGCTTGCAGATAATGATTTCGATGAATTTCCACCTCAGATAGAAAGGTTTACAGAACTAGAAGTTTTAGATATGTCTAACAATTTCCTGAATACGCCATTACCTACGTATTTTGAAAATATGAGTAAACTTAAAACGCTCAATTTGTCTAATAACCAGTATAGTGCATGGGCAGACACTAGTCGCACATATAACATAAGGAAACTAGATTTGTCAAGGAATAAAATAGCGAAGATCGATGAATCCGCTTTTTCCAGAACACCTCAATTGCGCTTTCTGGATTTATCAGAAAACAAGATCAACGATTTGGAAATCAGTATGTTCGCCGAAACGAGAACTTTAGAGACTCTCCACCTCAGCAGAAACTACTTCACAACAGTTCCAAAATTCCAATCTAATTCCTTAAAAAGCCTAGATCTAAGCAGTTGCCAGATATCAACCTTAGAAAAAGATGCATTATCAGGAATGTCTTCACTATTAGAATTATGCCTTTCTATGAATCAAATCGAGAGAATTTCAGATAATTTCGCTTCCGACACTTTGCAAGAGCTAGATTTAAGCTACAACGATATTAATAGTCTTACAGACAATTCGTTCTCGTCATTACCGCATTTAGCGGTATTGAATTTGAGGGGTAATGATTTCAAGGAAGTGTGGCCTACCTCACATTTTGCCTCAAATCCATTTTTAAGAGAAATCTATTTGAAAGGCAACAGGTGGAGCTGTGAAGGTTTCAGCTTAAATCTTTTGCTGACATATGAGTTCTTAACAAAAGATCCACCCAAGATTCACGACAGGGCATCTCTGATCTGTTATTCGCCATCAAATGTTACTCAGTTGAGTTGGCAACAAGCGTATATTCGTACATGGCATCCGAATGCAAACGCTACAATGTCTTACTGGTCGTTTGCGCTGTTCATAGGCATTATTATAGGTGTAGTGGTGACGTCGTGCATCTGTCGATGTCTGATGCATATGAACGAGTCCAGAACACCGCGGCGGCTCGGACAGACAACTGTTGTGAATCTCAACGGCGCCCCTCGGACTGCACCGTCAGAGGAGAGTGTGGTATTGCGAGTCCCACTTCGCGAAGAAGACCTTCCTCCGAGCTACGACGAAGCGCTGCTGATGCCCCGACTGCACGCTTCCTTCCATTCTCTCCCTGATTTCATTGAGGAGGAAGAGGAACAAGAGCAGGCAAACCGTAGGTACCGCAGATCGAGGTCGATTGGAGACTTGACTGCGCATAGGCCCAGGAACCAAGACAGAAGATCAACGAGGCGCACACTGCAGATACATCGCAGTAATGAAGACGAAGAATGTTAAATAACTGATTTTCTTTTAGAAAATCTAAAAGCCAGTTAAACTACATAGCATTAATATAGTTCTAAGTGTCGTAATTTTAATTTAGAATAATGTACTGTATAAGTAATTTATTAACACGATTAATAAATAAATAAAATCGTGGAAATGTGTTTAGTTATTTTTGTCACCTTCAACCTAGTAAAACCAAACCACAGAGTAATAATATACTACGTACCAAACCATGTTATCAACGCCATCTATAATGGATCCGAGAAGCTATACACGAAGCATGCTTTTCATATTAGCTAAAGGTACTTAAAGACTAGTTATAACTTAAGATGTAGCTGCACAGGTAAATAAAACTTATACAATATCCTTTATATATATATGTTGTTTTCAATTGTTTCAATTGAAAACCGGCAGGACATAATTTTGCAAACAACATAACATTAATATAAATAATAATATTTTCTCTTTCCCAAATTTACACATACTAACCAAAAATCCATTTTCCAACTAAACGTTTCCGTGTTTTTTCTGTTATTTCAAATAAAAATTAACGGAAATCACAGATTAAACATAATTATTGTCAGGTATTATTAAAAATTCAGTGGAAATACAGTCATCGATGCAGTAAGCAAGTGGCCAGATTACATACACTACTTTCGCCATTCTTTATCTAGACCATTATCTAATGATAACGCGTCATATTTTTTTATTTTGCCTCATACAATGTACTGTCGTAGGCGGGTCTAGACGTCCCTTTAATGAAACGGTAGTGTAATATCAGAATCACAATCAAAATAATACGTTTTTGTAATATATTACCATCTATTTCTTAGTGTTAAGTGAAATACAGTGTCCGGTTATAAAAAACGTTGTCACGACTGGATTGGCTAATTGCTTTCTGTTCAAGTGCAGCTTAGATATGTGTCACACATAACAACTAATAGAATATCAGATTATAAGTACATTATACTTCAAGTGATTAACGTTGAAATTACCTAACTTAAAAAATTGTCAATGATGTGAAAAAAGGTAAGGGTCTATTGTATCTAATATTACCTTAAAAATCGTAACTCGAATTAAAATATGGTGTAAACTGTATATTTCTAAGTAATAATGCTTTTAAATTTATTAAATATCAAGTCAACACTTTAAATCTATCAAAATTTGATGAAACAATACATACAATTTGATGGCAAGTGCCTGTTTGTAAAGTGTGTATTTGATTATCATTATTTTTTATTAGTATTAATGAATCACATATCCTGTCCTAATACTGTTTCATAAGTTTTTGTCAAATCTTACACAGAAACCACTGATTAGTATCATCTGCACCTAATACATGATTGCATCTACATATAGATTTTCCATAATAAAAATAGAAACCACACCCTTTCATTCTATAGATTAAATGAACTTTCTGCTCCCTAATTCATCAGATATGCTCTGTAACGATATCATCAATGAAGCTGAAGGGCCAATAGTGTTTACTGTTAAATTCATGTGAAGCAATAAAAATGTGGATACACAATCCTTTGCGTTTCATGGTTACGATAAGGCACAGTTTAAGCGCGAAACGACCCAAATTAAGGTACCAAAACCTACAAGACCGTTATCAATAAGTGATAACAAAGATAAAACAATTCCGTATGGTATACATATTAAGAACAGAGACAATAGAGATTTTGCGCAAGGTGTGCCTAAACATTTTTGGTGGAAACAAATACGTGATGGGAATTGTGAGCTGAACGATGCAGGTGTTCAATCCAAATGAGGTTGATTCGTTTGACCTCATTACGGGGACGGAGTAGCTCATCGTCCCCATAGCGATACAATGATAAATGATTTCGACACCAATATATTTATTTCAGGCAGTAATGAGAAGAAGACGTGATGACTTTGCAAGGCCTAACGAGTTTTCTCCTGTTGGCGATTTTGGCAGTAAATGCTGAATTTTCGGAAATTGATGACCAAAACCAAGATGATTTGTGCAGTTTATGCTCGTGTAACGCAGAGAAAACGGAGGTCGACTGTTCCCGCAGAGGGCTTACTAATTTACCTAATGGAATGAATTTGAGGGTATGTATGTAGATAAAAATACGAAATATCTGTTTTTATCAATGCCATTACGGAAAGCGTGTAAGATAGTTTAGAAAATTAAACATTTACTGTCAAGGTTTATGCTTTTATGACATAAATAAGCTGGAACTAAATCTAAAACAGCCAGATGACAATAACATTGTCTTAAAGCATTTTTAGTACCTCGAATACAAAATAATTAGAAAAGTTTTATTTGCAGACTAGGTATTTTTTTATTATTTTTGTTGTGGTTATAGTAGATTTCCTAAATACTCATGTTGTTATCTAATCTATGTAATATCTATTTCTTCCATGAGATTAATGCTGTACCAAAACAATTTATTAATCATTCATTTTCATTTCAGATAAAAAAGTTAAACTTATCTCACAACGAAATATCTACATTTCCCGAAAATTTGGGAAAGTATTACAATTTAATAAATTTGGATTTTACCGGCAACCGCTTGAAAGAGCTCCCGAAAAATGCACTCCAAAATCTTACAGCACTTGAAGTGCTTATCTTGTCAAGGAATTACTTTGAAGACTGGCTCAATTTGAACCCAAATGACATCCTCGTACCAGCTGCGAATTTGAAAACCTTAGATCTGTCTTACAACAAATTCAGATCGATGGACAATCTAGTAACAACACAATTACTTGTTAGTTCGTCCCTAGAAACGCTCATATTGGATAATTGTGAAATAGATTCAATATCTGGACGATCAATATTGAGGACACTAAATAATATCAAAGTGCTAAAATTAAACTTCAATCCTCTAGTTCGAATACAGGGCCTAATATCATCGTCATTAAAAAGTCTTTATCTCAGTAACTGCCAACTAATTACTGTAAACCAGAATGAACTAGCATATTTACCTTCTTTAGTTTACTTAAAAATGTCACACAATTACCGACTGGAATTAACAGCTTCTAATAACTACGCCCTGTACTCCAGCTCTTTGAGGTATTTGGACATTTCCTATTGTAATGTCTTACAACCAAGCATACATGGCTTTCCTAACTTGAGAAAGGCAATAATCCACCACAACATGATAAGGTTTTTGCGGAGTCAAGAATTCAATAATAATACAAAACTAGAACATCTGGACCTGTCTTACAATAATATTGGATCGATTAGAAGTGACACTTTCAGAGGTCTGGGTACTTTGAAATACTTAGATCTGTCTTGGAATGAAATAGCTGTAATTCCAGAAGGCACGCTATTAGAAATGCCGTCGTTAGCGCAATTCAAAATAGCAAGAAATTACCTTACCCAAGTGGGACATTTGAAATCCACATCGATATCGGTTTTGGATATAAGTTCATGTGAAATTAATACTATTGGCAAAGATTCTTTAGAGGGACTACAGTCTCTCGCTGACTTAGACTTATCTCGAAATCTTATATCTCATATACCTGATAGTTTATCGTCCAACACATTAAGATTTTTAAATTTAAATTACAACAGAATATCTTCAATTAACAATTACACATTCTTTATGTTACCACGTCTGACAGCATTATCAGTAATCGGTAATAGATTCACAAGTGTCTGGCGTAGATCTTACTTTGATGCAAATCTGTATCTAGAGAGACTAGACCTGAGTGATAACATGTGGAGATGTGAATGTAAAGATGCAAATATGTATGATTTTTATGAATATGTTACTCTAGAACCGTTTAAAAAAGAAGAATCTTATAACCTTCAGTGCAATAGTCCAGCCAATACAATTGGCCAGTCTTGGTTAGAAGCTTGCTATTTCACTTGGTATCCCACTCAGAATGCAGCGAATGCAGATAATTTAATTTGGTTCATCGTCGTTATGATTACGGGGTTGTCATTGTGTATATTACTAGTTAATTGTATACGGAACTCAATGAAACGTCGATTACAAGCAATCCAAAACGAGAGAGAGAGACAAGTCGAAGAAGCCAGACAAAGACTGAGAGATCTCAGGATGCGAGCGGAACAAGAAGCTTTAACCAATGCGCCTGATCCCCGAGACTTGATCGCCCCTCCGTCATACGACGAAGCTCTCTCGATGCCCAAGTTAAATGCGTCAACACATTCGCTATGCGACGCTGGCACTGGGAAAACTAAGAGGAAGAGAGGGCGCAGAAAAACGAAATCAAGCGGTGACTTGCTGTCAGAGACTGAACGCAACGGGGATGTGCCTGTTTTAGATGATTTACAATTAAGTCAAACACCTAATCAGGGCAGAAGAAGAAGACGCAGAACATCTGTAAGGTATGGTAGCCATGAAATTGCAGACTTAGATCATTCGCCTGGAGCTCGTAGGAGAAGATTATCAGAATATGGAGGCGGAGGTGATGATTCTGTGACCGTGGAAATTGAAGCTGAAATGGAGAGACCGCTTCGGCCTAGGAATCGAAGGTATTCCAGTGACGATAATGAACCTAGAGAAAGCAATTTATAAGAACTAGCATATATTGGTAAATATTTATTTTATTGTACTCGTTTGTTATTTTCATGGGTTGTATGATAATATATGTATCGGTTTCCTTATGTAACTTAATGAAAATAGCATAAAACTATTCAATAGGTTTACGCCGCATTATAGCTGACATAGTTTATCATCTATCTAACTGTTTAAGTTCTATCTTGATACATAAGTCCTTGTGATTACTCATAGGAAAGTTAACGTATGTACTATAATTTTACAATCCCCCACCTGTCTCTAGATTAGTCTTAGTTCATGGACTAGTAAAAAAAGAATTACTCCGCTAGGTCATACTACAAATTCAAGCCACCCTTGTGAATGTGTGAGATTGTTTGAGCGCATTTGGAGCGCTTATGTCAATGAGTTATGTAAGTTGCGTGTCAAGTTGGAGCTCCGCAGATACCTTAACGTCTAGTTAGTGGTGCGGAATCCTTATTTTTTACGAGTCTGTGTCTTAGTTAAGGTTACCTCACGCTCATCTTGCTCTTCAGTTTTTTCCACTTAGGGATAATAAAGTGGTCCTCAGATTTCAGGGAATGTACACTCCAATTCAGTTTTTTCACTCATTAAAACGTATATATATATATATATATATTATGCCCTACATGAAGCTACGTTTTAAAAATATATATAAAATAAAATATATATATTTTATCAGTATTTAACATAAAAAAAAATTGAAAAAATATAATACCTAATGCTATTACATACCTTAATGCAATAACATCTTACTCCAGCAAGAGTTTTAATAGGCATGTAACTAACGGTGTGTGGCATCATTCATCTCGTCCATCGTAGAATATGCGAATTAAAATAAGTACGTCGTTTGTATATAGTTGTATAAAAATATATAAAAAACAGTTAGGTAGAAATTAAAACGCTATTTAAAAAATCAACTTGAAAGCTGGCTTATAACATTTCATTGTTTAGTAATATATTATTTATTAATTAATAGGTACATACACATACGTGTCCGTACTTACTTATAGTTAAAAGAAAACTATGTAATGAGATAAGGTATGCATTTTTTTTATCTTAAAGAGTTTATAGGTTAAGTATATTTTTTAATAAGTAAATATTGTTGTCTGTTGTGTGTTTTCTTAATATATTAATTAATAATCGTGCTCAATTGTACTGGTCTCCCTGAATGAGTATATTTCATTGAAACCAAATTATTAAGAAAATAATTTAAAAGTCAACTACCTACAGACGAAGTTTTCTTTTTTCTACCGTTATTTTTCCTCCACCTTCGTATCTCTAGATTTTTCAAATTTATTTAGGTACCTACGTATGTATTTATAATGAAATCTGAACGCCAGCTGCGTTTGACAATAACGATTTAGAATTTCAGACCTTCTATGGTTGGAAACCACAGAAGGTTAGTAGCTGATTTTTTAAATTTGTTAGCTGTTTTTGCACCCAACTGTACTTGTGATTAGAATGTTAAGTATGTTTGTCTTTTTCGTATCAAGGGACGCTACTTTCATTTGTGCAATATTGAGTAATCATCAACGTTGCATTAACCGTAGCAAATATTCTATTGCACGTATTTTTTTTTTATTGGCGTTCATACGCCATAAGAAAAAATAGCAATATCTAGCAAACTTGTTCCTGATTATAATTGGTAGGTAGGTCAGTACTGCTTCCAATATTCATTAAAATATTCATGTCATTGGTGACTGATGGTAGACTATGAATAGGATATCAATATCCTAACATGTACTGCAGAAAATAATAAGCAGTTAATAACAGTTCACACAGTTTATTTTGCCGAAATTTACCTTAAAGACAGTTTATCCTGGATTCCGTAAACTCTGCCTTCCCAACTTTTCAACGGCAAAAAACGCCATCTCAATGTATTTCCAGTATCATCAAATGTTTTTAATTGTGTGCCGATGACAACGCCATCTATGACTTACTAAGACTACTAAATACCCAGTCCAATTTTATATTGCAATTAATTCAGCCACGGTGCAATAGATGGCGGTAGTTGATCTTTGGGTAGATATTTTGATTCTTATGAGATAATTAATCATTGTCTCATTAGACTACCTATTATTGAAAAGATTAATTTAATTAATAAGCTTCGATATCGTTATTAAGATAATAATATCATTTGTCCGATGTTGGTCTGGGACTTAAAAAGAATGTGCCAACTGTGTTTCTTGCCTAGCATGTAGTAAAAGGCGACTAATGGTTTATGGGGATTTGGGTGTGTGGTTGTGTAGGCGACCACCATTTTTACAATTTTTCATCTAACCCGGCCTTTTTTTTTGGCTGAATGTGCTTGGGGAGGCCTGCTGTCCCTTTGACTCTGCCTATCCCTTTGGGGATTGTGGGCGTGATGTTATGTTGTGAAATATCATTTATCTACCTACCCACTACTTACACTCGTAATGATTAACTATGCTTCCCCGCAGTTCCGTCCATCCGATTCTTGAAACTTGGAACTTCCAAGGGATAGGTGTAAGATTTTGATAAAGTTATTTTCTTATTTATAATAGTAAAAAAGTAATAATTCTTAAAAATTTCGGAAAAAGGAAACGCCATCTGAAGTAAGTACCTACCTAAGTATACCTATAGTCTTTATATAAAAAAAATATTGTTATTTGTAAAGCGCATCACTTGAGAATGGCCACCATTATGCTTTTTCGACTGGCCCGTTGGTCGAGTGTTCAGAGACCCTGGCCATGAAACTGGTATTTAAGTATGTCTATCCGTTCACCTAGTATCCATAGCACAAGCTTATAAGCTTAGTTTGGGACTAGGGAATTGGTGTGTCAGTCTGAAGAATTTAATTTTTATTTATTATTATTATGTTAATAAATATGTCTAACCTTATCATTTTATTTTCAATCCACAATATATGACGTATAATTGCAAAAATATTTATTATTTTTATTGTCAAAATGTTCAAGATCATTTTTGCATAATAATTTTGAAGCCATCGAGATCTGTCCTGTGACCTGACTCCTTATAACTGTTACAGTCTTGTAAACAACACTCAGCAAGAGCCATATTATAATGTAGGTTATTTTTTTTTCTCAGCAGCAAGTGTAGCGCACATAAATAGTTAACTACAGGAAAGTTTGTTAGGGATTTTAAAGGCTAAGAAAAACAAAAACTCTTGAATCAACCATTTATATCGTATAGTTCGAAATAAAAATACATCATTTTATAAATCTTCTTACTGAACTATTATTGTTCTCTATTTTGTTCCTTTGTTTCCACTTACAAGGTTCATAACGGCATTTATAAATTACTTATCCATTCAAATAGTCAAGAAGTGCAAAGCGAAATGAATACAGAATATAAAGAAAAGCAATGTAATCAATTACAAAATAAAATAATTTCATCATTAATAAAATAGACCTAGACAAATGTACACTAAAACCGAAATTCAATAATCATAATATTTACACAATGTGAATTAGCATGTGTAACTTATATTAAATGGTATCACATTCTTATACCTAGGCAATAAAATTACTTATAAAAGGAACTTACGCTTAGCCAGACCGTAGAGAATATCTCTACAGGAAATGTGAGAAACAAACATAGCCAGATACACTTTCGTTGTTCTTTCTCTTTCTATTTGCTTGCGGATAAGTACACAACCATTGAAATTTTACAATTCAAAATAGCAAATATCGAAAACAGAAACAACTAAAATAAACTATTAGAATACAATAAACTATTGTACAACATGCGTTGGTCGTATCGTAAAGATTACGAAGTGGATTTACTAAAACGAAACCATTATTACTATCATGAACATGGCAACATCTTTACACGTATAAAAATAGGTTTACTTATTGCGCAATATACTCTCATAAATATTTATACCACTAATAATGTTAAAAATAAAGGCACTGTCGACTACAAACACACTTTGGCAGCAAAGTTTTAGACATAACACTCATACCAAAAATTCAGTCCATCGCACAAGAGTTTTCTGGAATATGCGTTCAAAATAATCACAGAATTTCGCCAATAGTGAAGTAGTTGTTGATTGACACCGTTTAACATACACTATGATTGTATAGTCCGTCTAGACGAGACTGAGTTTCAAGTGGTCGACTTGCGGGGGCTGTTGTCCGAGGGGGTGATGATGATGTCCCCGGCGTTGGACCTACTCCTGTTGACTAGGACTGGTGTCTTAGGCTTAGGCGTCTCAGACATCTTGATGCGAACTCTTCCCATGTCAGGCGAGTAAACTGGCACGTATTCACGTGACGGTGACAAGAAATCTGAGTCAGTTATTTGGTCCCCGTTGATCAAAGGCTGTGACACACCCAAATCATGGTTTCCATTTAATCTTGGAGTCTCATCATCATTTATCGGCACGAATATGTCTTCACTGGAAAGCGAATTTGTTTCTTTTCGGGAGTCTGGAGATGCCAGATCAGATTCAAATGAAGTCTCTTGTTGAGGCATAGGAGTACCTTCAGACAGATTGTTATCCTTTGAACTGCTCTTATTTTGATTTGTATCCCTAGGACTGTCAGTACGTATGTCGTTATTATCACCGTACTTTACACCATTTCCAACATCTCCATTTTCACTTTTCTTTTGATGTACTTCGTGGGTTGGTACCAATTCATATTTTCCATTAATTTTTCTTTCCGCTGGAGATTCAAGTCCACCAGCAGGCTTACCTAATAGCGATTTGTTCATATCTACCATTTCCTTTGATGCTTTCTCTACATCTCGTTTCTGTTGTCTGAGAAGCCTTCTGTCTCTGCGTTTTCTCATCTGTCCTTTTACAATGGCAAATCCTATTAATCCGACTAAAAGTACCACAATAATTGCGATACAAACATACGTGCCAGTTTTATGTGGTGCCACCTTCTCTGTTGTAGTCGGAGATGCACCGAGATTTGAAGGTTGCGTTACGCGTATATGTTCGGACACTGTTGTGTCTCGTGACACTTGAGGGGTAACATGGTCTTCCTTGACGGGTGGGGCTTCCGTTTTCTTGTACCAATCTTGACCACCCATGAAGATTGAAGGCATTTTAGGCGTTGGAAATTCCGTCGAACTTTCATCGACATTCTCATCATCAACTTCGAAAATCCTTTTTACTGGATCAGGATTTAATTCTGCGATAGGAGAAGTATTAGCTGGCTCTGTAGTATCTGGGACAAGTTCGGTATAATCCAATTCGGATAGCATAAAACCACCAGCACCAGACCCTGATCCTTGTCCTGAACCTTCCATTGGATCTTCTGTGTTATGGTCACTCTCCACGGGTAGTAATTGTTCGGATCTTGGAATAGCTAACATTTGGTGTGACATAATTCTCGGTTCGATTATATTAGGAATAGTAGTTGATTCAAAGTCACCCGATCCTGATCCTTCTAAAGCATCTATAGGAGGAGACAATGTAGTACGATCAACTTTTAAAAACACTTTACTATCATCATCATCAGCAGTGTTTGCGTCATGATGTAGTACTTCTCCATCTTCCAAGTCACTTTTTGCTACCAATGGCATCGACTTCAATGCTGTGGATTGTTCTCCTATTTCCTCTGCATCCATTACCGGCTGGTCTCCCATCATCATGTCAAGATAGTTCGGTTCTGTTTTCGGAATTTTGCAAACGTCTTTCGTCTTTAATTCTAACCACGAGCGACCCGAAAATCTTTCAGGGGAAGTACATGTTACTTTATCAATGATTACGTTAGCACGAAGCAAGCGGTCCCGCACCGCAATATTCTCGCACGAGCAGTGTAACGGATTTCCTTCCAATTCCAAATGTTCTAGGCCTTTCAAATGCTCGATATCAGATGGTACATCTTGCAACAGATTGTTAGTTAAATCTAGTGAACTAACACTTGTAGGCAAATGCGTCAGAGAGAGCGTCTGTATTCTATTGTTGGCCAAGTTGAGGTGTACCAATTTTTTCGCATTGTGCAAAAACTTGTTCAGTTTCGTGATGCCATTTGTAGACAGGTCTAGTGTTACGACTTCGGTGAGCCGGTCAAGCTCGTGGGACAGCTTAGTGATGTTATTGTGGGAGAGGTCTAGGATGTTGATGTTGTGATGTTTCTGGCGAAGGGTGTATTTGTAGAGGTCTGCGAGGTTGCTGCAGGTGGCGCGGTGGAGACCATCGCGGGTAGTGTGGCAGACGCAGCTGTCGGGACACACGCCAGCTAGGGTCGGGGCCAGCAGCACACACACTGCTAGCGCGCAAGCATACACGCGGGGCCACATCTTGGTTTAAACTCAGCACCTGGAATAAAGAGACACAATAATTATTGCAACCATTTAAAAATAGTTATAGCTCGGTAAAATACCTATATTCCTTCGACCACATCTAACCTATCAAAAGATGGTTTAAAAATAATAAACCACCTGAAAGGCAGAGGGAAACACACTAAAACCCTTAAAAGTAGCTTCCGGAACTTCTTTGGTGGACGAATTGACTGTGGTTGAAATTGATTCGTTTTTTCTTATTGCTAATTTAAAACACCAACTACAGTAAACAAAGACGATAAAAATAATTTAGCCATTGATATTTATTTAAACTTTGAACATAACTCGAACCATTTAAACTTTGAACACAAGTCGAGGGTCACATTAGATATATCTGTTTTAATGTAGTAACTTATAGATTGTGACGTCACGATAACGATATTGTCGTCAATAAGTAATGAAATGGGCGTCTCGATTCTCACGTTTCAATGTCGCAGGGAAAATCATGTGTATGCACATTAAACGCTAATCTGTTAGCGGTTGTAATATTGAATTACTGCCGTGAAACTTACACGTGTTTCATAAACATGAATCACTTATCAACCGCCCATAAAACATCACTTTGATAGTACAATGACATTTTAATATGGACAAGGTATTTCTGCTATTAAAAACAATTACTTTGCTAGCGTTAGCATAAGGAGTCTTTTAATTGATATATCTACTTAATCGCGGTGACAAAAAAAGGGCACACAAATTTAACTCATATGTCAGCTTTATCATTGACAAAAACTTTTATTTGTCTCGTATCAAATTTCACTCATTTATTAAAACATCATTTTCAAACTTAATAGTATATTTTATAATGACCGTAAACGTCTCCGTTAAAACCTCAGAAGGCTCACGTAACAAGCCCAGTGATCTGGCAATTAAATAAATCACAACATCCTTACGACCTGTCCTCTAAAAATAGGATGGAACGCTCCCCCGCGGACTATTACGTTCCACCTCGCCAATTATTGCAACTGCAGCACAGCAATTTGAATCTGGCGACTTCCTCTCATGACGGCTAGGAGAGGCTAAGTTTAGACGACGTCAATCTACAATGGAGTCATTCAAAAGATTTGCATCGCGAGAGCGACTCGCTCTGGCGCAAATTTTGCATTCACTGGAATAACTGCTGACACTTTAATCAGTCTCATATTTTCTGAGACCTAAAAAGTATATACCAACTATATTTCTTGCTTAGTTTGCCGGAAGAGACTAACGACTGGTATTTGGTTTGTAATGTAAGCGACGAGCAAGTCACTTTTTACTACTTTTGCACAATTTTCCAACTGACTCAACACAACTTTTTTTGAGCTAATTGTGGTTTAAAGAGATCTCCTTTGACTCTGCCTGATTGCGAGCGTGTTGATTGATATGTATGAATGTACTTTAGTCAGTCATATGTGTAACGCAATCAACTCTGTTTTAGGTACGGAATTGGTAAAGTATACATTGGGTAATTTAGACATAATGAAATCACATTTTTTTAATTATTCGTGAGTATCATTACGTCTACGGCGTTACCATGTCACTTCAGTTACGGGTCGAATTGAGTGACGGCTACACATTTAAGTCAGCTGACAAATGGAGGCTTTGTTATGAGTGTTTAATTATAATATGTTCAAACAATTGTGAGTATTGTAATAGCACAAATGCGTATTGTATATTTGTGATTGTGTGTGTATTTAAAATATTCATAAACGTATAATGTTTCTAATGCTATGACTTGGAATGAGATCAGAACATCATGTGGAATGTCATGTTTATTTAGATTTTGATATGCTAAACGCAGTTCTTTAGAAATGTAATAAGATAAGCGATTCAGATTAAAATGTTGTTGATGGATAACTGTAACGTTGTTTCTTGTCACTATAACTGTCATTTTTGGGGGTAGAATTTTAAATAATTCACTTTAAGAAATTACACATAAATAGTCATATTTTGCAGAGACAGCGTCTCAACTGTGACATCAAGTGCCAATTGAGTCACCGGGACTATATTTTACGATGCATTCATTTATGTATTCATCATCCTCCTAGCGTTATATCCCGTGCTTAGTTGGGACCCGCTTAGTCCTTGATCCATGATTTAGCGAGTCTGGTAATTACATTGACGCGCACTGCCGATCTGACCTCCGTTACCCATAAGGGGAACCAGACAATTTGGATCATGGTATTCATTGAGGAGAATTCCTTCGGTATTTTTGTTTGCAATTTTTGTAGGTAGGTAAGAGCCGAAAAGAGCATACATGTCGTCCCCAATTCCACCTCCCATGTGCGTGAGTGCTCAATAAAGGTCTATTTCGGTCCGACATCCTCGTGCACTTGGCCGGCTCAGGGCCGAGGTTCAATGCTAGCGGCAGGAAGCTGCTCGTTACCCATTTGTGCAAACGCTCCTGCGACACCTAGACCGTGTGGGGGCGAGATTCGGTACGTGGCGTATAGGAAGATTTGGAGTGTGGGAAATACCTACTTTTAGGGTTTTTTTAGCCGGAGATGCTAGGAAATCAGCGCCAAGAAAACTGAGTCCAGGTCAAGTATACTGTTATATATAATTATTATTTATTTTGTGCAAACGGTTTCTGCGAGACCTAGGCCGCGTTGGGGCGTCGGATTCGGTACGTAGTGTTATAGGAAGATCTGGAGTGTAGGAAATACTTACTTTATGGACATTATTGCTTAGCTTGATCTCCATGGATCCTAGAGTTCATTGTCAAGAATATTGGGAGTCCACCTCAAGTACAAGTATGTACTATATATTTTTTTTATATCTGCGCTACTTAGTAAATAATAAGTTTTTTAAGACTTTAATTATTTCACAGTATCGTTTTGAACTTATGACATCGAATCGGTGGTTAGCCCAGAGGTAAAAGGTGGCGCCTCGCTTATGAAAAGTGTTAATTTGAATATGTAACTGATGTGTGAATTTTATTTCTTCTATTATTAATGAAACTTGTATAATCAGTTGTCTATAAATTTGTAGTAATAATCAAAATAGTCTGGTTTCTTCGAAATTGTCATACAAGAAGGTAGAAACACAATTGATATTGCAATGCATACAGTAACAAAAACCGGCTAGCTTATAAATAGAAGTACAATACCCTCTGCTATTTTTTCCAAATCAATTATGTACAATTACGTATGTTTTTTCAAGTATCGTTTCCCGGTGATCACCTGATGCTGGCCCGTCCTCAGATGGCAATCATGACTCATAAAATACAGGCTTTGTTTCCACTTAATGCCTGTCATTAACTTGTAACACTCATAGACAATTTTAACTGCAAAAAACCTAAATGCAGCTGAATTTAAAATGATATAACCAAAATAATCTGCTTTATGAAATTACATATACCTATATTTATGGTTATAGTTGCTCCTGTGTATATTGTTGGAACTATATTATATCCATGGTTAGATCTATCGTATGTATACTCTGAGATTAAATCTTATTAAAGCGCTATAAGATATGTCATAGCAGCACGTAATGTGGCACCTTGGATAAAGATCAAAACATAATACGAGTACGATAAACGAAAAAAAAAAAATTAAATATCGCATTCCTTAAGCAAATGATAAAAAAAAAATTCATTAGTATCACATTTTCCGAGACAGTGGTTATTCATGAGTTGTTCCTTTTCCAGTAGGCAGGTATCAAATTTCAACCTTCGTGTTGACACAACTAATAGGTAAATAAAGATATTAATTACAATTAACACTTCCTGTTTTCGTTTTATGCCAAAGATGCCAAAACACGATCAATACACAGCGATTTTGCTTGTCAACTACGTAGTGGTGGTTTTGCTAGATAGCGTTTGCGATTACAGGTATTACTACCTGTAATACATTTTTAAAAGGCGGCGCAGCTAAATATGATATCTGTGTAATATCAGCAATCAATGCAATTTTGTATCCTACCATTACATGAGTAATGTGTTATCTATACAACCTACAAACTACTATATAGAGTAGAATAGAATAGAAAAAACTTAATTTGACACACACTTAAGGGATATCTGTATCCCTTAAGTGTGTCCAGGTAGAGAAAAGAAAAAGAATATGGTACAAAAAACCAAGATGTGCCAAAACAGTAGCGTCGAACAAATTTAATTGAAATTGGTAAATTTTAAAATTATAAAATTTCACTTTAAAATCCACGTTAACATTATAAATGCAAAAGTAAGTTTGTTTCGTTTTCACCCCTAAACTTTTTGACCGACGAAAGGTACGAAAATTCAGTACCTACTTAAAAAAAGTCAGGCTATTTTCTATCTCGGAAAAAAGTAATATCCTTCAACACACACGACAGAGTTTAATAATATACAGAGTCCCGCGTAAGTAGATCCACAGGCTTAAGCTAGAACCAGTAGCTAGCTAGTATAAATATCACGATACCGGTAAGCCACTCAAAAATTTTTCATCGGACCGGAAAGCCTTGCTTAACCAAACTGACATTAAGCGCAGTTCGCTCAGTAATACATTTCGGAGATCTTATTTGGTAATACTTGCTGTTATTGTGTCTGAGGACGAAAAGGCGATAAAAATAATGCAGAGGGTTGTGGCGAAACGCGTGAGTCAGGAGGCTGTTGCGCACGGACCGGGCGACCGTGTGCCCGTAATGTCACTACGATATTACACTTGCCTAGGGTTGACTGACGTTAATAAGGCGTATGTGAAATGGAATATCGTTATGTGATAAAAGATATCACGTATATAAAAGATATGACGTATTTAGTCGGTTTTTGAAAATGGTATGTGTATTTCATTGACAGGCATTTTTTATGTTTAAGGATATTCAAATTTATTTATTCATACGTTTCGGTAAAAAGGAACAGATAATGTGCATTTTTAATATTTAAGAGTATGAAAAATTACGTAATTTTTCGTACGTGAAAAATACGTTTCATTCACAGACATTCACAGATATTGCATCATCATTACATGAGACCACTTGTCTGAAAGCTAAATTGATTTAAAATACATTACTTATAAACATACATAATGTCACCCCTTTTTCCCAGGAATAGATCACATCATAAACATATGCATATATTAGTATATGCATAATACAAATTAATTAATAGGTGAAGCATTTAAAAAAGTCTGGTGATTGTAAAGGTAGATGAGGTAAAATTACCAGTTTATTTAAGCTTTATTTATGTATTACCTTACTTAACCATCAATCCTGCTAAAAATATAATAAAATATTTGGATTCTAATATGCGAAACAAATTTCACTAGTGTTATACACCATTGCTAAAGTATTTTTGAGGATTTAAATAGTAAACAATTTAAGTAGGTAGCCCTAGCCCGGTGAAATACGTTCGTCTGATATATATCTGCTCTTGAATAATTTCTTTAGCCCGTTACGGTCAAGATAAGGGCATTTATAATGTGTCACGCAAGAATCGGAAGCATGTTCGTCCTACTGCCCTGTTTCTGGACCTCCATGTTCGAGATACACCTACTACAGTGAACTAGTCGTTGTGTGTAGAAGTATATAATAGAGCTATCTGGAAGGCAATGAGGTTAGCAAAATATTATACAAGAATGGAATTTTAAAAGGCACCTTAATCAGTGTGACTCAGCATGTTCATTTAATTGTTAAAACTTGGAGAACTCGGGTTGACAAAATTGGGCTATCATATCATAGATAAGTGGATGTCCGATGCCTATAATGATTATCAGAGGGCATAGATAGCATTAGCTTATAATTTATTTATTGGAAATTGAGGTCAGCTGCTTATTGCTAATTTATAGACCTTCTAAAACTCATGTAAACCAATCATTCAAACCATTAATTATTATATGACTAATATATAAGTATAGCCAATAAAGATGGCTACATTACTCCAACAATTTTTATATCTTGCTTTGATGTTTTATTAAGTTATGGGAATGTTATAATTGTGAAGTAATTTCTATTCTCGATAATTTCTATAGCGATAGCAAAAGAGACTATGGGTTGTATAGATAACTTCAGAAATATAAAATATGTTACGCAGATATTGAGGCATTTAAGATGTTTTTAATATAGGTACTCTGTGATTTACCTTTCTAAACAAATATTTTTGTACCTACATATATCTTTATTCTTGTAGCCAACCCCTAACAAGATTAATGATTAGCAGGAGCGCCTCTAAAATCATAAACCTTCTATGATTTTACCTGTTATCAGCTTGTCAATCTGAATAACATTTTTTTATCTAACGTAATGTTATTTTTGGCTAATTATGGTTTAAAAATATACTACCTTGGATTACGGACGTAATATGTTCGTACCGATTAGGTTACCGACTTTAGGGAATGGCGACTGGAGTGATCGCCCTGCGCATCAGATTTAATGGTACGCTAGACCTAAAGGAACAGAGATGTCAAAAACGTATTGGCGCCCTTTGTCTATTGTCTGGTTAAGCGTTATAAATATTAGCCAAGTTAAGTATATAAACTCCATAATCATGTAGACCAAAACGTCTGTAGCGCTAAGCTAGCATGTGTGTTCTATATATCTAGTCTTTAAAACTGCACCAAGCGCAGTGTAGTCATACCCTTTAGTGCGCAAGATTCGATCCACGCAACCAATGGGCCGCAATGTGCATTGGCCGGTAACTGAACCTGATCGAGCTCGCTCGAGTGCAACCTGCCAGCTATTACCTACTGAGACTTGGCCTGTTTTATTTGCTACTTAGAATTTATGACGGATAAGGAATTATGATTGAAGGTTTATTAGCCATTCCGCTCAAGCGTATGCGATGCTTTAATTGGACGAAATGCGTATTTATAGCTTGGTCAATTTACTTATCTACTATTCTTTATTATAATTGAATAGCGGCCCGCCCCGGATTCGTACGGGTGTACATTTATTTTCTAACCTAACCCAAGTTTTATCAAAATATTCTATGTTAATCAGAGATAATGAAGCATACTAATTGATTTCTAAGTAGAAATTAAATGGAACTCAGTTGACATTAAGATTAGAGATATACGTACATACATTTATGTAAACACATGCAGATTTAAATATCTATTATTATTCAAAACAAGAGCTATTTACATTTTATCAATTATTATCAAAATAAAAAGACTCAGAATATATTATTACATAAAAATACTCTCCATTAAAATAGATAAACATGAATTTATGTTTTAAATTCTAGTCGAATAAACATGCAAATACTCTAATAATTCATACACATCTCATCAAGAGTGGAATTGTCATAACTTATCGACCAGTGCAAACAGAATTACAGTCGATATATTTTTCTCAGTACTTCCGTTTTTATTAACCTTCACCTATTTCTGCTTTCGCGGGTGTTGTCGTAAGTGTTTGCGCAATGAATGAATCTGAATATATCTAACGGTATCGGACTGAATCCATTAACGATGGTCTAACACTAGGGTTGCGAATACTTTACAATTTAATGAGAGACGGAGAAATCCTGAAACAAATAAAGGAGGTGTATGAAAAGCCAATGCTAACTAATATAAGCCTTATGGCTTATAAATTAGTGTAATTATGTCGAATGTAGTAGATAGCGACGACACCTTGAAATGAGCGCGTGGTATATTGCTGATAGATGACGATGCGAGCTGTTATCTTGCTAAGTATTTTTTTTCTGACATTGGCTAAATAGCCACAGGGTCGTTGCCTATTATTTTTCATTGGTGTATAGACGGAAGTACTGCTTTTTTTCTTGTCTATGATTTTGTGTACTTACTCCACAACCGTTTACAAATAAAAAAAAAAATAAGTAAGTTTTCTCAGTTTTATTCATTAAGAAGCCCCAAACCTTAATTCGAGCAACTAATCATATTTGAGACACGAGAGGTACCACAATCATACAGGATGTTTATAAAAATAGCCGAGTTTATTTTGTGAACAAAAGGGAGTAAAAAACTTGACCGGTTGTTTAACTGCAAATTACATCGATGACAGTCTGAATACCGTTCTGAAGTGGGTATGTTTCCTTTCAGAAATGATTTTTCATTGTAATACACCGCTACCTTCAAATTTTACTTAAGGTCATTTCCTTATTAAACAGTGAATTATAGGTATTTAATGTAATGTAATTGAAATGGCATAAACATATAATTGTATAAAATATCAGTTGTTTAATTGCATTTAAAACATATCTGTTTTAAAAGTATCACTATAGTTATGACTACATATTAACAACAAAATCCGTCTAGTCTATCTGTATATCTAAGCGTGATTCATTCAGAAACTAACTATGTATTTTCATATGGTTTTCATGAATAGATAAAATTATTCATCATACAGTTTTATATGTTTTGCTACCAGTTCGGGGTAGTTGTAGTATATTCATAATATCTACATAAAAGGAAAGTATTTAATCTTCAATAATACTAAGATTTATTGGCGGTGTTAAAGGTAATGGCAGCCCTATTATCCCGCCAATAAATTCTAAGATAAACACGAGGATGGTGTGCGAATTATTCGACAATCATTCTAATATTCAAGCGTTTATTAAGGAAATAGAAATGCTATTTAATGCACGAGGAAGCGCCTCTGTATAATATTGCATTGGTACATTATAAGGATTGGACTATATTACCGATACCCAGGGGTTACTTTAAATATCGGGTAATGTATTCAAAGTTTCTACATATTGCATATATGTACATATGTTACATCACAAAAAGGTCATTGTATTATTAGTTTGATTATTTACGAACTGATTTATTTAAATATTCCTCTGCGCAAAGTAGATCCAACCATCCAACCCAGCCCACTGTCCCATGTTGGTCTGGGACTTAAAAAGAATGTGTCAACTGTGGTTCTTGCCTAACATGTCGTAAAAGGCAACTAATGGTAGGTATATCGGGTTTTGGGTGTGTGATTGTGTAGGCGACAGGTTAGCCGCTTGTCACTACTTTTTCACAATTATCCATCTAACCCAGCTCGGCTTTATTTTTGGCTGAATGTGGTTGAAGGAGCATGCTGCCCCTTTAACTCTGCCTACCCCTTCGGGATTATGGGCGTGATGTTATGTTATGCAAAGTAGAAGTCTCGATCAGAGTCACCACAAAGTTAGGTAGTTCCAAAAATGGACTTATTCCGCGTATGTGTGAGAACGTTTACGTATGCGTATAATTTTTATTTAGTTACCTTTAGGTATATAGAGACTAGCTGACCCGGCGCACTTCGTAACGACCCGTTCTAGGATTTCCCCATCTTATTTATTTTTTATTTTTCGAGTAACGTCTTTATTTTTTCTTTGATAAGAACCTTCACCTAACAATAACAAACACAACCAAAAACCACCCAAGTGCGAGTCGGACTCGCGCACGAAGGGTTCCGTACCAATATCAAGCAAAAAATGCATTAAAATCAATCAAGGTGAGAACCACCTGATTCCGTGACCAAGGAAAATAAGGATTATTTTTTATAAATACAGATATATATAGGTAATGTCTAGGTATTAATAATACGTATACAGTCGAACAAAGTACCTCCTCCTTTTTTAAAGTCGGTTAAAAATAGATGTCTTCGATGACCGATAAGACGACATTTTATTAATTTACATTTTAAAATCCGAATTGTTAATTAAATATAAATTAAAGTTTCAACTATCTACCTATTTATGCTGTCTGCGTTTTGGTTTTAAAAACGTAGCATTCTTCATACTGACATCATCCCCATGTATTTATGTAATACCTACTAACTAGTGAATTTAGTTAATATTAATTATGAAATCTAAGTCCTATAACACAGAAGGGTGTATCTTAGCTTTGACCCAATCCGAATATACAACTAGATTTTACAAGCAGAATGCGTATGAAAACTAAGTGTTGCCGCAAAAATGTATTGAGTGTCATTTAAGCACTTCGTGTCGGTAATCTGGCTTCGATCGGTTAAAACATCCTCGGCTAATATAGGACATGCACTTAGTAAATATGTATATCGATCGCCGGTAACGCTAAGTGGGACAACATTTACGCAACACAATCGCACAATGGTGGGGTTATTTTTTCAGCGAACACGTTGTCTTTTCATTGATCTGTCGGTTTGTAAATATTGCGCCTTCGGAACAATGCTGTTTGGTGTCTTTGCCGCAGTTACGTTAATTGCTTCGTAGAACGCGGACAATTGCAAATTGAGGCAAATAAAAAATCATTAATTTTGCTGATAGGATGACGCTAGCCGTGGTAACAACGATGAGAGCTATTTTAGAATTGGAAAGCCAAAAGACGCCATTGTGATTGTTATATTAAAAATAAATTAGTTACAAACACACACATGTACTATGACGCCCATAATCCCCGAAGGGGTAGGGAGAGTCCTAAGAGCAATCAACTCCTTCAACCACCATTACCCAATAAGTCCCATGTTGGTCTGTGACTTGAGAAGAATGTGCCAACTGTGTTTCTTGCCTAGCATGTCGTAAAAAGCGACTAATGGTATATCGGGTTTTGGGTATGTGATTGTTTAGGCGACAAGCTAGCCACTTGTCACTACTTTTTCACAATTTTCCATCAGACCCAGCCCGGTTTTATTTTTGGCTGATTGTGGTTAAGGGGTTAATTACAGTTAGATACCCAATGCATTATTTTTAAGGCCTCGAAAAACAAAGGAATAGCGTTATTTGAATAGTTACTTTCGTAACAGTTGATTTATATATAGTGATTGAGTAGGTATCTAATTCGTTTTATCTTATCAAAAGATCGATATTCATGCTGTGCACTTTACCATGTATTGAATATAGATGTGTGGTTATTTATATATACTGTTATGTTGTTACTATTTATATATACTTAATATATACTGGTGGTCGCCCAGTGGTCGAAATTCGACCATAATTCGTTTATTTTTTTTTTATTTAATATATTTGTTATGCATGTATTTTTTAAATATTAGCATTCTGCACTCCTTCTCTATATATAGGTACTAAAAGTGTGCGAAATTTCATACTCCTTCGTCTGCAAAATTTTCGTAAAAAGGGGTACAAAGTTTTCGCTTCACGTATTAATATATAGATTCTATTGTTTGTTTGTTGTTTGTTTTGTTTGAAATGTTTTATTCTATTATTTTAGTAAAAAACATTTTTAACAACTATTAAAATACAGTTGCATTATAAAATTTACATTTCAGTTATGCCATACTAAAATCATTTAAATAACCTACCTATAAGTCAAGCTAGAGCATTCGAACCTGATGCCCAAAATGGAAGTAAATTTTTGTTTATTCCATATATTAGAGATCATACTTGTACATATTTGATATAACGTCAATCTAATCTTAAGATTAATAAATATTTCTTTTTTTACGATATTAGTACTATTATCAATAAACTACACTGTTACTGTCCAATAGTATATTATCTCATTATAGTTTGGAATTTATACGGTACCTATGTTTAATTAATTTAATTTATATATAAAATTATATATACAATTACAGATGAAACAACATATTTATGATATTTTTTGCTCATGCTATTGGTGAAAATACATGCGCGCGTACTAAAGCGAGTACGATAATAAATATAATTTATTATGAATTTTATATCATATTAAATCCTGTAGAAATCGCATGCCAACACCGTTTTTATTTTATGTTCTGCACGCAACGTCAATCAATAGTACTTAAATATATAAGATTTTTTTCAAATAATAAATTTCATAATTTTTACTTTGAGAGTAAATATGAAATAATAGTAAAAATATTAAAGTGTAACTCTTCGTTCTAAAACTATTAAAAATCAATACTTAGGTGAATTCAGCAGTAACTTCAGTCAGAGACACGCTCTTAATTTAATGGAATGTTTATAAGCCACGTAGTCCTGAAGCGAAAAAGGAGTTTCATTTACTTACTATTACCATTTAGAAGGAACTAGCAGAAGAGAGAAGATAGGCAATATATCCGAAAAATATCCGACTACATCACATACATTGATCTGACCCCGAGTTACGTAGCTTAAGCACTTGTATTACGGATATCAACATTGTCAGTGGTATTACAAATAGGTATATACTATTACAAATTGACACCCAGATACAGAACAAACGTAAGTATGTATTCATCATACGAATGTTTATCCAGGGTAGGAATCGAACCCACAACTCTTGGCGCATGGGCCAAGGTCACTACCGAATGCGCCATCGAGCCAGTCTAATTAGAACAAAATGTTAAATAAAAAAAAATATTTTTAAGTTAATGCCTCCTTCTTTTCGATAAAAAATAAACAAGGTCCTAAAATTCGTTTAAATAGCAGGTTAATTAAATAAAAAAACATGTAAGTTGAGTTTCTAATACTTCTTTCGAATGTTATATTTGTAGATGATTTAGATTTTTTGCTAACGTTCTTAGTTATGTATAGCTAGGTTCTCTCTGAGAAACAGAACGTGACCGGAAACTATCTCTGCTTAACGACTTGACGCTTAATCGTATAGGTTACACATGAAACTTAGACTTTTATTGGCAAAAAGACTGAGAGTGCAAGTAAATCAAGTCGCCATCGTCCGTGGCGTTTACGACGGACTGTGCAAACGCATAAAAGACGCAAGAGGTAGACATGGAAAACATTTTAGTTTAAAAGCCAAACGGATATTTGCACAATTTTCGTTTCGTAATCGATTTTTCAATATCTTTAGTTTATTCAGGTAATCAGGTCGGTACAGTAGTTATTTAAGCAAATGTGACAATTTACGGTGCTAGAAAAATGTCCACGAACCAAATAGATTGCATTTGGATATACATTATAGTTCGTTTGGTGATACTCAGTGTTTCATATGCTTAGGCGACTTATATTCGTTTGGTGGCAAAATAGTTAGCAAGTGGTTCGGCTAGGGCGATTTTTTAAATCGGGTTTTTTGTCGAAATTGATGCAAATCGATTCTTATTCAATTCATTATGTCAGACACATACCTAGTAAGAGCTTGAGTGGAATGGCGTCTGATTGGCTGTTTTATTGCTTCACAGAAACATTCGCGTTATTAGTGTACTCTGTTATAAAAATACTTGCCAGTTCTGGTTGGTTTGTCGGGGGGATGTTACGTACGAAGAATTTGTAAGAAGAAACGGATAATAAATATGCAACTTCGATATATCTAATATACAGTCGATATTAAATACTTAAATTGTTACCAAAAACAAAAGTTTATTTTTAGACAAGTATTTAAGTATGCCTACCTAGTATTCATTGCACAAGTATTTATTATGAACTAGTGATATTTGATCACACCATTGTATTAGGTATAAAGTATAGTCGATAGGTAAATACGTACATTAATACCATTAAAGAATTATTTACATAACTATTTGTACGTAACATTGAACTTACCCTAAATATGTGGTTCAATGCCATGTCTCGAACTTAAAAGCTTTATGCAATTAGAAATAGGGGTCATAATAAAATGTGTAAATAAACACAGTTCGGATCGTGTTCGTGGTCCGATCATTACCAGATGGGCGGGTCTCATTAGGTTAATTAAACACTGCTACAACCGGAACTGAAGGCAAACATTTGTAATTTTCTCCTCTAATATAATTTGGCTTTTGTTTGGCCGTCATAAGTAAGATTAGTTTAGTTTATACACAATTTTCTGTCTGACCCAGCCCAGTATTATTTTTTGGCTAAATGTGTGTGAGCTGCCTCTTTGACTATGCCTGCCACTTCGGGAGTTTTAAGCGTGATGGTTGTAGTTAGTATGTAGTTTAATTTGACCAAAAGGCTTGCTGCCTCTTTGAGTTCGCCTACCTCTTCAGAAATTATTCTATATGCATGCATATACATCTCCTAAACGGGACTATGAAAAGCCATCTTCATTTTTCGTACGTTATTCGCACGGAAGGTACGCGAAGCACCGTAATGGCAATCCAATGTTTTATTGGTAAAATGTGAAGAGGTATTCTTCGTATGTCCCGGCCCTGATGGGTATATAGCTGTCTTCTAAGTAGCGTTGGAAGCTTTTTTTTATATCAGACACATTAATATCAGTTCGACGGCGGCGAAAACCATCGTGAGGGCATTTACATACTTAAGCTCAATTACATTTATAAAGATATGAAGAAAATACACTCACACCATTATATAGGGTCTCATTCATTTCTTAACTTTCTGATGATACATTTTTAATCAGAACTCATGTCTACTTCCGGATTATGCATTCTCCAATATAATTATTACTCTATTACATTATTTTCTTTATTTTACATAGCTGCTATGTCAATTTGTTTAGGCCACCTAAACACCGTTGCAAAACCGTTTCAAACAGGTGCATACCAACTACCGCATCTCACCTGTTTACGACACTCATGCGCAGGCGCTGCAAATCGCCGACGAAAACAAAGACGCACGCACATATAACTCCAAATACTAAACACATATACTAGAACCTACTTATTCCGAACAATCGCATAGTTCTCACTAACACGACTCAAGTAGATTCTTCCCCGAACACTGCAGCGGCGCGGTAGTGAAGTGAAACATTTTATCTGCGGTGCCCAAGGTGAGTTTGACGTTATTGTCCGACACTGGACGGCGTCCAAGTGAAACAATTTTGAAAACTATCGCTCTATTTTGTCCGCCACGTGGACGGCTGACGAATGACACGAGGATAAGTTGCCTATTGAGATATGTGGTTAGCGTGACATGCGATACACTTCTTCGTTATGCCCCACTCTTGGTCGATGTCAGTCAGACTATCGATTTGGCGAATCTGCTTATGGCATTTAGTCGACCGCCTTCCAGACCTTTGTTACTTGAATTCCGTAGACGGGCAGACTTGACATAAGATCCATATGTGGTCATGATCAAAATTAGGAAGCGATATCTTAATGTTGAGGTTACCTCTATACGTTTTCCCTCACTATCCAGCCTATGGTATAAATACGCTATACGTCTTTATCCACTAAGCTAACATTGACATACAATACATCATTTCGACCTAAATTTGTACTGAAAAGTTGGTCCTGATCTGTTGGCACTGATTTTAATCGCGAGGATTAGTGTACTCAACGAAGAAACTAATCGCTGATACTGATAATCTTAACGTTATCTAATTACGGAACCCAATTTATCACAATGATTATTATTAACTTATGTTACTAACTTGTGTATTTTTGTTTTAATTACACTTAATTTTAAATTATATGTTATCTCAAAAAAAATTAATTTAATTAATAACTGCAAACGCAGGAAACCCCAAAAAGAGGGAAAGAGGGTTAATCCGAAAGCAATTTTAATAAAAAAATCGCATAACACAACAACAACAATTTTAAACTAAGCCTACTAAAACGAATAGAATTGATTACATACTCATGCAAATTTAATTATACCTATAGACAGGCGGATACATCCAATTAGTTTAAAAAAAAAAAATTCGAATACATAATGATTGGATTGCTTTGAACGCTAAAGTTGTTTGTGGCCAGTAACAGGCGGGGGCTCGACTATGATAATGATCTTTATTACATTTTACGATTTATTATTCATCGTATGATCGGCGCAACGGTACTCGAGACTTACGTCAAACAATCTTTTTTGCAAACCAAACCCAGTGGTCGGACGCAAACAACCGTTTTGGGGTCAAGTCAAGGGTATCAGTTACGTAGTGGTGGCATATGTATCCTTTATAATGATATAAATGTGTGTCTGTCCGTCTGTAATGTTTTCGTTTTTAGTTGCGATACAATTCGTAACGCTAAAATTTATATAAGTAATCCATTTTACTAACACAAACTTTTTTACCTGGTATACCTATCTGACCGTTTATATGTTTAGTATATAAAATATATTCAAACTAACTAAATCAAATCCTGAGTATTTTTGAGTAGCATCCATTGAAACATTTGCCAACCCTAAAACATGATATGGCGAGTGTATCCGGAATCGCTCTAAATATTTGTTCAACTTTATCACGTTGACATGAAAAAATATTCACATACAATGTCAATGTCTCACATAAATTTACGAATTCATTGAATTGGCATTAATATTGTAGAATATATATTATAGTCAACAAAATCCAAAATAGACCACGATGACGTGCAATGAAAAATACAGCCACTGTTTTAGTTTAACAGTATTCTTTGGACATTATGTAGATTAAACCGTTAAAGGAAAACAATGAATTTATCAGTTAAGAAAGGTAAGTGAAGGCATTCTAAGGCTGCGCCCTGCAGGGGGGGCTCCGAATACGCCTGTCGTAGGAGGCGACTAAAAGGGCCTTTGGGGTCGTGGGGGTTAGGGTATGGGTCCTCTGGCCCTCTATCGTCCCCAGAGAAGCCGACTGCAGGTGTTACACCCGGTCCGTCAGGATAGGGTACACAGCTGTCTATGTGGTCGTGAAACACCACCCTAGGTGTTCTGGGGGAGAATACCACTCCCTCGAGATGGGCCGCTAGGCGGCAGCGCGCGCTGCGTAGACTTTTCGAGATGAATCCCTACAGTGGGGATCCCGTTGGTTCTGCGTTAGCGCCCGAAGAACGACAGCCTTGAGGTTTAGTCGGTAGGGTCTCCGGAGATTGCTACCGGTTTCGAGCCCGACTCACCCTTATAGGTCCACCCAGGACTCTGTTTGGATGGTGCGTAAATGCATTCCTCAAGTAAAAAAAAAAAAAAGGCATTCTAAGGCTATTTAATATCACTAAACTTAAGAGACATTCGTTAAAGGCATGTCCTAAATACCAATATGTTGATCTAAGAACTATAATATAATAATTTCCTTCAATTCATTCATCATACAAACAACTTACCCTTAGCAACAGGAAAATATCATCCGATCAGTTTTAACCGACCATATAAGTTGACGTTCATAGTATAATGGCTTAAAATATAAATTGCCAAGCGTTATTATTAAACAAATTGATTGAACCGTAGGTACATTATATAGCGAACACGCGTAACCAATTACCAGATGATTTGATGATACCCGCACCGGGACTGATACTGACAACGTATGATTTGAGAATATGTACCAATAGTAAAAGTATACATACATAACATCACGCCCATAATCCCCGAAGGGGTAGGCAGAGTCAAAGGGGCAGCATGCCCCTTCAACCACATTCAGCCAAAAATAAAGCCGGGCTGGGTTAGATGGAAAATTGTGAAAAAGCAGTGACAAAGCCTGTCGCCATGTACCATTAGTCGCCTTTTACGACATGCTAGGCAAGAACCACAGTTAGCATATTCTTTTTAAGTCCCAGACCAACATGGGACAGTGGGCTGGGTTGGATGGTAAGCTGTGAAAAAGGAGTGACGAGTGGCTAGCTCGTCGCCTACTCAGTCACATACCCAAAAGCCCGTAAACCAATAGTCGCCTTTTACGACATGCTAGGCAAGAACCATAGTTTTTTTTTTCCCAGATCAAAATGGGCCAAGTCCCAGACCAACATGGGACAAATAGTAAAAGTATGAATTGAGTTAATAACGTTTTATAGTTTATTTTTATTATATATGTTAAGGATGGTATTTACGGTCTCTGCCTAAGGGCCGTAATAGGTACTTGACTTACTTGTAAATTATTTAATGGTGTAAGCAACAGTTTAAAGTTGGCAAAAAGTTAAGTGACTTTATTTTGAGCACTCGCTTGGACGTCGATCTTTTAATCACGGCAATTCTTGGCTCCCATGTGAAAATATATAAATATGCGAACAAAATCTGAATTGAAGTAAAATTATCAAGTATTTATAATTGCAATATGGTATTGATCATAACAATGTAACATCTTAATCATTACAAAGAAGATGTATGAAAACACAGCTGTGCTCCATTTTCATTGACCGTTCAATATTTATATGACGAAAGTGTTTTATTGACTTAAAACAGTATTACAATGATTAATATATTGTAATTTAATAAAAATTCAAATTAATTCGAAAAAACATTCCATCAAGTATTAACGAAATAAAAAAATTCCTTGTCTGATTTAAAGAGTGTTTCCTACAAGGATCTAGTCTAAGTTCAAAGACCTCTTAAATAACAATGATGTAGCATTACCTCAAGGACTGCACGCCAGACGCACTGGTATTAAAAAAGTTCTCTTGTATCGCTAGACGGAGCCGTGAAGGTGAACTACATTGCACCTTTCTCCTCCCAGCTGACTGGGAGATTGCCAATCTGCCAATGTCGCCGGAAGATAAATGGCATAAGCGCTTAAATGATACGGATTGGAAGACATTAATTCGCTTACTGATTTTCGAGGAGTAAAATCTTTTCATATGATTTCGACTTAATTTGTTTTTGTATCTGATCAAACTGTATACTTTATTGTTTTGGTAAGATTAAATTTAGAATAGTTTATTATTGGTATTACAATTTTGTTTAATACTGAAAATAATGCAACACAATATTTTCTACTTTATAGTTATCTATAATTGATTTCTTAGTGTAAATTATATGAAATTGAGTATTACCTACGTTGACTCGGTAAGGGTCGATTTATACATCGATAATTCATCGATAACCAGTCACGCTCGTTTCCTTTCGCCACCCTTGTCTTTGCGGCACTTACATACGTCATTTCAGATTGATATCAAATGATATATCTATCAATTACGCTATACAATTTGTGTACGTAAAGTAAATGACACGAAATTATATTGCCCACGTCGGCACGGGTGTATATTTCAGCGATTCATCATATTACCGAGGCGTTTTCCTTTAGCTAAGCTTGTTTTTTGTAGCTTCCACCGTCTTGTCGACACGTCAAAGGTTTTGCAACAGCGCACGACGCCGTAAGTGTTATTGCGACGTTTTTGCTCAAGCTAGCGAGACGCTACGTCGCCGACGCCCGGCGTTCGTCAGCTATGCCGTTTATAAATTCCCAGTCTATTTTTGGTTTTTTATTGCTTCTCATGGTCGATAGGTGAATAATGCAAGGGAATCAAGTTTTTATTGACAACCGCACCAGTAAGTGCCATAGGTGTAATACCAGTAGGAAAACCCGATATTTCCAGATAAAATGTGGAAGGTTAACTTTGGTGGTATCTTCTCATTGTTGTTCTGAATATGCATGAGACGCGCAATGGACAGCAATAGTTATTTAGTTGCCATGTCACACAAAGAGAGCTACATTATATATCGTATATAATAAAAGTTAACTACATATAACATATAACACATTATTTTCTGTTATCTCAATAGACACGTGATGTAGCTTTCTTAGACCACTTTCAGCATGTTAAGAAGTCTAGATTAATTTTGTTAATTAAAAGTGCTAAATGTGGTCAATGGCCAAATATAATTGGGTATCTTTTCACACAGACCGTGAAACAATGATACTTAAATCATAATTAGTCTTGAAATATGAGTTTATCCTCTGAATTATACTTGATATACATATTGGTAGGATGATTTTTGGCATTATAACGGACATCTAAGTAATAACTTTCGTCTCATTCCAAACCATCCCATTAGCGGTTATATTTGGTGACACCGACGTGATGGGGTAGTTGAGACTCATACCAACTGTTGTCTCAATTACCCCAGTCCAGATTATACTAGTCTTCGCACTCAAACACTGGTTTTGCTGTTGTTAATTATTGTAAAAAGATGCATAGAAACATTTTGGTTTATACTATTAAATTCATTCAATTCTGTTACATAGACTTTGTTGTACATCATGTGGGACCGTACAGATGTCTCGGGATAAAACTAGCCAAAGAGCTTGTTTTAAACCCCAGACAGAATTCTAAAAACTTTTGGCTAGCTAACTCCGTTTGCATTGGAAACTGAGGAAAATAAACTCCTGAACCTTAAGACTATAGTGATTGATACCATCGTAATAAATGCTTAAATGCCAAAAACAAAGCCATAATAAGAGAAATATATCGTCATTTCACAAATTATTAGTGGTACATTCTACATGTTGACTGCCCCGTTGGTCGAGTGGTCAGAGACTGACCACGAAACCGAGGGTCGTAGGTTCGCAACCCGCTAGGGGCAAATGTTTCGTGTGATAAACATGGATATTTGAACTGAAGTCATGGATGTTTATAAACGTATTTAAGGATGTCTATCAGTTCACCTAGTATCCATAGCATAAGCATAAACTTATTTTATGACTAAGGAATTGGTGTATCAGTCTAGAGAATTTAATTGAATCGATGTCAAGACATAGTTTGCTTACTTTTCTTGATTAAGCTGTAAATAAGCTGGAAACAAGTTTTAGCATCTGGCGCTCCTCCACCTGCCAAACCCACAATATATTACCTCGGATATTTTTACACGTTCTTTTTGTAATTGTGCAGTTACACGAACCGAGTTTCATTCATACTTGCAGGACCGGTTGCAATCGATAATAATACATATAGTATATACAACAGAAGTAGCTGAAAAATTGTTCTTATATCCATATTAATAAGGGCTAAGTGTTGCATATTATTAAGATATCTCATTTTCATTTTATTCAATGACCGAATTTTACGATAAGATAATTTAGGATTCGTAAGCAATATAATACGATATGCATTCCGGATATTGGAGTGAAAATATCAATAAAATATTTATATTTAGTTCTGACTAGCTTAGGCTACAACTCTGACTACTACGAATTCGGTATGTTACAGAAGCCGTCATTACCCTCTCTCAAGAATCCCGCGATACAAAGTGCCCATTTTAATAAGTAAACCTCGCCCGTAAACCTAAGAGACGGCTAAAGACTAACCAGTCTAGCCGTTCCGTAGGTTACAAAATTTAACGAACCATATTTCTTTTGGCGTATCAAATTTTATCACGATCGGATTAGTAGTCAAGACGCCAAACGTCACAAACAGACATAATTACCTTCGCATTTATAATGTTTTATTAGCAAGGCTTAAAGTCGGGTTTTGGAATCAAGAATCGTTTGTAGAAATCGTTAAAATGGTGCAAGTGAATCGTTCTCAATAAAATATTCTTACATCATAAACTGACTGCAGAAGATGTTTGCTAGGAAAACAGTAGTGTGTTGTGTAAATATGTGTTTACCTGAATTAATAAAGGCGCATTGATAAGATATAAATAATTTTACCGCAGTAAAATATACATAATTAAATACAGAGGATATTAATTTAAGTAAACAGACTGCAGTTACGATTTTGATGCAAACTATCCTTGTAGCAACAGATAAAAGTAAACTAAAGATAAATACGACTTATTTAAAATGTATGATGATAACTAATGATAATAGCTTACATAATACGCAGCTTCGACATTGTGGAATGACATTTAGATTAGTAGATTTTGTACTAATGTTAAAAAATGTCCCAGACAAGGTTACAACGATACGTTTGAACCACCAAACAGTATTATCTTTATAATTATTTTTTTGAATGCTTTTGTATGTACATAATTACTATATGTCTCGAGACAGTTATCCTTAAGTTACAAATTACTGTCCATTTAACGGCATTCTGTGCTCATTTTTACGTCACTAAACAAAATTGCTTTACTTAAATAATAATTTGAAGAAAATTTTATTTTGTGTTAGTCATCATCAAATTGCTATGTATCTGTCAGTTTCTTATGTAATAAGGTGTTGTCATCGTAGATACCAATTGTAAAAAAATATCTAATCAAGAAGCCAAAAAATGTGTCATGGATGCGGATGTGTAAGCCAATGGGGTTTATAATAGTACAGTAATTGTCAATGCCAAAGATAACTCAATATCAATTTGTGCATCTTGCAAATTTTTTTTTGTTTAATCCTACAATTTATCCGGCCAACACGCATTCAAGGCTACCGACTGCAATCCACCGTAAAAGGTCTGCTAAGATCACTCACCGAAACAGATTACAGATGCCAATTAAACGTGCATTAAACACAGATAAACTACACAATTTACTTTTTTTCCACACTTTATGTACAGTGGCTAATGTGAGAGTTTGAGCCTCGCAAGTAATTGATAGTAAACCATTTAATACTTTAATTTCCTGTTCCAAAGCGCGCATAAAGTCGCGAATATAAATAATTTATGCGCATAAACAGGTACGCATCCGGGATATTTCACACGTACACTTGTAGGGTTAGCGTAGGAATTCAGCGAGGTCCGTAAGGCGTAATCTCCACTAGATAAGATTTGCTAATCTGCGTGACGACACGGTTTAGTCACTCGTGTTCGTGTAAAAACATCGCGTTGCATATTTATCAGAGTTAGCAAACTTCGTTCTTACATGCCGTGAGGTATACGTTAAAATACATGCTTCAAATATAGCGATTTGCGTGTATTTGAAGCAGGTATTTTAAGGCAAGTGTATTTATTATATCTTAAACATGCGCTCAATTAGACATTCGATTGAAAAAAGAGTTTATGTATAGTGAACTTGTTATTTCATTTTATTATTAAGCAGCGAAAATATTTACTTCAATACCGATAAAAAGGCTTTTAAACTAACAAACAAAGTGATGGACGTAAATCAATGATGTACTATTATTATATAATGTAATATAATTATATATAAATGCATATTGATTTAAAAAAGTATTTTTAAATATAAAAACGAAGAAATTATACTTGCTATCGCAATGAATCGTCCGTTTCATCACAGGAAATAATTATAGTGATTTTAATGCCATTTTCGCAATAACAGAAAAGGCATTAACCAATATTAATTTAATAGGCGTTTTATTTAAAGTAATACGATAAAAAATGGCGGATGCAGCAAAAACTATTGGTAACTAAGAGGTACATCCTGGTTGTGACTACAATTATAATAAATAGGTGATAAATATTACTTATTCCACTTAATATTTTTTTATTTCAAAATTCTCTGTTTAGTTTATGAACTAAAGTCGATACTGCTTTATAAAATAATGTTTATATATAAGAAATATACATGTCCACAATTCGTTTAAATGTCAGACAATTGAGAATCGATTATAAAGCTACAGTTTAATCAGTAGCAATTGATCTTAATTGTATCCATCTACTAATAAAACTTGTAATTAAAAAAGGCCCTTACGACCCTGTTTTGTAGCTCGAAATGTTTCTAATGGTGAAATTGTCAATGATTCGTTTATTCCCAAAAACAAGTACCTATCTATAATCTGTATCAATTGTGTACCTACGGCTATTAGTGACAGTTGAAGTAAAATTGTTGTAAAAATTATAATTTTTACAACAATTTTACTGATAATTATCAGTCACATGATAATTTTTCAGTTCGTCAAGAGTTTACGTATTTGTCTCTGACCTCATTTTAGCATTACTTTTCAAAATCTTCGAAAGAAAAAGCCCTTAAAGGATCTATTTCAAAGATTAGAACTATTTTTCTTAGATCAGTGTCAAGTTGTTATCAAGTTAAAATTAATGTGAATTATCTAATATAAAGAGCTGTCGAAAACTATAATATACAACTTTACAATTGCACTACGTACCTACACGTTGTTTTCGTACCATCTATCGCCCCAAATCTGACCTCACATTAAAAATAACATATTAAACATCGCCGCATACGCATAACCTACATAGACGAGCAAGCAGCTTTATCAGACCAATTAATTCCTGTCCAAAAATAAGTGTATCAACATTTCGCAAAACTGATAGTGATCTTGAATTTCTTAAAACGTCGACTCATGCATGGTTCACTTTTTGCTTTAATTTATTTTATCCTGCTTCCGTGGGTGTATTTGCCCGAAATTCTGATTATTGCAAGAAGTGTTTATTGCATGTGCAATTTAACATCTGGTGCAGTCGTGTAGCTAAATCCGATGTAAACATCTATAAAATGAATGTTGCTACTATATTCAAAACTATCTACACTGTCATTTCGTTAATTCACCTGAGAACAGTTTTATACTAATCTCTTATTATAAAATATACCTTTCAATAAGATTTACACAAGAATCCTCCTCGTTCCTAGAGGGATACTGCAGTACATATGAAGCTTACTTGAGTTGGAAAACCCCGGCATTACTCACAAGATTTGCATATGTACGTGGGCTTGTATCTAAAATTTACATATAATATATTGTCATGGAAAAAATACCTTTCAAACGAAGTATTCAGCAACGACATCCCACTTCTTGCACTCCTGAAACAAAACAAAAATAGATAAAGCAAAGTAATTTAAGATATTAGTAACCAAAAAAAGTAAGATTGAGTCATAATAATAGGTGTCTCGCAAAACGCAGCTGCTCATGCAAGTTGAAAGGTAAATGTACGCTCCAGGGACATCAAAGACGCCGTATAAAAGGAACAAATCAAGTATTATACAATATTATTATTGGTTCAATGCCCACTCCCTAACAGCTGTTTCGAGACACGCAGCAAGCTATTATTATTAAAGCAGGTAAAATATTGTACGATTAGATGCCATCTTCCTTAGTTGGGGGATTTAATAACGGTCATGTAATAAAAACGGAACTCGCTCTATACCTTTCATCTTCAATCATAGAGCTCATTCCTCCCACAACTTAAAAGGGATTATACCTAAGCGCATTCTGAATGTGGTAAATAGTAATGTTCCATCTAATGTTAGGAAATGGAAGGTATTATCCTTTTTCTGGAACTGAAAAGCCAAGAAAAAATAATCTTTACAGACCGTTGTTTTTAATTACAATTAAATACACATACATACATACATACATAACATCACGCTCATAATCCCCGAAGGGGTAGGCAGAGTCGAAAGGGCAGCAAGCCCCTTCAATAACATTCAGCCAAAAATAAAGCCGGGCTGGGTTAGATAGAAAATTGTGAAAAAGCAGTGACAAGCAGCTAACCTGTAGCCTACACAATCACACACCCAAAACCCGATAAACCATTAGTCGCCTTTTACGACATGCTAAGCAAGAACTTCAGTTGGCACATTCTTTTTTTTTCTCCCAGATCAATATGGGCCAAGTCCCAGACCAACATGGGACTACATATAACATACAATTAAATATTTTACCGTATAAAAGAGACACCTGATAAATGTCTGGTAGGAGTGGTAGGTTATTGAATTATCGGTTCGATAATAAACGTAATAAATATACAATCGGACCATTTCGTTTCTGATGAAATAAGAGTCTGTGTTGACCCAGTTACAGTACTCTTGAGCGATATCAGTAAAGTTCGCAATCAGTGTTTACCATTAAACCTTAACTGCAGTTAAAAGGTTATCGGAAAGTCAGAACGTCGTAATGCTATCGGTCAAGGAGCTACAGACCATCTTCAGTGCCGGCATGTAGAATTTATTGCAATGCTATCTGTTAAAATCTTGTTGGAGATCCCAATAATGTGTGGTATAAAAAGTGATTTAAAAAAAATGTACTTATAGGACCTACTGTAAAATTTATAGGCTAAAAAATATGAATTAGGTGAGCATTTCAAAATATACCTAGAAATATATATTTATTTAAATATAAAATACAAAATGAAGCGCGGTTTTAATTGGAATATATGACAACAATTCAACATTTATTTTTAGATCACGTGTCTCATATTCGATTCTTTGAAATCATTATGTTTTGGTATTATTGCATTTGAAATGTAAATCGATTCTATCGCAAGCCGTTCCTGTTTAGTCATGATTTCATATGGCTGTAAGAATGCATTCCATTAAGTGTAATCAATTCGATATAACAATAATAGTTACAAATTAAGCTTACAAGCTTGTGCTATAGATACTAGGTGAACGGATAGACATACTTAAATACGCTTATAAACATCCATGACTTGAGTAGATACAAATATCCATGTTCATCACACGAAACATTTGCCCCTAGCAGGATTCGAACCCAAGACCCTAGGTTTCGTGGCCAGGGTCTCTGACCACTCGACCAACGGGCCTGTCGTGTCTGTAGATATACCTAGAATACTACAAAAATCTTCAAAATAATGTTAGTTTCCTTAAGGACTTCAAGAGGTCTCGGGTATTTCTCACTCAAACAAGAGCTTATTGTTTATATCTAATTGAAGATACAAATTAAATTACAGTATTATATTTACATACATACATAATACCTTACATAGATATTGTTTTAAAGAACTATCGTTTTCAATACAAAGGGATTAGTCAGGATGTTGTCTATACTAATATTATAAAGAGGAATGATTTGATTGTTTGTTTGAATTGAATAGGCTCCGAAACTACTTAACCGATTTGAAACATTTTTTCATCAATGAAAAGCTACTTTATCAACTAGTAACATGGGCTATATTTTAACCCGTATTCCCATGGCAATAGGAATCACGGGGCGCAGCTAATAAAGTAATAAAATAAATGCACGTCACAATCTCTCATGTTAATACAAGGTTAGTGGTTACGGCTGCGATAAGTCTGACTTTGATTTGACACGATGTAATTCAATTTAAGGCTCGCAGACAATATTGAAACAGCACATGTGAGATAGCAGTGCGTAGGTATTTCAATCACATCGTAAACAACTTTTAACAATGCACTGAAATAATTATGAAAGGGAAACTTTAATTGTGCAAATAAGAATGATAAGGAAATAATAGGCATATTTTTCATAGAGGCTAATTAGGTTTAACACCACATTAAGACAAAAATGTAACTGTGTGGTCGATTAATTATCTTATTAATATTATAAACGCGAAAGTTTGTATGTATGAATAGATGTTTGTTACTCTTTCACGCAAAAAGTACTGCATGGATTTTAATGAAACTTTACATAATTATAGCTTATACATAAGAATAACACATAAGCTATGTTTCATCGATGTACCACGCGAGCAACGCCGCGGGCAGAAGCTAGTTTTTCATAACGAAACAAAACGGTACTTAAGCTTTTTATTACTTGTCTAAACAAATGCTCAAACGCTAGCTTAGCTAAGTATACTAATATTATTAAGCTGAAGAGTTTGTTCATCTGTTTGCTTGAACGCGCTAATCTCAGGAACTACTGGTCCGAATTGATAAAAAAACATTGTTACATAGTTCATATAACGAGGAACACTATAGGCTATATAAAACATTAACCATAAACGCGGGTGAAACCAGGGGCACAGCTAGTTAACTTATATTTGCGGACGTTTACTTATTTATATATCCATTCGATCCACACCCAGGACAAACATTCGCGTAATGAATACTTGTGTTTGTTCTGTGTCTGGGTTTAATATCCAATATTTAAGTATATATTTGTAATACCACTGTTGTTTCCGATATCCGTAACACAAGTGCTTAAGCTACTTACCTCGGAGTCAGATCAATGTATGTGATGTAGTATGATATTTATAAATTTTAATGATTCACTGAGACAATATAAATTTGGGAACCTGCATTCGATATATTGGAATGAAAAATATGTCAATGTTCCAGTTTCAAGAAATATCTATTAATAGTACCTACCAATGATTTCTCCGGGAATAACAGTTTAATACCAAAATTACAATAATCCCTTCAACCTCTTAACTCTGAATTTCATAACTAACACTGCAACATGCATAAAGTTTAATTTGCACAACATAATTAGGCTTGTCAAACAATGAGATAATTTCATGGCGTTTAATAAAACTGGTTTTGTGGGAATGCAGGCGAATGCAAATTAAAATAAAAGTTAAACACAAAATATTTTAGCAAATAGCCTTCTATTCGGGCAATGATCTTCACTTGTTATGTATATATGTTACCGGCAATCTGTTTTATCCGGTATTGTATAGAATACCTAGACATTCTATAGAATGCCTAAAGCGTACAGGTAATAATAGGCAAATTACAAATTTGCTTATAACTAACATTATTAAGAAATGCGTTTAATGCAACTGTATACATTGAAATGTACATAATAAATGGCAAAGTCGGAGTAGGTTTTAACAGTAGCATTAAATATTTGCACGCTTTATTCATATAGCCAAATATAAATATAAAAAATCCATTTGCATCTGCATTGGAATCTTTCAATGTGACGTAAGTCATTTGATAATGACTTACGTCACATTAAAAGATTACGCTAACTTTCTGAAGACTTAATACAGGTGCTATATTTTAAGAGCAATATATTTCGCAGATAATTTGGTCCGAGTACAATGATTAATTTCAAAGCTTTAGTAGCAATCTATTACGATCGCTGACTTCATGCATATCTAAGTAAACTGTGACAACGCATTGTAATTCACACACAGCAACTACCCACGCACACAAGCTGTCTGACCTAATATCATATGTAATATCTTGTCCACGGTTCATTGTATATTTATCAGTAGAACCTTCGCAATATCTCGTACGTACAACTGCATTTAAAATTTTCATATCTACTAAAGTTCTATTATATTTTGACACGTTACTTCAAATTAAAAAAATATATATTTATATAGGCTTCAAGAAAGCACCTTTAAATAGTCAATACAAAAAAAAGAAAATAAATACCATCTAGCACTAAGAAAAGCAAGGAACTCGATAGTTACTCTTTTAAATGCCATTATACAGTTTTGTAAACATAATTAATCTACTGTTAGTGAACACTTCAATAAAAAGTTAACCTTAAATCTTTGTTATTTAGGTTTCCTTCAATATTATAAATTGAAAAATAAGGTTATTTTTTAACAAGCTTTTATTTAACTTTACAAGTTTGTTATCCATAAGAAGTACTCTACTTATTATTTTATTTTATCTGAGGCAATTACACTATCTATTCAATGCATATATCTAGCCAATTTTTCAATCGAATGTAAAAACAGAAACCAAACAGTTTAATATACAAGTCTCTACTGCAATTTCTTGATTTAACTGGATTTAATTGCTTCTGTCGTATGTTCGGTGTTATTTCATTTAATTATCAGATAATTCAACGTCAGGAAGACAAGTGTTGTTACAGATATTACTCTAAATTATAGCACCGGCTCACCGCTGTTAAGATAACGGTGCGTCTTAACGGCTGCAAATACCGTACTTCGTGAGTGTTTCTGAGCTGGTTATTGCCAAATTTGAAACATAGAAGATACCTCTACATTGTAAAATTTTAATAACCAGGTAAAGGTAGATGGTACCTACTGCAAGGGTGTACTGAAGAAAAAAAATGCATTTGTCTAAATTATTTCAAATATTTTGTTACACTGTCAATAAAATTTTTACGTATCTTTTTCTTTATTATCTGTTTGTCAAGTTCAATTATATTTATACATTATTATGTAATAATACACAATTTTAAATAAATATGTGAAATTTTATCTTTAATTAGCCATTTAGCACAAAACTGTTACTTACTATAAACATTCGTCTCTTTTACAGCGTAATAATAAAAAATACTTACCTTGTTAAAAATGTGACGTAAGTAATATAACCTAATCTAATACAAACAGGAGATATTCAATTCGTATTTTTCATAGTCGAGACATGGCGTGACAGTGCTATAAGGCCAAGTAACATCTGTGTCCTCGTTGCCTAGATAATAAGTAGTCGCAATTTGGGGACTAGTAATAATCTAACAAACGTTAGCCTTGAAAGTTTCGTGATAAGGCCGAAATGACAAAAACGACATCATCCGTTCGTGAGCATAATATTTCCCGTTTGATACTGTGGTTACTATGAATGCAAGGTTGAAAAAAATTGCCAGGAACAAATGCACGAGTAAGACGCCTAGACGTACAAGTGGAATGAGTACTATGTAGTTTGTGGGGTTATTTAAAGTGTTTAAGGATATATTTTCAACATTAAAAAACAAAAGACTTGGTCTTTATTTATAGGACGTATTTGACGGAATAACAATTAGCACATGTAAGTATTTATAGACAATTTTAAAGCAAATAAAATTAATCACATATATTTTACCAAATACAATATAATAACAAATAATTTGATATTTTAATAATTTGATATTCTAATTGTTATTCGAATACATGACAAATATTTACCCCACTAACTACGTACATGTAACTTAATTAATTGAAAATAGACTGGATACCAATCAAAAAACAAGAACATCATTAGTTTTTGTAAACTCATAATTAACAGGAAATCTATTAGTTTGACATATCGAATATTTAAGGACAATAAATAGTCATGAGAAGACAGTTCCCAATGAGGTTAATAAATAAACTAGCATAATCCAACTAATTACGGATCGTATTCAAACCGGTTTTATAACTAGATAATGGCTATTTAGGAAATAGGCCTTTTCGAGTACGGCTATACTATTAGATTTATTAGAAACATGTATTTACAAAAGTCGCTTAAAAGACCCGGATTAAAATTAAAGCTACATTTAGCATCGATCAATGACATATTCGAGGTGAAAGTAGACGAGTTAGCAAATAATAAGATAGTGGGTGGCGTTTGCGAAACCGTAAACAGATCGTGCACGGTGCCCAGCTAATGAATGTATCACCGAAAGTTATTAATAGCAACTGATTTCTCCTCCGGTCGGAAGATAAATGACGATGCGAGAGTAGTAAGAATAGTATAAACTAATGATATTTGAATGTAATTGGCTATTTACAAAACTGCTGATGATGAGCTCACATTTTGAATATGCATACGTAAACATGATTAAACTTCTTTTGATAAAGAATTGCAGATAATTTTTTTTTGTACAACAGATTCATGTATGTACTATAATTATCTGATATTGGTACGTTAAGTTGAAAAATTACGTTGAAACGTACCCAATTAAAATTTTATGTCATCTTTTAACATCGAACAGAATGTTAATGAAAAAGTTTTTATAAACACCATAGTGACATTTGATGTTTCAAGGATAATAAATTAGGCACACGTCATTTACTTTTTACTTTTAACGCTTCATCAGGATTAAGATTTATGACGCTTCCCAAGCCGTAACATAGAAAAAAGATGTATTTAAGACATTACGCAACCTTAAGTGGGACCAGAAGTGTGCGACTAATAAGGAATACATCTAGTTTCAAAAGTACCAGGCCTGTTATTAGGTAAAGACACGCAACAGCAAGATTATTTCGTTCCAGTGGGGATAGTGGCGCGATTAGATGCGTCTGCGGTCGACTGTAGTTGTTCACTGGTGCGTAAATTGCAAGCGAATACTGTAATCTCATATGGCTAACACCCATTACTTAGCACGCAGCCTAGCGGCCAGCGTGGGAAATTGATTTAAATAATAACATCTGTACACTGAATCGATATGTTATCTTTTAGCTAGCAATACAACTCTGCGGTTTCTGATAAATTGAAAACATACAGATTGCATTCGAACTTTATTTCAGTAACAAATTCCGACCCGAATATATTTTTTTATTGTTGTTAATACAAACATTTCGTCACAGCATTCCGAGACTCATCTAATTCTCCGCTGGAAGATTTTTTGTTTTGGAGCGATCACGTTAAACTGTCAAATGGTCTTGATGATCTCAATTTGGCTTTAAATATATTTTGGGACCGTCTCGATGTCGGGTTAGAATAGTCAACAATTTACTTTTAACCTCCATTAGATCTGTCTTCCCCTAATAACTATTAATAGAAAGAAATTCCTTTTTAACAAAATAGGTTTCACTAAAATACGTTAGTTTTACCGCTATGAAAAATTGAAAATATTTATTACTAACTGTTGCACGCGGCTTCGCCCTCGTGAAGTTCGAAAATGTAATTCCCGTGGAAACTTTGATTTTTTCGCGATAAAATGTAGCTAATGTCCTAATCCAAGTTATAAGCCATCACCGTTTTAACTTTCATCCAAATCGGTTCAGCCGTTTTACCGTGAAAGAGCAACAAACATCCAAACATACAAACTTTCGCCTTCATAGTATAGTAAGATTTATGTTCAGTGAAAAATAGATAGGCATACAAAATGTTTTTACCGAATTTAATATCAGATGGTTTTTTTTGGAAATCAAAACAATCAAATCAAGTTTAACAGAATGTTCGTCTATTTATCCTGTACCTGAATCTTCGCTGCAGCCCGATATGTAACGCACGATATCGACCGAGCAAATAAAGAGATCGATAGCAAACCAGAAAGGCACTGGATAGCCAACTAAAAACACTTTCTGATAAGCATGTTTGCACACGGACAAGGTCACAGAGGGTAATATGACCACAATGTTGTCACTGGCTATGAAGTTTACATGGCCGAGTGATATGCTCGTGTTTGCGCAAACACTGGTAAAACCTTCGCTGTGTTTTCCGAGGGCTGCATGCTCCGCCGTCCAACTGATAAAATATTCAATTAAACTGTCTCTTCAGTCGCATGTGCATTTCTATTTCTGCTTAATCTTCAAAACTAACTAACTAAACTTCACGCCACTTCCCTAGCCTATTTTCAAAACGGTACTTAAAAATTTCTCGACGGATTGTGAACCTTCTCTTTCATTTTTAAGCAGCGAAAAAACGGAAGAGGTTATATCCATAAAACGAATTCGCATGATTAATTCTATTTTTTATTGCTTCGATATGCCCTAGTATGACACATTTAATTTTAGTTTCCATGCCAGTCAGATAAATTTATGATTACAAAGTTTCAAAAAAAATATTTCCGATTATAGCATCGATGTAAGTAGTTATCATTCAATAAACTGTAGAGTTAAAACATTTATTACTCGTGTATAGTTTCAATTAAATATAGAAATGACACATTTAAGTAATCTATCTATTGATAGTGGAAGATAACAAAACAAACAATTATGCAACGGAACATTCTCACTTACTTTAACAATCGCAAGGTTTGATTTCCTAATTCACGCTTAAGCAAGTCGACTCGTAAAAACTAAGATGTAAAGAGTAACAAGGTAAACAAGAAAAGGAAAACGCTACGCGAGATAATTCAATCATCCGTTGAAGGCAGATGGGTTGACCTTGCTGCTGATTCGTAGACAAAAACTGGTCATCAAGTGGTTTGCAGCGGGCCTGCGTGATACATTACAGTCCGATTACGGTCATTTCCAGCTTATAATATATGTACTATATACATGTTTACGGATATCGTCTAGCTCTAAACTAATAAAACTTAACAGGATTCTCTAATGAAATGAAAAAAATATGTCTTCCGATCTGCATATTAAATTGCTTCTAAGAATATTATTGACACCAATAAAAGGTATGTACAAGAAAATAACAGATTTTCTTGTCCTGATTCAAAATCACGTTAAAGTTCTGACGTGTATTGGTACTCATACAACTCCGCAGTTATCAACGTCCATATGTTTATTACAGGTATCGTAAAGCAAACTAGTTTTTTGACATAAGATCATCTTTTTGCAAACGTCACAAGTGCCCTTGTGGACGAGTGACGTAATACGGACATGATGTTTGCTTCGAATTTACAAATACACGCTTTCTTACAGCGAGATTTTCCTCAAGTTTCTACTTAACCAGCTATATAAATAAGGTTACATTAGGTCGCATTTTCACAGAAACTGTGACATCATTACTAAGGCGTATCTTAGTGGGTGTGTTGATTCATATTTTGTTTCACTGTGACATTAGGCATGTCTAATTCTGGCGACACTCACGCCGTATGAATTTTAAAAACACGTAATATTCTTGCCCGTGAATTTGTGATGTCCGGTTTTGTTGACGAAAGATTTAGCGCTCATTACTTCGGAGATTATGACGTCATACGTGCAAATTAGATTCACATGAGCGACTGTGGTTATGCAATCTAATTTGACCAAATTCATATTTATTTTTCGATAAGAACCAATCAAAATAACGCTTGTTATCATCTTATTTGCCGAAGATCAGGAAACCAATCGGCAAGGTCAAGTTCATGTTCATCACGGCGACAGTATTGCTAAACATTTTCGTTTAGCAATACTGTCGCCGTCTGACACTGTTAACAACTTAACGACACATTGGAACTAATGAACATTCTTGCGAACTAACTCTATAAGCATGTGGACAAAAAAAGGCCCTTATTTTCGAAGGTACGGCACAAAAGCCAATGTCGGAGGTCTTGTAAACAAAATGTAAGGGAAACGATTTTTTGTTGGCGATTTCGTATCGGCCGGCGTCGCTCCCAGGTAGACATTTCTCCACTACACAGGCACTCAAACCGAATAACGAACTTGAAAGTCATAACATTTTGACTAATTTTTAAGTGATTCTCAATAGTTTTGGAGTACATAGTTGAGATGTATTTGTTTTGTAGATATTAATGCGAAACACATTTTTGGTGCACTTGACAAAAAAAAACAAAAACATACTGTCAGAAGATTATGAATTTTAAAAATAAAAGGACAATAAAAGGATTTTATGAAGACAAATTAATATAATTTTAATATTTTTTTTAACAGGTGTAGTTATGTGTGTGTTAGTACTTTATCATTTAATTTTATGCAAATATAATTTCTCTTAACTTTCTTTATTTTATTCAGTATGAAAATACATTTGAATTGTATTTTTATACTTGTTCATGATACACATGATCACACAGAATTTCCATTATTCTCTCATAACTCTGCTATACTTAAATTAAAAATTATAATATTAATAAATTCTCCAGACTGACACACCGATTCCCTAGTTCCAAACTAAGCTTATTCTTGCGCTATGGATACTAGGTGAACGGATAGACATACTTAAATACGTTTATAAACATCCATGACTCGAGTACAAATGTCCATATTCATCACACGAAACATTTGCCCCTAGCGGGATTCGAACCTGCGACCCGCGGTTTTAGGCCAGTCCGACATTAAATTAAAACAGATTTTTTATAAAATGTCGGACTGGCCCGTTAAATGTCGGAGAATGTATCTCAATTTTATATACCAAGTTTTAGTTGCTTACTAATATTGATTTAGCCAATACGCTAACTGACATGAGTAGGTTGTGATTAAGTCACTTAATAAAATTAGGCATTACTACATTGTTTGAGAAACATTGACTAAGCCGGAGCGCTAGATATTATCACAATTACTTATGTATGAGTACAAACGTTGCTATCTCGGTCCGCTGTTTGCACAAATAAGGACGGTCTCACATACGTGACTGCCGCGGCGGGCAACGCAGCCGACAGGGTCTATGTGACCGCATAATGTCCGACATTTGTGTCGACAATTGTGTGACGTATCGAAACATATGCATAGTTTTGACGAGATAACGTTTTAAAGCTCGCAATGCGCTGTGTCTCATCGATTGATATACATATATTCAACACAATAGCACTTTAGCCGGAGTAATGGCGTGAACAAGGCCTACATCGATTTTTCTAATAATATCTCGTGGTATATCTTCTATATCAAGCTTTTCAGCAATTATGGAATTTCAAGAGAAATAAGCTTCTATAATGATCACTATTCACTATACACATATGAAATTCAGTCTTAATCTTTAGTTGGTCTATTTAACGTTCCAATAACGGATAATTATCGCAAAATTATACGTTTATTTCAGTTTGACTTTATTTTTTTATATTTAAACTCACAAGTTGTACTGTATAATAAGTCACCGTAGATTATAGTCGCAATATATATTAATTTTATTTTTGTTGTTGGTGGAATAAAATGAATGTCCTATTCAAGAATTACTTCTGACACCACTATAAAGTACTCTTAAGGCTGTTTTGGCTTAAAGAAACATGGAAAGGCTCTTTTGCTGTATGTTCTCGGTATCTAAATGTCGGCGATTAGGCAACTGCGATGTGCGCAATGACTCAAGAGGAATAGGATACACGGGTAACACTCCGAATGTCACCGATACTTCAACAACACGTCTGGGTTTTGATTACGAAATTAAAAGTCTTATGTATCCGAATTCTCGGAAATGAGGGTTTTTTGAATTAAAACATCCAAAAGATGGCGTAACTGTGACGTGCGGTCGTGTCACCCTCCTCATTGGTTAGTTGTCAGAACAAACTGACATTCTGTCAACAATGCCCAATTGTCAACCCAATAATGACAGTGATAAGACCACAAGACTCCCTCGTGCCACCTAGTGGATTTTGTACTTTTAAAAACTTTAACCATCATCCACTACTCGGGTTTTATGCAGATATTTTTATTGTTTATATCGAAAATTTCGGGTCAGTAATTTTTTCTATGAAGCTTATTTCAGTTAGCGAATTATCCATGATTCGGATTTACAATAAGAACTGCAGTATTTACACAAATATGATCATACAAACATATAAATTCGCAAATAAAATCATGAGAGTATTCACTAAAACAGAAAACGGTCACTTTACTACCATCAATCATTGACCAAAAAGGATATTAATTATATTATTTACTATATTTTGTAGGACGAAACTTTCTTAATTTTTTTTTCCAAATTCATCGCCCATCGATAATTTTCTAATTAATGTATTTCATTCATAGAACTACGTTAGTTTTATTTGATATTAAATTATCATTATCGCGCCGGTATCTCATACCGGCGTATTAACCAACATTCTTGTAGCCTTAGACAATAATTTCTTTGTACTAGCTAACAAGCAGTGACCATGAAACTGTTATCTAATCTACTGCATTATTTTCAACGTAATATGAACTCTAGCGCATTGTTTTACTTTAAAATTGTCCTTCGTTTTACATGAGCACAAAAACGGCCCAGTTCCGGAGTCCCCAACAAAGGGCGGTCTTGCAATATTAATTTGGACCTACATACGTTGAAGCCTCTGTAAACACGGGCCGGAATGAATAATGCGTGAAATATTAACGAAGGTTCTCATCCATTATCATATGAAACGGCATATGTGATTCGCTTTTTGTATTTTTTTGCTTGTGGTGGTAACCAGTGTTTTGATTTGGGAAACTTCAACGCGTGTACTTAATATGCATGATCGTTTTTAATATTTAACAATTTATATTTATTTCATTCATTTCATTTCTATAAAAATACTCACAAAAATATTTGTCCATCTTCGTCATGACATGTGAAACAATGCTAAACAAAATGTAATAATTGCGTACAAAATGTACTAATGAGTTTGGTGTTAGCGAGTAGATGATGTACTTAATTGGCTTATATCTAAACTACAACTAATATTTTAACAATATTATTTCGATAACTCGACAATCATTCCCACATATGTCATTACATACGTGGCAGTCTAAATTTAACACTCTCATTGAGTTTATTTTGTTAATTAAAACTCCATAAAATCTAAATTTCTATTTTATTGAATAAATTAAAACACAGGTCTTGTAAAAACGTCCATTATTCTAAATTATAGCTTCCGTATTTTGCATGTTTAAACTTGGTCCTAATGAAGATACTATTTATATCGGAAAACTACATTCTCTAACACAAGTCTACATTCTACAACATTTTCAAAATCAAGGACATTAATAATCAAAATAAAAAAGTGATAGATGACAATACTAATGACTGCAGTAAAGAGTTGGGCTACAAAATAAAAGATTGAAGCCATTGAAGCTAATCTCCTACTTAGGACTCGATTAACTGGTTTAACTTCCTATTATCCACCTGGATTTTAATTCAACCGATTTCTTTGGAAGCTTGTTTTTTCTTTGAATCCATCAAGTAAAATAAAATATTGCCCTTAAAAATGTGATAAAAGAAAATAATTCCACAAATAATTGAAATGCACAATGCAACGCCTACATTGCAATTAGATGAAGCCATATTTATATTGGAACAATCGACTGTCCCAGTGAGCAATTATGCCAATCACGCATCCAATGCATCGCAAAACAATGCGTCGCATCGCCCGTCCGATGTAATTCGACGGCTAACTATTTCGATTATCAAGCGACTTGCATATCAACGGAAGTTATAATTTATTCATAATGGGTTTGAGCAACAATGTCAGCGATACGTGAAAGACTTTTTGGGAGGTGTAACAAATTTGGTTCAGCTAATTTTAGTATGCAGCCTTGAGGCTAGCGAGTTTGCATAAGGATAAACAATGATTAATGTCACAGATATACACCCCTTATTCTGCACGTAAGACTTGTACCTAATACCTACATGTAAAATAAGTTGAAAGCTTATTCAGAACTAGGTGATGTACATACTTATGACCTTTGCAAGTTACAAATTTTAAGGGATCTAATTCCATATGCGAACAAAATAACGAACACAAATTTAAATTAACGGTTGCTTGTAATGGTGTCTACTAGCACTTTTTGCTCTATATGAATTCATATGAATATGAAATTTCCACGTAAAAGCATTAAAGATAGAAAATTTGATACTCCGAACAGATCGTAACTGGCAGACTCGAAGGCAGCGGAATATCTTGACACCCATCTCATTTTACAAGCAGGCGTAAACCTAGATATCTCAAAAAACATTAATCACCCAAGCTTTCTCGCGGTAACAGTCATCAAAACAGAACCTGCGGCATGCCTGTCCATCTATAAAACATATCCCTACTCATTTGCGCGACATGTAATCTAGTCGAAGGTAATAGCAATTTTATGGCCCTGGAAGCCACAACACAGCACGGGGAAGGTTATAATGAGCCGGGATGCCACGGGCTAAAGAATCTTTAGAGTGCCAATAGATTTTGGCCTCTGTTTTGCGCGTATTAAGATACAATGCGCGTGCGCTTTTTGAGCGGCACCAGTACAGCCATCTGACAGTTTTCGCAGTCGCCACGAGTAATGGTCCTCATCGGTCTGCGACTGCGGCGCGTTTGTCTGCCTAATTAGCTAAAAAGCGGATGCTTTGACTTTTTTGGTGACACTTTCCATGTGATTCGTAACTCATGTGAGAGGCAGACGGGCAAGTTACATTCCTTTTTAGGAATTGTATGCCTGATTACACTTTCTGTGCGAAATTAAGGTTTCGGTCAGAACCGTTAAGCGCAGATGCTACATTAAACACGAATAAAAAGATGTTGATGGGAAAAATCTAAACATAAAATTTTGATCATTTCAAACATCATTTTCAGATACAACCGCAGAATTCAATAAATTGATTAGAACATTTTGCGGCACAAAAGAATCCGCTAAATGTAAATCCTGTTTACAAAACCAGTATTTCTCAGAGAGTATGTAGTAATACGTCAATGTATGCATGAATATTTAAATAGATACATGAATGGATGACATAATTTGTGGAATAGCAAGAAAATCCAGAATTACAGTACCTACATGGAACCACACAAAGCGATGACTTCAATAGTAGGCACGGACTAGTAAAAAAAGAAGGACTCCACGCCGTCATACTATAGCGTGAAGCCACTTTTATGCATGTGTGAGTGAGATACTTATGTATACCAGATATCGGATATCTATCATTTGGAGCACTTATTATGTCAATGTGTGACGTAAGTTGCGTGTCAAGTTGGAGCACCTGAGGAGCTTCAACGTCTAGTTAGTGGCGCGGAGTCCTCCTTTTTTTTACTAGTCCGTGGTAGGGAATTAAGCGTTGATAATAAACCAAACTTAATCAACCTCAAGTATGCCAGTTGTGTAGCTGGGTGCCTAATCCAGAAAATACAGTCTATCTTCATTTACCGTGGTCGATTAATAAAATTAACCGTATTTTAGCGTGTCATTTATAGAACTCCCAAAGGTTGCGTACCTGCATAAAAACTAAAAACGGGTCGTGTGAATCAGCGTGATAGATTCGTGGAACGTTTTGACAAATGCGTTTTGTGTGGCAAAAAATACTGGCTTCGTGTTGTTTTGGGATCATCTTTCCATGTGGGTAATTCTTGATTTTGATGTAAATGATTGGTTTGCTGGTTTGACCTAGTCAAGTAAATAAATAAAGTCTCTTTTTCAAAATCGATTTCATGACTGTAGATTTTTTATTTTAGTAAAAATGGCAAGAAATTAAAATAAATTGCTTTTAAGTACAGGGGCACTAAACAGGAACTTAAAAATATTTAGCATATCGTTTATACCGTGTTAGTCGAACAAAATACAACGATGCAATTTTTGCAATAAGTCTAAAAAATAGGAAGTCTGTCTATGCTGAAATGCTTACTATTATATAAGACTATCTCATTCTAAAATCTCTGATGCAGGAAAACCAGAATGCAATTTGTAAAGAAGTTTTTTAGCAGGAAACGTAATTCGATGTTCTATGCTTTGAGAACAAGTCGGTTGGATAACACCTATTCATGCGTATCTGATCGATCTTTTCAATATATCTACTCTGTTATATTAAAATATTACAGTTGACTCTTTCTTACATCGACTATTGAGCTGCATATTTATACTTAAACTTGCACGTTATCACCCAGAATGCACTAATCTGGTTCGTTTCTGTCCATTATATTTGCGATATTACCATCTACTTCGATTGTATATCATCGGCTATCTACATTAATGTAATAACATGATTTGTTAAATCAGAAATCGCCTCTATAAAGACAATAAAACTGTTAACAGCCCAAACAATAAAATCCAATTGTTATAGGGTAAGTAATCGAAATCGTATATAGCCGGTTTCCATTCGATTCCAGTTATTGGAAAGCAAGTATACGACTGACAGAGGCTTGCGTGGGACGTACTTGAACTGGACCTAACGAAGGTCTAGGATTTAGAACGTTTTGTATGTTGATTCGTATTTTCTATTGTGCTTACAATTTAAAATCAACATTTCCGATCGTTGCGATTCTATCAGTAAAATCTTTTAAAAACAAAAAAATCCTTCCCTTTTTTTATAATCTGAGTCTGAATCTAAAACTCTATCGAAACTCTATTGGGATTCATTTTTGTCATATTAAGTGACCAATTGGTGTAACCTATAACAATAAAATATAACATTGACAACGATTATATTATTGATTTTCGGAATCTTTGCAGACTGACCATGACTTACATCAATTACCGTCCAATGAATTATTGTTGTTTTTTTCCGACATTGAAAGTAACGGTCTATCAATTATTTTCAAGCTGCTGAATATTTTCTCTGTATAAACATTCTACGCCAGTTTAAATGGCAAATAACTCTATCCCGCTATTATTAAAGATTGCCCGCAAGCTGTAATCAATAATGTCTGAATTAATAAACATGCCAACGAATGCAGAGAACTACTTTCTTCTTGTTTCCACCTGAATATGCATTAGGCTGCCGTAGAAGCACACAAGAGGTCATTATTTGCGGCGACAAAATATACGTTACTGGGGTTACTAGTAAATTGCTGATAAACACAGCTTGTTCACTTTAAAAATACCCTGGAAGCCGCAGAAGCAGCTAAACAGGATCCCTTCTGTAGAACCTATACTTAAAGTCCAGTCGGCTGAATCTAGATTTATTAGTTGCATGTGCCCAGCGCCCACACTGTGTGGGCGTCATGATCTCCCCCAAGCGCAGACCCTAGTTGGTGAAACTCTATTCTAACGGAAACTATTTCTCATTATTCAGCAGACATCTATGGACTGGGAAGGCATAAAATAAATAGTTATGCAGCATAAAGTCCCAGGATTAAGGGCAGTATACGTTGAAACTGCGCTTGCGACGTGGTGGCATCTTTTGATTGTCTCCAGAATCGGTTTGTGTCGATGAGCACGCATTTGGTAATGTAAATATTGATAGTGACTTTAATAATACATTTTGTTTATCCGATTCGGTGTAAACAGGACTTGGGTAATGTTTAAGAGTATGACATTGGAATGTAAACAATGGCATTCATGTTTAATTAAATTTTTTTTTGCATTATCTTCATCATTGCCGGTTTTGGTTATGGTGATTAGGTTATGAATACTGAAGAACTTGGGAAGATTTTCCCCCAAACCAAGCCTTATTTTACATATTTATATAAAAAACCAAAAAATATTTCAGTACGTTTATTTTATACATAAGGTGTATATTTCAGCACAGTACCTACATACTATTATTTTACTAACTGGATTGTTTCAAAAACAGGAGTATTATTCTAGGATTTTATTACATTCGCCAAAATGTACAGCGTAACAAGATTTTGTAAACAATATCCCAGATTAGTTGATGATTTACCATTAAGAGGAAGGGAAGCCAATTACTTCTATAAACTATGCAATTGTTTATTATAATAAGGCACACGCGTAAATACAGAAGCAGAAGCAAAGGGCGGAAAATTAAACAAACCTTGGTCGTGAGTACGTAAATTCACTTCTGCAGAAGCGTGTAGAAATACAATACGCCGCAACTGAACTGAACGATACCATCATTATCTTCCGATCCGCGATTTAAATGACCTTATGTCAGGATTTATTCTCAATCACATCACTGATTTGTAACATCCAATGCCGGTAATGGAATGTGTATGTAGTAAAGCAGAGTCATAAAATTGGAACTTGTTTTGGAAACTTTTATAGTCACAGATTATACCATCAAATTCTATTGATATGTTATAAGAGGTGCTAGTTACATCTTATCTCTAAATGGTTTGAAATATCAATTTAATCTTTAACTTACCAGGGAACACTTAAAATCTGTATGATTTATTGTACAAGTAGCTAATAAGTGATTGATTGTTAATGATTTCTTGGAATTTAAGTACATATTCATGATTTCAGAACTTTATATGATAACGTTTATACTATCTGCGTAATAGTCAGTAAGATACATGCCTATCCTCGATATCAAGGTTGTCTGGAAAAGATCGCTGATAGCAAAAAAGGACCACTTTAATTGTACTACAATGTGTCCGTAATACTAATTATTTACTAATTTTGTGTAATGAAGAATATAGGTATATATAAATATACCTACATATAGGTACAGGTATGAGTAAAGCGCAACAAAACATAACATGATTAAATGTAATCAAATAAAGAATCCCCTTAACATATATTATAGCGTGTGGTAAGTATCGGGTAATCTTTTTCCCTTTATTATGCAAAAAGCAAAAATTCAATCACCACCCTCGTGTTGCCAACGGAATAAATATCCAATTTCATTTTATAACCTTACAATACCCTTTGCCCTTAGCCGGCTGCACAAATGTGTAATAGCAATGCTATAAGGGCTACAATTGAATGATACCCTGGTCTAAGCATCATTGTACCTCACATAAATAAAACCTGACAATATCTCAAAGGATAGACCACCCTTCCCGGAATCATTGAATGGATTCATAGAGCACAGGACTCGTTTATTTTGTTTACACTACATCTACCCCTTTTCTTGTTTTATTTACCCACATTTAAATGTCGAAAATGCAATGGATCGTGCCCGCATCTCCAATAATTGCTATTCACTTATTATTTCTTATTTATTTTTATGTCGAGTTCTCGCATCCTTTCATTTATTTAAAGCAAAGTGTCAATTTTAAATTTGAGTTAGGATAAGTTTGTATTATTCCAATTCCTTATTATCAATTTAGGTATTAAATGAAAAATATCTATATCATTACTCTGACACAGTTCTCTTGTATATTTTAATTTATTTCATTTGTAACTGTTTTTGCAAGTATCAAAAAGATTAAAGTTCATGCGCATTTAATTTTAATTGCCAAGGTCAATCAACAGGCAGACCAGATAAATTTAATTGCGAAAGTAATTGGAATTATAATAACATTAATTAACCACCGGAAACTTTTACAGTTATTCGCTAAATGCATTATCTCAATGCACCAGATCTTTCTTAAATTGATTAAAACGTATTGAAATTCAATGGTACTTTCATAGATTGTATGGTAATTTTTATGTTAGGAATCCAGTGCACCATATGTAGACACCACGATCCACATTATACTTAAACTCACTAATATTATAAAGCTGAAGAGTTTGTTTGTTTGCTTGTACGCGCTAATCTCAGGAACTACTGGTCCGATTTGAAAAATCTTTCGGTTTTATATACCCTATATATCGAGGAAGGTTATTAGTCTATATACATTAACCATAAACGAGAGTGAAACCGCGGGCATAGCATCACTCTCGTTTATGGTTAATGTATATAGCCTAATAACCTTCCTCGTGTGATAAATTAGGACATTTGAATATACCAAAGCTATTCTTTATTGCCATTTCTGGATAGCCTACCAAATCTGAACACTGAAAGGTGAATCTGGAAATCAACAGCTATAGAATTAGAAACAATATAGTGAAAGACTCTGAAACTGGATAAATAAAGTAAACAAATCTCCGTTTCATACATAAGATCGACTGATGAAGACGATAAGAGATCGATAAAGACGACACACGATTAATCGAGTCGACACACGATCGATTGACGTCAGATCTGAATTGTAAATCTGTGTAAAATAGTCATATAGGTTACCTTGTTATCGTCACATTTACATTATACTTTTGTCCCTTGCAAATGAAGCTTAGCACTGCATAATCGCTAATGTTATCAACGTTTTATTACAAAAGTTATGCAATATTCGCTGCAGTAATGCCCACCAATCAAGGGTGACCAAATTAATGACTAGCTTATCAGAGTTCCAGACTTTAACATTACAGTCGTTAAAATAACCTTAAACAGAAACCAGGAACGGCAGGAAAAAAATCTCTCATAAGATAATCCTTGTAGGCTAAAGAAAAATAAAGAATCTACGCATCTACCACAGATAACCTCCAATAGATACCGTACGTTCACCATTTTGTTCTAGGTTCAAGTCACAATTTTAGGAGGTAGGAACGGGGTGCGGGGGACGTAACACTCATTCATCTAGTGATGTCCAATTGTATTGTGCAATGTCTATAGTTTTATCGATAAATTTATAATTATTTATATTTTATATGTACTTAGATATAGATAATAAATTTTTTTAGAGTTCCGTACCTCAAAACCGTACCAGACCGTACCAAAAAAACAAATGTTATTGTTTGGTGGTTAGTGTTAATGATATTTTATTCTATAGAATACTAGAATAGAATAAAGGAAACTATAGAATATTGTATGGAATGCCTGGATTATACACATTGCCGGCAACACATACATACCAAAATTGGTAAATATAAAGAAGGCACAGCTGTTTCCATTAAGTCGTGTTCTATCCTTCATATAGTGAAAACTATTCTCTGGGAAATGTCTCGAACAAATGACGGTATGTTTGCTCGGGAACGATCCATCACCGCGATATGTGGCATCGATTCATTTAGACTTTCTTTCAGGACCCATTGGAAATCTAAAGCAAATTGAGTTAGGACAATCAAAATTTTTTACGTTATGCATTATCGACAATGTCGATTCGACATACTGAAACGTACGCAGTTACAACCCTCTTGTTTTGCATGTCTATGCCAGAACGGGATAAAAATAGTGAAATGGGTAATGAAAGAAAGGGATAGTGACAAAATACATTAACGCGAGCTGACACTTGTCAAAAATTTTTTGCCAACTTTCAAAATTCGTCTGTCGTAACTTGAGCTCCGTCTAGAATAAAATAGGTAATTATTTTACTTACCAATGCAAAGTTATGCCATCTTTTTTTAAATTTTGATGTCCTGGAATTCTTTCCACACCATTTTACGGAACAGAAGGCCATTTTAGGCCGTTTATTTATGCATAAATACTTATTAAATATAAATAAAAGTGTCTCCGTAAAGGCTGACGCGCAGATCTGTCTCTTAGTCGGCACTGAAGATGCGCGTGTATGGCAACTACTTATTTATGTAATAGCATAGATGCATGGGCGCACGTCAATCCTCTTAATGTGGTATCTATTTGGAGGTTATCTGTGGCATCTACCTACACATATGGGATTCCTCTGCAGTTGTCTATAGCTCGTTATGTCAGCGTTTGATGAAAGAATCACAGCAAGAAACGCAGTATTTGTCCTTGCCCGATCCGGTCTAACGTCGGGCCATATCTGGGAATCATCCCATACCGATGCCCATATCCACGTTGAACGTTTCTTTACAGACAACAAATTACACGTCAAGGAATACCTTATTGCACAGACCATTCCTGTTTATATCGTAATTTATTAGAATAGGTTCAAAAATTGTTCGCCAACGTAATAAACAGTATGGTTCATTTTGGTGCTAAATTCTATGTGTATTTATAATTTTGTATCATTTTAAATATATAATTATTACTTTTACTTAGATTTATTTAATTTAATAATTATTCACGATGGTTTCATAAATTCTATAGGGAGATAAACAATACTAGAAAAGAGTACAAAACAATAAGAATTTCTTGTCTGCATGATTGCATTTAAAATACAAAGTTATACATGTACATAAAAAATAACTATGTTGTAGGTATGTCCTTATTTAAACACTGAATTTTATAGCATAAAGCTACATATAAGATAATAAAGCTACCTACTCAGCTATTATTAAAAACACATAATGCTTAATTATTTAACTCAATTTTACCATGTTCTATGGCATAAGCCGTTAGTTGGCTTGGAATTTTAAATCAGTTACGAAGAAGAGGCTGTTATACCTTTATAAGGAGACGACTAGATTATTCCGTAGTAACGAGTAGTCTCCTGGAAATATGCCTCTTAACAGAGAGAATAACCAGATGGTATGCGTTGCGGAATTCTAAGCATATTCTACTATGGCTTAGTAGTTTAATTTGGTTCTCAAAATTTATATAAACTACCGATTAATACGAGAACAAAATAACAAAAAATACAGTAATTGACATAAATGAAAGAAAATGATTCGTATCATTGAAAGTACTGAAGTGTGATCTTTACTTCTTGTTTATCAAATATGGGTTCCACACCAATCCTTAATAACTTTTTATGCGTTATATCTTTGCAAAAGATGAAGACCTGTTCACAAATCTAAACAATTTGTTACATTCCATTTAGCACACGATATTAAGATGTTGCGTAATAATGTCGTTTTCATATGCTGTTAACGCTGTTTGAGGTTACATGCGTAGAATTTGATTGTACTTATGCTATTATAAATTATTAAAAGGATGTAAAGGAGTTTGCAAAAAATATATTTTAAACTAGCAACATTGTGTAGCTATACATGAGAAGCAAAATATTTTTAAATACAAGTTCGATTACGTCTTTCTTCCGGATTACACAAATGCATAATCAATTGTACTACATAAATAATAATCGATCCACAACGATTTCATAAAGACCAGCTGCAAATGATTTAAGAAGGCTATCTTAGCAATTTCTACACATTCCAGGATTCCCCTTTTTTACATTAATCATGCAACGCTATTAGGGCTAAAATAGCATCACGTGTTTATAGAAGGTGAAGTAATTGCTGTAAGTGTCGGCGCGAAACGCATTTGCATCACAAGGAGCCATGACATAACTGTGACTTGACATCCAGCGGTCGATGTTCTTTCTGGTCAGTCGTGCACGTCCAGTTGTATCCAAATAAAGAGGTAAACTGTCTGTTACACACAAGTAGTTTGATTGTAGGAAGTCATTTCTAAAACCACTGATGCTATTTTGAATAAAGAAATTGGAAGCGTTTGATTTACAAAAGTAAAGCAATGGGGTGTAGATGAAGACTAAAGATATGAGACTATTGTACTAGAATTATGTACATTTATAAAAATAAGTTTTATATAAAAAAGTGAAGATCGCTAAGATAAACTCAATTAAATTAAATAGCAAATATACACACAGGCCAGAAATAAGCATATATTTTAATATTAATAATAGCTTATTTTTGTATCTCTCACTATCAACAATGATAGTCTAAACATCATGAAGGTTACACATTTGTATCCGTCATAATCATATGATATAATTATAAACACGGATAACGACCTTGATAAATATTCAATCATTGATGATAAGTAGAAAAAAATTAAATGATAGAAAATATACACATTCATAAAAATTTCAGCATACGTATTTGAGAGTGCAGTTTTTACAATAAAATATTTACATACCAACAAGGAAATAAGATGGTTGAGACTGTCCCAGACATCATAAACAAAGTAGCATACATTTTTAAGATCCATAAACCACAAAAGATGTTTCAATGGCCACTAAACCAAACTGTCTATCAAAAGTAATGATAAAAAAACATAGCTTCATCGTTAGTGGAATGGTGCAGTCAACATTAGAGTTATTGGTTTAGAAAGCGGAGATGTCTGGCGTTGAAATGACTCTTTGTTCGAAATTTTTTGTAAGTGCAATGAACCAGATGCTGGACTATCAATAAAGACATTGTCTGTGCTCCTGGGAAAATTCTGGCACCATGCGTGCAATGTTCACACGCAAGCGATGTGGGTGAGTATGAGATTATGTAATTCTTTAATCATATTAAGTATTCTGGCAACACTAGGCTAGATTTTGTCCTAGAATTTTTCCAACATTTTACACCTAAAAACATTTGCCTTTTTATATAAAAAATAGTTAAATAGCTGATTCTAGTTTGTTAACACGTTTTTGGCGAATTATCTTAAGGTGAAACTATGACTACCAAGTTTTTTACAAACCATAAAAATTTGTGAATGCACATATTACGTAGCAATAAAATACTTTTGCGACACATTCAAATGCAAACAAGGATTTCAAACCAGAAATTTGTGGTTGTGGTGGAAGGCGGAAACCACAACTTTGCGTCTCTTGAAGTCAAGGAAGTAGTATAGTACAAAAAGTTGGTCATGTTAAAGAAACCAACAATTCCAACCGCGAATTACAAAATGTAATTATTAATTTATATTAGCCACGTGGCATAGATAGGGAGGTAAATGTTCTCATACAATGTTTAACTCACGCCTTCGTCAAAGGCACGTCATCATTTACTTAATCAGTAAGTGATGTACACATCATTGTACCCCTCGAGTTTAATCAAAGAAAAGACCTTTATACTGCGGAAGACACGTGTTGTAATCTTATTTGCTGCACCGACGTTGTGAATATATATACAATCATCACGGGTTATTAGCGTTCTGAACTCAAAGTAAGTATATACCTTATAATTATATGGTAGATAATTGTTTTTGAGGTAGGTGTGAATAAACAGAAGAATTATTGTAGGAAACAAAAGGATTGCTTTGAAGAGTTCCCTTATTTAATCGAATTCATAGAAATTATAACTTCAATATTATAATCTTATTAGGTTATGTGAAAGGACCTTTTATACGAGTTCAAAGTCTTAATTGATCTAAATAGATAAGGCTATAAGAGATAGTCAAACCCGTTTGGGTAAATTAGATCCATGAAAGCTCTTAATTCACTTTCTTGTTGATTTTAAGGTCAAACTAGTGACACATGTATCACCTAATGCAAAGGTTCCTAAACTTTAAAGATGACGGAACACCAACCAAATACCTTTTATTTTACGGAACCCTATATCAAATGATTACAAATGTAATTTATATAATAATTTTTTTTAAAGATTTTGGTGGAACCCTGGTCTCTATTCTACGGAACCCCTAGGTTCCGCGGAACCCATTTCGGGAATCCCTGACCCAATATACAATATTCACAGATTGCATATTAGTGCAAAATTATTGACATTGGAAAATAGAATAACTGAAAAAAGTTTGATTCCATAGCATTTTCTACACTTCGAAAAAATGTTGGTTCATAATTATATGTATGTATATATATATATACACAAATATATGTATGTATATATATGTTCATAAACCACCATTAATGACCTGCAGAAGAGAAATGATCAACATTGCTTTTGTAAGCTACAGTTCGTTGTATTTTGCATGTGCTCATACAAACAGGGGTCTCTCAGGGTGCTTACCTTTCACCTCGAGTATTAGTTATCGATAATATTCGCTGGTATCACGCGTCGCATCACCGCGGCGCTCTCAGAAGTGCTCAGTTTACCATCTTTAATTAGTTTATCGTTCTCATGCTCAGTAATTTAATCAATTAGTCATATTTCATTCGACACGTCTTATTTGTCATTGAGCTAAGATCCGGTGTGCTAATCAGTTTGCGTTTTCAGTTTACTACAAAAATTTATTTGTACGTTTTGTAGAGACAAACATATTTATGTTAAGATTGATTTCCTATTTTTATACCTATATTTATTACTCACATTGCGACATTGAATCCAGAAAATTAAACTTTAATTACAAGTTAAATATTAGGTTTTAGATGTATCAATTCCACTCTTTGATCAAGATAACTTCAACAGCGTCACACCAATTATATCTATCGATTAATGTCCAAAGCGTTTCAAAAACAAACAAAAGATAATATCATTATTTGGGAGAAGCGCAAGCGCACTGTCGCTGCAGTTGATATTATGGTAATGCACGTCACACAATAGGACGGCAATTACAATAGCTACTGTGAGTACTGTGACCGAACCGAGTATTGCTCTCTGACCCATTAGTTAGGACGCACCTTTAGCTCAGCTGACCTATTTAGTCGCTTATAAATGAGCTTGTGATGTTCAGTCACGCATTTCAAGTTCAAACGACATAGACTGTTAAAGTACTTGAATAGACCACATAAAAAAGGCATATCGGAAAAAAATTAAGAAAATGGAAAGAGCAGAGAAAAAATACATATTATTATCTCAATACAAACTTATACACAACTTATTTGAATACACTAATGAGAATCGACATACTAATTTCTCATAAATCTTCAAAATAAGATATTTGCATACTACCAAAAACAATTAATATTCATTTGACTGGTTAACTTCACGTTGCCGAAGTTTCTACGGCAACAGAATCAATGTAAACTTTATTCACATAATATATTTCAACTAATTTGACAGTCAAACATCTTCTTAAGCAATGTAATAATAAGGCAGTTTATAACCAACAAAAACAAATATGCACTCAACTAAGCATTTGTGACTTGAAATAAATACAGAACATTTATTGCATAGTCTTAAGTGAAAACTACAATATGTACCTAATAAGAAACAAAATATTATACGTGGAAATCACGCTAAGTTATAACGTAACATGTATGAGTTTAATAAAAGTTTACGTTTGGATTTAAGAAAAAAATATTTTTATAATAAGCGTTATAGATGCGTACGCGCATCCTACAAAGTACACGCTCTGTGGACTCATGACACATCACGGCGGTTTAGGTGTGCTATGATGCATCAACTGTTACAATAAACATGTCCACACTATCTGTCTAAAACAGGCACACTTCATAGATAAACGATACGAATACAAATTGTACTAAACATTGTTATCATCCGTTTGGGAACCTATAAACGTAAACAGAAGTATCGATCCGATATAATAAATGAAGAAACATCGACACAATTCTTAGCGCATGATAAATTAAAATCTAGAGGTAATGGCAGTTCATTCATCTCACTTCAACTTTCCAAGGATATCAAGTTATGATTCAGATAGTACCGTACAAGGTAAGTAAAAAGTAGCCACTGAACACGACTACTTGCATTCATAAATATAGCACCAGTACTACAAGATACAGTAGATAAATAAGCCAACAACAATATTGTGAAAGTGAGATCTGAACAATACGTCCCAAATGAAATGAACGTAGATACTATGCAAATGAGATTAACAAGACAAATGCTATGTTTCAAAACCACTCCAAGTTGTAACTAACATATTACCGTCGGTATCTTTTGATATTATTCATCGGTTGAAGACCTAATGACACCATTTTTTTGCACAGTCCATGCGCAAGTGTTGATACAGATTTGCGGGCCGAATTATTTCAAGAGGGGTGAAAGTAGGTAAGTACTTTCACTGTCGAATAAATGGTAAAATTTTTGATCGTGAGATCTGGCTCCTTGATAATTTACAGACCATTGACATTTTGACAAGAGTGAATATTGAAATCACGTAATTCATTGAGGTTCTTTACGTAACCTTAGATCCGACAAAAAATATGTAAAGGTAAAAACGTATAAAAAAAACGTTGTACACAACGTAGGAAAGGAAGTGAATTTAAATGCTAAGTCAGAAAAAACACAATAAGGTTAAAAAAGTAAACAAACGTTTTAATCAAACGGGATCGGTCCACATCCTTCTTATTCCCACACAATACGAGTCGGACATTCATGTCGTTTTCAATGTATCACTGCCAAGATATATTTAATTTAATTTAACAGTCAAGAATGCAAGAATACCAGGGATAAAATAATACCCTAAATAAAATAATAGGTCTTTCAAATGCCAAGACAACTTAGCTATGCAAGGACATTTGCGAGACTTAAATTTTATGTAGGAGTAGATGCATTCTGTCGCAATTCACCCACTCGTATCATAATTTCAATAGTCAATTCCTGCGAGCTTTTATATATTGCACATTTTTATGATGGCAATTTTATTTTTGACAACTCTTTCATATTCGCGATGTTTCCAGAAACATCCCAGTTAAATGTAACCAATATATTGAAAATAGTCATATAAAATCATAATATTGGATACTTACACTAATGGTGGTATTATGAATCAGTAAAATTAGTTTTTTTTTCTAGCCAACAAGATAGGGTTACAAAGTAATAGGTAGTTAATATGACGAGTAAACTTCGCAATCAATATTACAAAGTAATTTTTAATTATTCTGCCTTGAAACGCATGGCTCATAATAATATCGATGAACGAGTACATGATAAAGTGAACAGGCCAATGCTACTGATAAGACTATACTGATTTAAGCTAAGGTTGAAGCAATGATTTGTAAAATAATAACTATGAACAATGTTTACAGATCGATGCAGGCAGACATAGAGTATAGTTATCCTGTTAGATCTTGGATCCTTCTATGTGGAGATTTTATTATTTACCTATAAATAAACCTGCTATAGAAATCTATTCCGAAATATTCAGAAATACAACTTTAAAATACAACTTAATAAATTAGGAAGGTCAGTTCTTTTTTAATTCTAAATATTCTTTATTGGAAGAGTTTATTTGCCTTCGAAGAGTGCACAAATCTTAACTAGGTATCAGTAAAATGCAAACCATATAATTTACTCGTGTTAACGATACCCAAATTGCCTAGTTTATATTCATTAACGGTAATAGAGATAAAGTCTACGTTGATAGTCTTGTACCAATCTCTTTTCAACCAGGCAGATTGCCACACGGCGGGCGGTTAGAAGGAGGAAATGAACCGGTGGGATAACCAGTGCCGGTGGTCGTGGGGTTAATCGAGACCGTGCTAATCGTGCGACTATTACGTTAATAGCCCTGCGAAGTGCGCCGGCGCAGCCTCCACGCTGTCTATGGTAAGCTGCGGCAACGTTTTTATACGTTTTCGCTGTATCATCGTTACAGTCACCTTTCTAGCCGGTGTTGCATCCGTCTGTAAAATATTCTTAGCTACGGATCTTAGACCATTACCTGCTCGTGATTCTTGTCTAGCGGCTAGACCAGGTTTATTCAAACTGAAATAATATTTTATTTTCACAGCGTAAACTGCACCGTTAGTCGACAGAATTTGAATGAAAGCGTTTATTTTAAACAGGACGATGTGTCATGATAAAATTTTTGAAATACCTATCATTAGCAAAAGTGCAACCTACTTCATCATTTCTAGGCATAGTCTAGCTACTTAAAACGAAGAATTTTATGAGTCCCACAAAAATAACGATGACTCTTGAAACTGCCTTTGAATGAAACCTGCATAAGTATCAAATAAGTAGGTAGGTGCTTTAGAGGTGTCAGTCAGTCGTAAAGAAAATATTTTTAGACATGCAAACTAAAAATACGTGTTATACAATGAAATAAAATACTTTGAAATCCTTAAACAATTTTCAAGTCAAAAAATAACTGAAAATGCATAGTTTTTGTTAATTTTTTTTACTTTACCTTCGTAAAAATATAATCCAAACGAGGTATTACATGAATCTAAAAACTAAACCGTAGGGAATGATTTGATCAGTTTTATCGTTGTTTTATCTATTTTATTTGTGCCAAGATTAGCGAAAACGTGGCAACTGAACGTCAGTAATTGAAAAACTTCACGTAGTTTTCAAATAAAATAAAAAAGTAACTTAAAGTCCCCTCAAACAATAGGTGACAAAAATCTCAAACATCACAATTTATGTACTAGTGTCCATTCAAAATAACATTTAACTAGACAAAAATGACATGAACCTTGAAAACTCGTTTTTCATTAACATTATTAGTGTATAATATATATACTATGATGTTGTATGTACCTACCATTAAAATCGTTTCTATAAATAAAATAAATCACGAACTGTTAAATGTTTCTTTACAACAACCGTCCGAAGTTTCAATTTCCTAATTTATTCTGTACAAATGTCGGTAGTGGTCAACCAGTGACCTGATGAATTTCAAATTTCACTATTAGCCTTTTAACACCACCGTACAATTAAATCAAACACGCGATTAATCAAAATAAAAAAGTTACAACTTGAAAACTCCACTTACCGAAGATATTGTGCAAATTGTTAGAAAATTAAACAGTCGTTTCGTTTCGGTCGCTGACGATGAAAATCGAGTGGAGTCCAGCCGAAATTTTCCGGAACACTATATCGGCACTGTCGCACTGACACTCATTGATGCACGGGGTTGTATTTCTTTTTATTAATTTTTTTTATTGGAGTCGTTCACGCTTGCTCGGGAGCGTGCGCGGGCCGTGGTGGCAGGGCGATGGCTCGGTTGCAACTGCCGGTGGACGCGCCGTCGCTCGCTGCCGGCTGGTTGTCAGTCGCCCCAGCATTCGACTCATTCCATGCTAGACACCACTGCAGTTACCGTGTTCTACGACAACGACAGGGTGACACGGTCAGGGGCCAGGGGTCTTTTTGTCCACGGAGCGTAAGAAATTGTAAGAAATTCTCGGAAGTCGCTTCCTTTGAAACTTATTGTACGCATGGAGTAGTGGTTTTGAATAGCGACGAATCTGTGTGAATCACGTAAAATCGTCACAGGCTTAGTGTTGCTGTTTTTCTGCAGTTTTCAAAATATTTCCTAAATCCATAAGTCATATGGCAATTTTTTTTTTTTTATAAATGAAAGAGCATATTTAAAAATTTTAATTAGGCGTTCTAATTTACATATTTGCTCGAATCATAAGAATTATAATTTGAGGGTAAAACTATTTTCTGCAATTTTGATATTTTTATTCTTGCCCAAATATTTATTTTAATCATAGGAAAAAATTCTAAACTGAAACTGCAAAAGCCCCATTCCATCCGAATGAACAGAAACGAACAACACCAACTAACAGTTAAACCCGACCGACACCGTGTTTGTAGATGAAAAACCAAAACAGCTGTCCTCTGCGATATCGTACGATGTTCGCGCCACTCGGCAATCCGTATTATTACCGAATTCCGAGTTCTTTTTTTGCTCAGACCGTACGTGTATCAGCCGTCACAATTGCGTGTTGATTGTTGTGATTATTGTTTTTTTACGCTTTTGTATATCTATTCAATTAACTAAAGACGACATAGGCGTGTTTTTAGCGCCGGCACTCATAATGTCTATGTGGTACTTTTTAAACACCTATTAGGGTCAACAAGAAGAATGATACGCCATTAGGTTTTTGTGTTACAACTTGTTTACTAAGGCGAATATTAAATATGTTAGGGTTAATGGTTTAATAACTGTAAATAAATCTTTTGTTTCAGAACTAATGTGAACACATATTTGACGACAAGCAAATATTTTATATGTATCTTCAAAAATGATTCTAATAAATCTAATTCAAGTAAACGTCTATTCCTTTTCTTTGGTCACATTAGTAATAATGGGTTACAGTGAGCATATTTTTAGTCTTACCGGTAATGAGTATTTTTACATAAACCCATTCCTTTACATTGTAGTATCACACTGCTAACATAACACAGTCATTACGTGAAGCATAGTGTTAATAATTCCTTGGTGGTGGGGTTAGGTATGGTATGTTTTGGCTCTGGGTGTTTATCGCGACGTAACAAATGGAGGGATCAATTTACCTAGCATACCTAATGATACCTAGCGACCTAAGAATTATTCACTGAATAAGTTAAATGCCGATAGACATAGAAGTCCAAAATTTACAAAATCTTACGTTAGTTAATATATCTATGAATTGTGATATGTGTAGTTAATATTAAATCAAAGTGCAAATCGTGCTTTCCGAATATATTGATGACACTAAAAACAGTGTTGCAAAGGTAAAGTAACTCATATTTCGCAAAGTAGAGTCTTGAATTTCACTGCTCACACGTTTTTGTGTAAATGTGCAAATGTGTGCCGGTCTGCTAGGACGGCACAAAATATGTTACTCGACAAAATTAATGTGCTTAAAGATACATGCGTCTCATTGCTTTTACACAGAAATGCATTTTTGACGGCTGAACGCTTATGGTAAGTGTGCCTCTGAATGTGCAGAAATTTAACAGTTAATTTTATTTTTACTAATGTTTACATATTATATTTATTTGTATATAAGCTCGGTAATATTGAATTTGTATCAGACATGTCCATGTCCAGTTTTGTCATAAGAGTGTGTTAATCTGCTACTTCATTTCGATTTTTATTTAAGCACTGGCTTGATGGCCGTATTAAGAAACCATGGTTGTGTTGTAAGTGAACCCTTATTTTGACTGTTGAAAAAGACGAAATATCAAAAATAATATCGACTTAATTTATCCCCTGGAATTTTTTTAGGTGTACTTACCTCAATACCATTTATATGTGATTCGTGACTAAAAATACATTGAACTTATATAAAAAAAATATATTTTCTAGATACCAATATCGTTAACATGTGGTTTGTAACAAAATATTGAACTTTTTTTACGAAGATGTGGTTCTTCTTCATTTCAAGTTAGGTATCTATTTTACAAAAGATAAAGAATATCACTAGTGTAAAATAATGCTTACATCCAATTAGATGTTATTGACTTTGATTCTCAGAACTAATGTTGGAGACGATAATAATCGTCTCCAATTTTCTGTTCATGATAATCAACATACAAATCTTGTTTTCAAGACTTCATCTCACTGGATAGACATTATTGATATTCAACTACAAATTTATGGACCATTTAAGTTGGACCTGCGTACAGATTACTTGTTTTCTTACATTGTTTAGAAACTGGGCTACGTCAGAATAAATCTGAATAAAGCTACGTAGAGAGGTGACACTTCGAAATTTCACTTGCTCAGCGAATAGCGTACCTATGTTTACTGCCTACGGCGCGCGGGAAAGATCTAAGGCCTGTATTATATTAACCGTGAGAAGGAAATGAAAAATTCACGTACTGACATAAGATACATATTTTTCTTTTTCTTTTTTATTTCTCTTTGCTTCTTATATCTCTTGTCACTTCTTGGTTTTACTGCAAAAACCAAATATTTCTGCCAGCTTTTTTAGTTTATCTTGCATTAAAAGAAGTACTTAGTAGATGATGATGATGACCCAGTTTATTTTTTTCAACGATATATTATGTGACAGAATCAATTCAAAATGTTGATGTTATTCATTATAAACATCATTGCTAAAAATTGAGGAAACCATAAGCATTTTTTACTATATACGTGCTGATCATTGACTGTACCTATATCTACGTAATCCGTCAAATCGATACTCGTTCCCACAATCGCTTCATCTTGCTTACAAGCAATAACCCTACTGAGCTAACACGCCGAGATGAAACCTGCGACCTTACACCTAAGCCACCGCTAATTAGTAGTTTATTACCATTCTTTAATTACCCATAACAAATTCAAAGACTTTCACCGTCCATGTATAGACGTATCTTAATAACCCTAGTAATGAGCAGGCTTTTAGAAGCACTTTAACGGTGTACGGTTATCAAAACATTTGTTCGGACCGCTTACAATACTGGTCAGTGGTGAATTGCGCCGACGCTACGGATGCCGTATTTATTGTCTATTTGGCTAATCAACTATGCTGTCTGTTAACCTGCGCATAAGTAGACGGTGTTCGGTTTTTTTTTGTTAACTACAAAGCTAGTTTGAGTTCAGGATTACTACATAATTTTATCTCAATAGTGAAACCCTCAAATAAGTTTTATAATGCGTTTTTTTTTTCTTATATAAAACTGATTTATTTTTCTTATAAATAAATATACACCAACAGTCCTCATAGCGCAGACAATAGACTGTCAATAAACTACTTAAAATATAAAAAAAAACAAAAAGGTTTAATTGTTATGGAACTAATACGAGACTGATACTAATTTCATAGAAAAGTATCGCTGCTTAAGGATCTCTAACAATGTATCAACTCGGTCAGTTGACTCGTTAAGTTAATGCGTTTCTGTACAATTAAGGATATTATGTTGATCGTCGCTCAAGAAAGACCCCTGCAACGGAATTTGGAGCAAGCATTTTGGTTTCTCGAACTATCTAAGTGGGTTAATATTCAGAAGATAAGCGGGCAAAGAAATCTTATCCACGATTGAGTTACAAAATGTAGGACTGTTAGACGTAAAAATTGTCACTACTTTTTCACAATTTTCCATCTAACCCAGCCCATTATCCCATGTTGGTCTGTGTAATTGTGTTTCTTGCCTAGCATGTCGTAAAAGGCGACTAATGGTATATGGGGTTTTGGGTATGTGATTGTGTAGGCGACAAGCTAGCCACTTGTCACTAGTTTTTCACAATTTTCCACCCAACACACAACCCAGCCTAGATTTGATTTTGGCTGAATGTGGTTAAAGGGGCCTGCTGCCCCTTTGACTCTGCCTACCGCTCTGGGGATTATGGGCGTGATGTTATGTATATATATATATATAGACGTAAAAATGTTACCATCAAACATGTTAAATAATACACTTAAACTACGTAAACTTTTGTTGATCAACAAAGTTGACGCAACTTGTTGCTGACTTGCTGTCAACATGTTGCTGGCAACACTGTGTGTTGCAGAGTTGATCACTACTTGGAAATATGAATTTAAACAAAATTTCCAGCAACTTTGTGGCTGTTTGAACGACAATGTTGCACAACAGTTGCTCAACAAAAGTTTACCATGAATACGTATCTTTGTCTCAGTAGTAGTGAATTAGTGTTACCTACTATCAATTCGAACCTTTGAAATGTCATACTTGTGAAAAGGTATCTTCGAAAACCAAAGTACTTACATATATTATAAGTTTATTTTTACTTAGGTTATTAAACTTTATGCTTAGGGAGTTTGTAGAGACTGTAGTCATCTACAGAAGACTTTGACAAACCAGTACTGGAAGCCTCGGACCAGATTTTAGTGCAAATATAATAGCTTCCATTTAATTCTACCGAATAAGAAACACAGTAATTTTAATAGAATGGTAATTTGTAAGGAGCGCATTCAATGTAAATGCAAAATGATTTTGACCTTTATTTTTAAAATAAGTAGCTGAGTGCCATATGGCGTTCGGTTCTCTCTGCCTACCCCGCTAGGGAAGTGGCGTGAAGTTTAGTTAGTTAGTTAGTTTAAGTAGCTGAGATACTATAAAATAGTATTTACAAGGATATGTGTTCATTCAAACTGCATAAATTTGTTTTTATCTTGAATTACTGATGAGTAATAATATAATTTACGTGGGTACTTACTTTTTCTTCAATCTTTTAAATTTCACCAATAAAAAATGGGATTGTTTTATAGTTTGCTACTTACATCCACGTCTATGTATCCATTAATAAAATGTTTTAGCTACATTCATTATTACCTACATAACGAATCATCAAAACGCGTTACTGTATAATACAAATGGCTGTATTAACTAACTGATAACTGTACCAGTGTCTAAAGAATTATGACTTTGAAAGAGCCATAGTATCCATATGTCTAGTAAATACAATGTTAAATAACAAATTACTTCCTTTGCGGTGACTTTGTAGGCAGGTACACTTATCTTGTGGTAAACGGCGATTTATTTTGTATTGAAACATATCATGTTTCTGAACTTGACATTATTTTCTGCATACTGTAACTTGAGCATAATCTATCATTAAATATTGAAAGATTGTTGGTGAACACTAAATTATTGAATCTGTTTTAAACCATTTTAATTACATAGAGGTCTACATATTTCCATTGTGCCCAATAACTTTTTCCACCGTAATGGCAATCGTATACAAAATACGAAATCAATTTGTAAAATATCAAGTTTAATTTAGTACTTACCTACCTGAATACACCGTATTCATACAAGTGGTCTTTGTTATATTTACATCTACTTATACTCATATTTATATTTATAAAACGGAAAATTCGCCTCTAAAATTCCTCTCAATTTTTTTCTTACAATTCTGAAATGATAGAGTTCAAAAGTCCCCTATGTAATTTTACTGCTACTGCTAGTAAATTAAATAGTAATAATAAAAAAAAACATTATAAAATATATATTTATTTAGTGTTTCTAAGCTTCTGATACTTAGCTTCTTAGTAAATATACCAAGTCTAATGTTTAACCCAGAAAAATAGCTGTGGAATCTTCCACATGGTCGAAATCGCGGGGTGCTCCAAGTGTAATGACATCTAACATGAGTCAACATTCACTAGTCTGACCACACAAACATGTAGTTTAATGCAATGAATTACTTTGAATAAAATATTCCAAATCTGCCACGGCTTAGCATAAGTTAAAATGAAGTGCTCTGAATCATCATCATTCCGACGAAGGCCCACCAAAGAAATACCTATGCATAAAAAACATTTTCACTTTGCTTTTGTTTGCTTGTCCTTTGTTAATTATCTAATTATCTTGCTTACGAATACTCACAAAAACCATTTAAATGCATTTTGACAATAGCTTATTTTAATACCTAATAATCAATTAGTGTCAACTTTCCCATTTCTATAAGCATCATTAAGACAAATACATACCCTTTTTAATAAGGAAAATAGAATAGGTATTATTTACAGTGTTTGTGAATACACAATAATGACGTGAGCCCCATGTTCAAAGAAATGTTTACGTCCTAAATTAATATTTAACTTGACAATGACATGAAGTATGTCATTGTCAAGTCTTTGCATGTTGATGGCGAATTCTGTATGTATGAACATGTTTTTAGTTCGGTGTTTCCCTACGTGAAGTGCATTTTCTGTAATGCATTCGCAATCATGCATGCGATGACAGTGTGACCTCTTTCTTTTTGTAGTATCTATGTAGTCGTATCTTTTGGGTTAGGTATACCTTGTCTTCAATTTAATTTATAGTTTACTAGATTTCAATTAATTTCTAAAATAAAATATAACTGTTTAATCACCACACTACAGACCTTTTTCAATCTGGTCATCAAGTTCGAATCGGAAATTCGAAGGACTTGTCAACCAAAAAATCAAATTTATTCGCTTGCGTTTTACAACAACCTTAAAGTCTAACAGAACAGACCGAGGTCGGATAAAAAACAATCGTTATTATAAGTACTATTTCTCGCGCTCAACCGGATAATGTGGAATCTTGTTTATACTTAATCACCTACGCAATTAATCGTATTATTTGTGAACGAGTCAAGTCAACAACCAAAACTAAGAAAAATCTGTGTTGTAACTTACTTAAATCAGAATGATGAAATAAATAAAATATAATTTGGTAAAAAAATCATTCCTTTTCGGCGCTGGCCATTTAAAGCTTAACAAAACGATCTTAGATCTCGCAGTTCCCACGAGACGAACGATAGTCTCCGTGTCAGACAGAATTTCACGGACGAAGTCTCCGACGAAACTAGTCCGTAATAAACAGGAAACATTTAACTGACCAACAATACGAAAGCTAAGGAATCCTAAAACAAAACAACCTTGAACCAATTTCGCGATACCCACTGAACTTTGTTCTCAAACACTGCGGTCACCGATAACCGAACGATGCCAGCTACAAGAAAGCGTGATGACACGAGTGAGGCGCCGTGTCAATGAACGATAAAAGTTGCTCACGGCAATTGTAACATTAGCACGATAATGCAAGTAGCTGGAGGCGGGTAATCATTTAGACGCTCTTCTAAGGTCCTTAGTTTAGGGTTGCTTAGCATTTTATTCCTCTCATTTCATCACAGGTTCTTTTTAGGTCCAACTATGATGACATATTTAGATGGTAGCTCGTAAGAACAATTATTAGTTCTGAAATATTAAAGAGAAAATAGTTATTTTATAGTTTTTAAAATTAAAATAGTTATTTTATAGTTATGGATGTGTAACCTTGATCTAATTTGAATGTAAGGGCTACCTACGATTGTAAAACGGCGCTCCAATGCGAACCAGACTCGCTAAATTCAGGAACATGGCCAGACCCTGACTAATTACGAAACATGATGCTAGAAAGCTGAAACATCACCTTGGCTAATCAGTCACGTCTACAGCTATCAAAAACAGAACGACAAAACTAAATCAGATGATAGTTTAAGTAATGAAAGAGACTACTGAAAAGAAAGAATTTCCTCTCATAATAAGTTCTTATTAATATTCTTGCTACATTAAAAAACTATGATTCTATTTAGTCCATCAGTTAGAATTTATACAGTTTATACATAAATAGTAGACACATATTTTTCGCTTTATCAAATGAACAATAAATCACAAAGATAAAGAGCACAAAAGTTTTGGAGTGGGGGCTTGCGACGTCTCTATTTTGTAAAAATTTTACGAAAGCGTGACGTCACGCGCAACTTTTTTTTATATTCTAACTACCGGACTAAACAGATTTTTTTCGTCATCTAGCCTATTGGCACATTCTTTTTAAGTCCCATTGAAAGCTGAGGACGCCTTATTTTTTAACCGACTTAAAAAAAGGAGGAGGTTCTCAATTCGACTGAATTTTTTTTTTTTTAATTTTTGCATAAATATTCCGTTGCGCTCAAAAAAGTTGAAACTATATTTTATAGTGGAACTTTAGGTTTTAACTCGACGGAATAAAGCAGATTTACAGTGGCTGTCGTATCTGACGGGACAATTTGATAAACAAACGTGATTCACGTCTGTCATTTTTTTGTGACCCAACTAATCGGCACTTTTATTTTTTACAGTATTATATTACCAAACATACATTAATCTATGAATCTTTCCCTTTCGACATAAGTCTGTGGTATAAGTATAAATTTGTGTATGTAATGCTTTACATTCTGCATTATTTATTAAGTAAATAATTTTTTGGCCAATGAAGTCTTCAAAGGAATATTATTAACATAATATGGATGACAACGTCTGTATGCAATCGTGTCGAAAATAATGTTTCCATAATCATAAAAGATTGGCATTATACTTACGACAGTATTCTTTATGGAGAACATTATAATAGGGCATTTAAATGATTTCTTTTGAAATTCATCAATATATGAAATATATAGAATGTGAAATTTAAATTTTTGGTTGCCAAATTTCCACTATGCAATTCTATTTAGTTACTCAATCAACAAACATCCAGACATTCAAATTCAAATTTAAATCAAATATTTATTTATTTCTCATTCTCATTATCAGCATTTACAATGGAAAAAAATAATTAGAGGTGTTTGAGATTGCGAGAGTCTGGTGCCAGAACTAAGCGGGAGCTTGTATCTCAGTACACCAGAACTCTCCGCCCTGTTTTGAAATGCAAACAAAAGATAGCTTACCAGTAACTGATAGATAATAGAATTATTAAGAATATGTTTTCTAATAGCTTAATGGATCCTTTGACGATTAGAATAGACCGTTATCTTAATACCTCCTCAATTTCACACGCTAATGCGATTCTCGTTTTTGGACAGACCATATATTTCGCCGTTAAACAAATTAGTCATTAGTTCATGATGTATGTTTGATTTAGAATAGATTTCCCAACTATTACGAACCCACTAAGTATTATTATTATTATTATCCCACTGTAATAATAATAATGTAAGCCTTTAATATAGCTACAGACATGCTTAGAAATATTGTTATTAAATATAGCAGTCGACTGTCAAAACTAACAAATAACATCCATCCTTCCTTCACAATATTATAAATGCGAAAGAAGCTCTGTCTGTCTGTCTGTTTATTACCTATAAATTGATACTGAAACGTAAACGCTTAAAAAACGTCGTATCCTGGAATAATTTATTATTTCCTGCGAGACTTACGATAGTCTCTGTAAAAGACCAAAGTCCGCTCGAGTAAAAGATAATGCAAAATAAGTCTGAAATATGGTTCGCTTTGCCACCACCATAAAGTACAAATATTCTATAACTGCTCCCAAAGACGGAACTGAATTTTGTAGCCTATTATTTAAAAAAAACGGCCAAATGCGAGTCCGACTCGGGCACGAAAGGTTCCTTACCATTATCTATACATCATTAGACACTATATTATAATATTTTTAGATTTCCGTACAATCGGGACCCTATTACTAAGACTGCGCTGGATGTCCGTCTGTCCTTCTGTCCGTCTGTCCGTCTGTCCGTCTGTCCGTCTGTCCGTCTGTCCGTCTGTCCGTCTGTCCGTCTGTCCGTCTGTCCGTCTGTCCGTCTGCCCGTCTGTCCGTCTGTCCGTCTGTCCGTCTGTCCGTCTGTCCGTCTGTCCGTCTGTCCGTCTGTCCGTCTGTCCGTCTGTCCGTCTGTCCGTCTGTCCGTCTGTCCGTCTGTCCGTCTGTCCGTCTGTCCGTCTGTCCGTCTGTCCGTCTGTCCGTCTGTCCGTCTGTCCATCTGTCCGTCAATCTCCTGTCTTATGAACCGTGATAGCTATACACTTATAATTTGCACAAATGATGTATTTCTGTTGTCTGTTTTGCTATAACAATTGTTATATAAGTATAAAATAAATATTTAAGGGGGGCTCCCATACAACAAACGTGATTTTTGCCGTTTTTTGCTCGATATTAATAACGGCAACAGGCAGACGCTTCAAATATTCTTCGGTGGTATGCGTTACGCATACCACCTCGCCTCGGGGGGACGAGATGGTTATGTGGGACTCCCAGGGACCTCTGCATCAGGAGACCCCTCTCTGGCCAAGAATGGTAACGGCCGGAGTATACTCACTAAAACTCCGGGATAGGCCCACTCTCGCGCTGTGCCCTCTGCTGAATCAGAGGAACACGCAGAGAATATCTCGTCGGGGCCGCCGGGTGAAAGGCGGCCCATGACGACCCACCGCAACGCATTCTCAGTGCGCCCCCAACGTGTTGCCAAGGAAAGGGAGGCGACAGCGAGCAACGAAACACTCAGCTCTTCCTATGCCTTGGCAATCCTCGTCCGACTGCATACAGAGCCGCGGCTGGTGCCGAGACTGGTTCGTCCCTAACTCGAGCAATCGCATCGAGTAGTTTCTCTTGGCTTCGGCCCTGTTCCGGTAACCAAGGCCTACTAAGCCCCCCCCCCCCCCCGACCGGATATCATATTTTTTTTTTACGTGAGGAATGCATTTACGCACCGTCGAAGGTTCAGCCTACGAGGGCTGTGTCGGACTCAGAGGTTCGGGACAAACACTCCACTACCGACAATAACCTCACGGTGGTCATTCTTCGGGCGTGGCGCAGATTACGGGCTCCCCACTGCGGGACTCTAAATCTACGTCTACGCCGCTGCCGATCCATCCGGCCCATCTCGAGGGAGAGGCAGCCTCGCCCCCAGAACACCTCGCGGTGCTTATAACGGCACAGACCACAGTGTCACCCCATCCTATTTAACAGACGAGGATGAATGCAGGCCCCCCGCAAACACTCCATAACCCCAAAGACCCTTTTAGTCGCCTCCTACTACAGGCAGGGATACCACAGGAGTATTCAGAGCCCCTCTATAGGGCGCATATCATATTTTACCTGATTTACTTTTGGCAACCCTATTTTTGCCCTAGATCCCACTAATCGCCGTCCGCGTTTTAACGTTTTAGACACACCTTTTGAGATAATAGTTTATTTTATGGAGGCGTTTTATTGTTCACATGCTATAACAACAGCTATCAAGCTGTTTCACACTTCATAACGACTTGATAGCATTTCTCTCACTTGTCGGTATAAAATTGACGATCTTTGCAGCCTGTTCCATTCCGGATGAGGCAAAGTTAACCAAGTCATATAATAGGAGATTTTTATATAATACTATAGTCAATTTGCAACAAGCATCGTTCGTGTTAGCATAACCTATAGAGTGGTACCTAATAAGTGACAAAATACCGAAACACTTCAGCGATGCATCAATAACAAATATCGAAATCAATATTTTGCTTTGAACCTGTCAATTAGTTGTCATCGTTGCTGCATCATCGTCAAACAATTCAAAATGTCTTTATTTATATAGGTAAACCTCAACAAAGCACTTGCAAATCGTCGAATTCTACAATTCATGCTACAAGTATGATCTGACGTACACTTCTTAATTCACGTAGAATCGTAGTAGTATTCAATTAAGTATTCACTTACAGTATTCGAATGCTCCACATATCATACGAAATAGAGATCGACAGACAGACATGTTACACAACCATGGCCATATCGTGTTTTCAGGTGACCAACTGCATGAGTACAGATCTACTAACAAATAGTGCAAATGCAGACACCTACGCTCCTAACATCTTATTGCTATGATAATAAAGCTCCAATTAGGTTGACTGTTTTACATTCACGGTGAAACTCTTGCATCATACGACACAATGGATTGTGTGAAATAATGTTGAACGGCAGTCAATGGACACTTCGGGCGGACGTCACAACATTGTGCATCTGCATACATGAAACAATAACTAATTAAAGGTTATTGAGGAATTTGTTTTCATTTAGTTAGTCAAATGCCATTACGCTTAAGCGTTTCACTGAAGTGCGGGAAGACCCGGGTCCGATTGAAATAGGTCGGATTATCTTTAAACGCTCTTCTTCTTTTCAGATACAGATAATAAAATACATTCAATGGCAGACGTGTTTAGAAACCAAACATAGACAAAAATATAAATAAAATTAGTTCTTCAAAGTTTACATAGACTTACTTTTTTGAAGTTAGTAAATTTAATTTAGGTAAATTATAAATAATTGTCAAACCACAGTTAAATTTTATTATGATTTGTAAAATCGTAATTCTTTGCAAATTCATTGTAACACACATTAGTACTTTAAGATTAATGACATTATCGGAGAGCAGGTCTAATATTACACAAATTATTTTTATTTATGTACTGCATATACATAAATCCATAAACCAACTTTAAATGACTCAAATTAATGAAAAATAATTTCATAATCTTCAAACAAGACAAAAGCACCTAAATAATAATACATCGAAATATTTAATGGTAATTCAACTGCTCTAATTAATATATTATGTCAGCGCACAAAATATCTGATGCTAATCTCTATCTTCAAAAGACAAAAATACTGTGTAAACACAACGAGACCACGCTTGGTAATCGTTAATAATAAAATCGATCGCTAAATGGTCTTTATTTCATTAACATTTTCACGGTCCGCCGCGTCTTAGATGGGGGAGAGAAATTTATGGGGCTTTAGAACTTCACTATTGCACGTAACGGAACAAATGGCAGTGAGTCATTTCGCCTTGTCTATGAAATTATGTCAGAGAGGGAGTGATCCCGTTTAGAAGATTTACTCTGATTTTTTATTTTTTTTTGTTTTTAAAAGCAGTCTATATTAACCATAATGAATTCTAGTACTATAAATGCAATTGTACCTGTATATCAAGTCCTAATTTCACACTTAAACCACATGACCGATTGAACTTAAGATAACTTTTATCCGGGTATCGTTAGATTCCGTAGGGCCATACAAAACTTTGTAATACAGCGAAAATTTACATATCTGTATAATTTGATGATATTGAGGCGTGTAAACGCCAACAAATATGTGTCGGGTTATATCGGTAAGTCATCTCTGCACTTATTTACGTAGCAAGTAGCTTCCAAAATGCCCTCTGAAGTTACAGTTCGCTTAAATTGTTTCCTTAACATTGAATTTGATACGTAAACGTATCGACTTCAATAACGACGACTCTAGTTGACTACACATGAAACAACTCTGCGCTTACTGCGAATTTTAAACGCAAACTTCGTTCTTCGTATTTGCGTTACGAGTATATTTATTTACTAATTAGCTCACGCCCATCACTTCGCTCGCTGGTGTACAATTCAAACCGTATAGTAAAATGTTAACATGTTTTTTACGGGAACATAGATATATACATATCTATTCTGATTAAAATAAACTTAATCTAATAATTCTGTTCAATAAATACACGAAAGAAAGTGGCTAGCTCGTTGCCTACATAATCAGAACTTAACACTTAATATACTATCTACTAGTTGCCATTTATGACATGCTAAATGGGGAACGCAGTTCATCCTCCTAGCGTTATGTTCCGTGCTTAGTCGGGGTCCGCTTAGACCATTATCCAGGATTTAGCGAACCTGGAAACTACATTGAAGCGACTGCCAATCTGACCCTCGTACCCCTTTAATCTGACCTTCGGAACCAGACAACCAGAATCATGGTTACACATTCATAGTTGTTGGAATGTGCAGGTTTCATCACGATGTTTTCCTTTACCGCGGAGCAAGTCGTATAAATACGTACATAGATTTAAAAACCTAGAGATGCATGCCCGGGTTTGAACCCGCACTCTTTCGTTAAGAAGTGCGTGACCTTACCATTAAACTACCACCGTTTTAAGCAAGGAACATGGTACAGTTCCTTCTTTTTGAGTCTGAGATCAACCCTGTTGGAATTATAATAATTCCATGATTATTACAACAGTGGAAATAATGTAGTAGGTATATTCGTATTAGAGTTGTAGCTTCACTGATGTCAATACTGTACTATAATAGTGTTGTGATGTGGGGAAGTGGGAGACACAATTTATTTACCAAAAGGGGATTTTGGACATTGACGTAAACTGTGTTCCCTGTAGTATCAACTATTTTTTATTACAACGCCGCTCATGTTTGCAATACAGATAATTACGTACATTATAATTATCGAATGGCATTTATTAGTTAATTGACTCTAACACTGTTGGAAAAACAAATGACGCTTCAACTCCCAGTAATTATATGAAATGAATATACTATTTACTCGACATGGTCTGATTACTCAGATTAGGTACCTACTGATAATGAAATCAAAGTCAATGAATTGGATGGTAAATCCTACACTGAAATTATAAATGCCTACAAATGTTATAATTGTGAATGTTTACATCATTTGTTTTTAATCAAATAAAGACGGATTAATGGTTTGTAACGAAATTTGGCATTTAGTTGCATGTATTATTTATTACCTGGATTATCTGGTGCTCCGGTGGTGCGAAAGTGGAAGGATGTAGGAGCCGCGGTAGGCTCAGGCTCACCTACCACGACTAGATTGATCGTGTGTTAACATAAGGTGATGTTAGGAGTCATAAAAAGCATAGAGCTTGTATGAAAAGTTGAAGAACCAACCAAGTGAGGTGTGTAAGGATCGTGCTATTTGGCGTTCGGTTCTCTCTGCCTACCTCGCTAGGGAAGTGGCGTGAAGTTTAGCTAAGTATTTCATGGATTAACACATTGGATACTTTTAATTCGGATACAATTGATACTTACCACAAAACACACGATCACATCGTTTTAATTTTTCGGATTCTACTTGGGCGGAACTGCGCGAAAAGGCTAGTACAATTGTAATTAGGAAAATTAGAGGTCATCATTGGACCTCTGGTTTTCCAGTGGGTTATTTAGATCAATATATTATCATCATACAAAGTTTCATCATGATATGATATATACATGTACATTGTATTAATATGTAAGAATTAAACATTAGAAGGTACCTACGTGAAAAATACCCTTTTCCCTTCTATTCCCTATTTGGTCCTTCACCGGGCTCCTGCTTGTTTTCTTAAACTTAGTATACCTACATTATACTTGTCATTGACTATATATCCCTACTAATATTATAAACGCGAAAGTTTGTAAGTATTGATGGATGTTTGTTACTCTTTCATGCAAAAACTACTGAATGGATTTTAATGAAACTTTACATTAATATAGCTTATACACCACATATAGGCTATGATTTATCGATGTACCGCGCGAGCAAAGCTGCGGGCAGAAACTAGTTTATTATAAAACAAAATCGCTACTTCTGTCTGTTCGCTCTAATCTTTAAAACTACGCAAAGGTTGATGCGGTTTTCACCTGTAGATAGAGTTATTCAAGAGGAATGTTTATATGTATAGTTTCATATTGTTTTGTGCTTACCGTGCGAAGCCGGGCGGGTCGCTAGTTTAATATTAAGTTGAATTTTTCATTATTTTTTAAACTGATCGGTTCTAATGCAAAACGAACCATTAATATCAACCTGGTGGTCTATTATTAACAACATGACACAAATCACAAACGCGTACTTATAAACAAATTAATTATTTAATTGCTTAGTTAGTGCTCAGGAGTTGTAGCCATGATTTAATTGCCATATCGACTATTAGGTGAAAGTCGGTAAACATTAATGGCTAACGTTAACAGTATTAACCTAACAAGCTCTGTGTTTTATGTGATTGAATTAGCGTAAAATAGATTAACTGACTGTTTTATGACTTGTTTTGACTTGTGAAATCTTTCCCAAGCTGTAAATCGTGTTAGAGGAAGCAATTTTAATAATATTACTGCGAGGTGCCAACGTCGTTAGCAATAACATAAAAGCTACTGTTTAATATTTTAATTAGCGGCAGTTACCAAGGCAGTAGCGATCATTGCCCCTGTCAGATCAACATCCATTCCATTCCATCTATGGAAATTCTCATTTCACCCTATTTTGACGAGATCACTATTTTTTCACCTTTCATTTTGTAAAGTAATCATATACATAATTAAAAGAAATTTCAATTTAATTATTCAATAGCTTTCTTTCAATATTTAATCGATCAAATGCCTAGATCGGAATACATTTGTAGATAAAGTTATACGATTATCGTAAATATATACTTAATAAATAAATCTGTAGAGAGGTCAATTCTGTACATAAAATATATTTTCAAAATAACTATCAGGGGGTGATAAGTGATCGATACTGATGCCAAAAATGCAATCAATAAAATTTTTGTCTGTCTGTCTGTCTGTCTGTCTATATGTTCCTTATAGAAAAAAAAACTACTCGACGGATTTTAACGAAACTTGGTACAATTATTCTTCATACTCCTGGGCAGGCTATAGTATACTTTTCATCACGCTACAATCAATAGGAGCAGAGTAGTGAAGGGATTTCCCTTCACTACTCAGTTAGTCAGTTGGGAAAACGGGAGAAGTTACTCCATTTTTTAAGCTTCCGTCGCGTGTGCAGCCTTAATGATTAAAGTTACATAGAAATCATGTATGACGGAAATAGTATTTATAATATTAACCATAAACGCGGGTGACACCGATGGCACAGCTAGTGTTAAAATAAACCTTGTACAGAGTGGGGGTAGCTTAATGGTCACGTGCCTCTTAACCGAGGAGTGCGGGTTTAAACCCAGCCACGCACCTCTAGTTTTTTCAAATCTATTACGTATTTATACCACTAGCTCGACGGTGAGGGAAAACATCGTGATGAGACCTGCAAATTCAAACAACTTTGGATTTGTCACCATGATCCAAAAATTGTCTGGTTCCCCTATGACTCGCTAAATCCTAGATCATGGTCTAAGCGGACCCCGACTAAGCACGGGACATAACGCTAGGGAGATGATGAGGGATATAACCTTGTACAACTTTTGTATTATATACCCAGTGATAAATTTTATATAATACATACATCTAATATGATGTTGTTCAACATTTATCAAAACAAAACACGATATTTTTAAAACAACAACGTACTATGTTATGAAATGTCAAATATTTATTTACATTGTAAAAATAAACAGAACTTACTACCTGAGTCCTGAAATATGCAACAGAGTGCCTTCCCATTATCAATCATCAAAAAGACTTTGGTCCCTCGAGAACTGTTTATAGATGAAGACTTACGTATTTTTTGTGCCAACTTCTGACGTAAATTTTCATGATGATTGGTTGAGCATTTGAGATATGAATGAAAAACAAACTCTTCTCCTTTCAATATTTCTTGCGCTAAAGATTAATCCATCCAACATACTCTATTATTCCGTCCATCCTCACAAACTTTCGCGCTTACAATATCAGTGAAATTATAATAATTATGGAGTATGAAATGAGTTTCCTACAGTATTCAAGGGAAACGGATTGCATTTATGTGTGGTAACGATTAATTGCCTATTCACAGTGGCTTACCGGCGACCAGCAGATTCAATTAAACGTTTACACATCAACATGTGGCTTTCTAAACGACCACCCAAACACACGCTGTAGCGATTTCCAGGACCATGTAGGTAAATAGACTAGTATTTATCTTCCTAACTCTATAGAAAATTGTGATTAATTAAAAATGTGTACCGAAATATACCTATGTTGGTCCCACTTTGGTCTGGGACTTAAAATGAAGGTGCCATCTTGTTTTTTGCCTAGCATATCGTAAAAGGCGACTAATGGTATATCGAGTTTTGGGTATGTGATTCTAAGGGCGACAAGCTATATAGCCGCTTGTCACTACTTTTCCACAACTTTCCATTTAAGCCAGGCCAGTTATTTTTGACTGAATGTGGTAAAAGGGGCCTGCTGCCCCTTTAACTCTGCCTACCCCTTAGGGGATTATGGGTGTGACGTTAAGTAAGTATGTACCGAAATAGTAATTTAGATTAGTTCTGTAAATCTACAGAGCCTGGCAGTATTCTAAAACCAAAAATGTTACAGGAATTGCGGTTGACTTACAAAGTGTTCTTGTATTTAAATATTCCAGTATTTTTTATAGATACGTATTAACAGTAAATCAATTCGTTTGTGACAAAATAATTCAATAGGTACGTATTTCTTAACAGACTAAGTATCATATAAAGAGACAAAAATAGCAGTTGTGACTTCTTATCTTTTTATTACCATTTGCCATATTAACAAGATTACATCACATGTAAGAAAACGTGTATCTAGAAAATAAAATTCGTTGCATAACATAAGTAGGTGAGTGTTATGCAACAATAACACATTTTAAAACTTACAACGTCACAAAATTTTAAAACTCGTAAATGTTTTCCATGTGGCTTCCCAAAAACACGGAATGAGCTTTCATACGCTACCACAAGTGAACCGCTCAATGCCCGAGCTTTAGTTAGAGCTTTTATTAAAGGGAAGCTAAACTCGGCGCGGCCACGATCTCATAACCAAACTGGGATTATTAAGCGAAGTCGGCGAGAGGCAAGAAGCTGTATAAATATTCATATACGTTCACAATGTTTGCGTTGAGCGTAAAATAGTTTAATGAAAACGGCCTAGTTTTATATTCACTTTTACTAGCACTTAACTTATTATAGAATCAAAGCAAAGATGGACGGGTAACTCGTAAACAATAATATTATATCTAACTTTGTGTTTAACGTGTTTCTTGCCTAGCATAGCTAGCTTGTCTAGTCTGTCTGGCCTGCTGTCCCTTTGACTCTGCCTACCCCTATGGCGATTATGGGCGTGATGTTATGTTATGTTTATGTTTAAATTTCACTACCGTAATTATGTAGCTATTGGCCCTACCCCAATGATCGGGGCGGTCCTCTCTTGGGGGTAATAAATATATCACAAAGGTCCCCACCCGCCCCACCTGGCAAGCATGTAAATTTAGTTACAGAGTTAAATATAATTTCAGAAAGATTATAGTTTGGTGTGCTCTTAATAATTGGATTCATCATCACAATGTTGCCGGTGACTCTTTGATGATTTTGGTCCAGCAAGAATGGCAAAGAAATAATCGAACATAAATATAGACGTAGGATTACATTTCCGTCCTACATTAAAACCACAAGTACAGATCGCATAATACTCATATATTATTTACACATTAACAACGGTGATGATCTCAACACAATTGCGCAAGAGAGGAACAAGGAAGATCTCTTTCGCCATCACAGTCTAACCCAGTCTTTGTCTCCTAGCGCCGATTAAGTATTCACGGATGTGCCCTTTAACGGGAAATGGTATTCGTTAAACGAACAGCAGTAAATAAGCGGATGTCGGCGACAACAAATGTTGCACGACTGGTACCGTGGGCGAGCCAGACAAAGCTGATAGTCCTTTAAGTGTGCCTGGATTGACAGGGCTGCCGATATTCATTCATTCGTGGCAATTGTTATTCGCCGGACGTAGTAAATAAGAGCATTATCGTGATTATGGTGACCTGGAAATGGTGCAATCCAGTTAGTCGGTGCAAGCCTTATAAAGGTGGACGAGTTATATTTAGGAACGAAATGTTTCAGGTATAGCTACTGATGTGTATGCAAGAGATATTTAGATTGACGGGAGTCAAAAAATATTGCACCTAAAGAAAAATTTTGATATTTTATGAGTTATTTTTTATGATTGAGGAGAGTTAGTTGAGTGTATACAGATAATTGTTTATAAAACTATTTCTTATAATTTTCTAACTGTTAGGTGAAACTTGACGAATCTTCAAACCACGACGAACGAAATCCAGAAGTGATATGTTTTGCGTATTAGGTGGTAACTTACAAAGACTTACAACACTCCGGTACCAATGAACCTGACAGCTATTACCATTGTAACGAGACGTTAAATTGTCAAATTGTTTAGGGTCTGGGGTCACAGCACTGTGAGTGCCGATATATTTCACAGTGACGACTGTTTGGCGGTTGACACCCGAACAGTTTTGCCGGCGTCGATTCCACATCCGGTATGACTGTTTCTAACCTTTCTGATAATAATTATAGACTTAAACAAGTTTCACCTAACTTGACGAATCTTCAAACCACGAGGAACGAAATCCAGAAGTGATATGTTTTTCGTAATACTTAGGTGGTTTCGTATAACATTTTGTCTGAAACCATTAATTATATTTTCTACTAATCCAATTGTTGTAAACTCAATGCTTAATCTAGCCTAATCAACAGAAGTACCTAATTACTGTGTGATCGTACCGATTAATTATTTGATTCCCAATTTGTTTCACTATAAGTTTTAACCTTCTCCATCTGACTACTTATAATTTTATTACAAACTTTACAAAATTTTTAGCAAACACGTGCAATATCACAGATAAATAAGGAAGAAAACTAAACTAAACCTAACCTGTAATCCGTTAAAACAATACGTATTTTTCAGTACACGCAAATTAACATAAATCAAAGTCAATTTGAAAGTCTAAGCATCACTGTTCGTGACCTATAGGCTAAATGCCTGCGATTAAATACATGTGACAGGTACTTGTGTGCTACTAATAACACTGATAATATCGGACAGCTACGGATATCTGAACTACAACAGGACTTGTAGTTACAAACAGACAACATTGATAACCCTAGATAGGCGTTCTGAAACCCGTCGAATAAATCGTCATCGAGATTGCCGCTGTGGGCGAATGAGCACAAGGTGTAAGAATTCAATAGATCATAGGTGTGTACATAAAATTAAGCACAAATTCTATATAACTTTAAGACATGAAATAGTAAAAACGAAGGACCACTAACTAGACATTTAAGCATCTGCGAAGTTCAAGTGTTTGGCGTTGCCATTTGAATTGGTTTACATTTACATTGAATAAGTTATCTTATCATTAGTTAAATGTGGGTCTAAGGTCTAATAGATGTTATTCATGTTAATTCTGACAAATACCTACTCATTAATTGGCTAAAAATAAAACATTTCGACATTTATGTTGACTTATTTTTAGAATACTTTGCTATCTGCGTGTTTACAAATGATTATTATACATTTATATGAGTATGAAAATTCTTACATAACACGCTAGACGGCAAATAACGTCGTCGGATCTATCAGAACATTCAAATATAAACTTATTTAGAATTAAGTAAAGACATTACAGCGTAAGATATTTTCAATTTCTTATTTAAGTAAAACTCATGATAATTTTCTGTTAAAAAATAGCCGTAGCATTATGTAGTACGCATACGTACCCAAATGTGATTAATGGAAAAACAAAATAATATCCAAAAGCGTTCAAAGCATCAATTTTCATCATCTTCGCATATCTAAAACTAGTCTAGTCTAGTCTTAGTCGGTTCCGTTAGTATAATAAAGCCAGGTTTAGGGAAGAAAGGACATCCGCCGTTTCAATGTGCAGGTTTCCTTCACGCTAGTGCCAAGCTAGTGGTATAAATACGAACGTAAATTCTTCTTCATCTTGTATGAATCAATCCACCTCACATGTGAAGCACGTGAGTTTCTTCATATATATGCTTAGCTTAATGTGAAGACATTAAGCTATCACCGCTCTTAAAATTGAAGAAAGAATAAAGTGAAAACATTTCAAAACATTTTTAGGGGTATTCTAGTCTACTATATAATTTTTTATAGTGTACGGATAAAAATGTGAACTGACTTTATATTGCAAATTGCAATGCAGTCAATATGAAAACGTTTTACCTAAACAAGATCACTTCTAACTACTGGCTACGATAACCCCATTGACATTGATTATGCTAACGAACCATGGGAGCAATGTACGTGATGGTAAGAGCCCAGCTAAATAAGGGCATCTATAAGATATTAGTTTTCTTCATAATCTTAAGTCGATGACTCGAAAGCGTGAGAAACTTGAGGCGGTCTCAAGAAAAGGGCCGGCCCTTTGAGTGACAAACTCTATATTCGAAGGCTCGCAATCAGTAGCAGTAGGTAATTTATTTTTTAACTTAATTATAGACAAAATATTTTGTAAGTAATGTATCGAAAGACTAAGGGTAGACACTTAAGTCCCGTCTGACACATTTCGTCAGAGAGGTGGATTTAGTGATTTTCAAACACACTTTTATGAAATTCTCTTGTAATTATGTCATGTTAAATTCATAAAATCAATTAAATTGTAAAATGTCTTATTGATAAAAAGGATAAAAGTCACAATATGCCTTATACTATAAGGGCGTCGTTCAACACGTAGGTAATGTCCAAGGACAATTCTTAAATTTAAAAATGTCAAAGTGGAATCATCTTCTCACATTTCATCGAATTAAACGCGATCCACTAACTCAAATGGCAGACTTACAACACTCCGGTACCAATGAACCTGACAGCTACTGCCATTTTAACGAGACGTTAAATTGTCAAATTGTTTAGGGTCTGGGGTCACAGCACTGTGAGTGCCGATATATTTCACTGTGACGACTGTTTGGCGGTTGACAACCGAACAGTTTTGCCGGCGTTGATTCCACATCCGGTGTGACTGTTTCTAATAATTATAGATACCCTTTCAGATAATTATAGACCTATACTTCGAGTGACAATTAAAAATCCGATTACACATGACCTGATCTTCATTAAAAATTTAACTATAAACATTTAATGCTCCATCGATCAGCGTAATCATCTACGCCTTTTACCCAAAGGATATCAATTTCGTTTATTTGCTACCATTTTGACTCTGGTAGCAACTAATAATGGTGGATTTATTTAAGTGAAATCATATAGTTATCGTAAGAAGCTTATAAGAAGACCCTTTAAAGTTCTTCGGCTTACTTTACGTAGTTAATTAAAGCACTTGTATTTTTTTTCTACGTTTTGTACGTGTTTATAAATTTTCCAAATGATTACATTCTTAAAAGATATAGATCTGGAAAATAATGAAGAAGAAGAAAATAAGAAAATATTTTTACACAAATAACAGACTGTCTATCTACGCATTGAATAGATCCTTGTCCAATCATCACGCTCCTTCGGGATACGTCCAAGGATGCCGTCGGCACGTGCGACGTATCCTGCGCGCGCGCCGCGGTGGCGGAAGGCTGTTAATTGTGTCCTGGCCGCAAGGTCGTCGCTAACTGTATCAATGCGAAGATTGCCGCTGACATGCGGGTGCGCGAGTGACTGTTAGCAGAAAAAAGTTGTGTGTTTTTTAACTGGTTCGGAAAATGGTATAGTAGAAATCGAAATTACATACATACATTAAACAGACAGACAAATAGGATTAAAGTGTTTGCGTGTTATGTAAAAAAATCAGTGTTGAAAAATTTTGGGTGTACTGGCACTACCGGCTAATCTTCGAAACAGCTAAATCGATCTTGGCAGAACTGTCACGTACAGATAGCGCGCGAATTGAATGCAGTTGGGGCCTGAGACGAGACATACCTGAGCTCTGCATTTACTCGCGCGCTATCTGTACTTGGGGTACCTACTTTGGCTTAGACTTATTTTATTTGAAAACAAATTAGAGTTTCACGCAAATTTCCTATTTCCAAATTTCATGCGAGGCATGTTAGTATCGGATTATAAATCAGTGCACTTAGTAAATTTATTGAAGGTGCAAAGCCATAGATAATATAAAACAGCTCCCTGCGAGACGAATTATAGCAGGTGGTACCGTGTTAATGCAAATTACATAGAGATTTGCAAGGACAGACAATTTTAGGTACATGTTTTTGTTGTATGTGTGTATGGGTGACCGAAACTTCCAATCGAAATATACCCAACTTTTAAGTGACTCGTAAAATACGATCTGTTGTAAATATTTTACGTTATACATTAAACAAAAGACCTTTACTGCGTTATAGTTCTAAAATACATGACGTCATATTATGGCTACTTGTGCAGAAACGCAGATTTGTTGAAACACAATGACAAATTTTAAAGGAATTGGTTTATTCCAGCGCAATTTCCCCGATTAGTAATCAAGAAGAATTCCGATAAATTTCAGCACAATTTTAAACCAATTGGGCAGCCATTAAGTGGTTTAAAATTTAAACAATTGAGCCATCTTCATTCATTAAAAGAATGTTATCTGATTCAGTAAATCTAATTGAAACACAACAAGAGCACGTTGAATTTATCGATCTAGGACAAATGCCAATTTGTGCTACTCTATAACCTGGTTTTGCTAGTTAGTGCTCTTTTTAATTTTCGCACCGTCTAGTGTGACGTCATTAACAAGTGTCTTTACCTCATTTCCTTTACTTGTTAATGGCATTTTGGTATCTGGAGCTATAAAGACAGTTGTCTTATTTCGACTAGTATGTACTACGTTAATATCAATGATAACATTGGTCATCATGTGGTCAAGACAATAATAAACGAAACGTTAGTTAGACTGTTAGACTTCTAGTCTAATTTCTTCTTCAGAAAGCTGATATCCACACTTTGCCATCAAACATTAATTTAACTATCATAGTATGTACAAAGTTGTCCTAATCAATAAATATGAATAATATTACATTGATATTAAATAATATTAGATTAATAAAAACTTGCTTCATGAGCCTTGAGGCGTGTTTACAATTGCTGATTCATAGGTTTATCCACTTAGTGTGATATCACACAAAAAGGTTGGGATTTTAATTTAAAAGTAAAAACATGTTACAGTGTATTTTATTATTAGTATTTTATTGACTGACTCGATGGCGCATTACCGACTGCATGCATCACCCTGCGCTATGCATCAAGAGTTGTTCCTTTCACACGCAGGGCAAATATTCGTGTGAAGAATACGTGCGTTTGTTTTGTGACTGGGTGTTAATATCTGATATTTTTTTATTATTTTTTAAGTATATATTTGTAATACCACTGTTGTTTCTGATGTCCGTAACACAAGTGCTTAAGCAGCTTGGCTTGGAATCAAACCAATGTATGTGATGTTGTGTGATTGTTTATTCTGGAGTTTGCATGAGTTTTTTTGCTAGCAGTACTCTCGGAAGCGAAGGTCCGTCCAAGTTTCGGCGCAGCCATTGAGATTGATGGAGACCCCAGAATTAATTTGTCCATACAAACAATCCGGGTGGCGAGGTGGCGATGCACCAACGTCTTCAGGACGTCCTCATTTTATTTTGGCCAGTGTTGCCTTATAAGCCATGATGACAAGTAACTACGTTGTTTCGTTTCTTCTGAAACAGGGTCTCTGCCAATGATCCCCTTATAACTCTACCTTATTTCTTCTTTCTTCTGAGCTTTAAATACGTAAACGTCTGGACTACGAGCAACTAAATTCGTACAGATCACCGGATCACATGTATTTTTTCAAATAACCTACATGTAACAAAATTTATAATAAGCCCTTTAAAGATATTTAATAAAATATTAAAAATATTACGAATCTTTAAATTGTATAGTTAGTTTGAGGAAAAATTAAGGATTTATTCGTAGCCCTATGAATAAATTCTTCCTTTTTTTTCTTATGCAACATAACATCGATATCCCCTTAATGAAATTAGTTATGTTTATGAATAAAAGAATGATACATTAGGTAGAAGGCGATCTGGCAACACTGTTAATTTAAAAGGAAATTCAGTTTGGGGTCACTTTTGGCTCGTAGCCGATGACATCAATGTGTTATTTAGGCCAATTTCCCATTTACATGTCGTCATTACAGTGTCCTGGAATCAAATTGAAGTATTTACGTCGTGTTAGACCGCGTGAGTGTTATGGGAAAGGATGTTATTATGTGCTGCTGATAAAAGCTAAGACGAAGATTCCGTCTCATGATTGTACATTAGGCGGGGTACTAACGGTATTAGTTTAATTTATTATAATGCTAGACTTTTCAGACTATGTAGACCACGAGGTAGCCACTTGTCACTACTTTTCCAAAATCTTTCATCAAACCCAACCCAGTTTTATTTTTGTCTGAATGTGGTTATAGGGACTTGTTTCCCCTTTAACTCTGCCTACCTTTTCACTGATTACGGGCGTGATGTTATTAAACATTTGAAATTTATTAACACTCTACATTTGACAAGATGCAACTGCAACACACGAATGTCATCAAAATGTTCAAGTTTCAAGTAAGTATTTAAACATAGAATTAATTTTCCGGTACAAGTTACCGGAAAATTATTATTGAAACTCCTGATATTTAATTTGACTTTGAATAATTAAGGTCACCTCTTCATGATCTACAACAATTTACAACATTCTAGATATGGTAACTATTTAAGTGTTATTACTATAAATGTAAGTTAATCTATAATTCCATGTAGGTATGATCATAATTATACACTGTGGTTGTGTTGAGTAAAGTTTATTTTTAAAGTATTAGTTACTCTGGGCTTTAAGAATGGACTCGTAGCTATATTCTAGACAAGCTAGCTACATACACATTTACCAATATTATAAATCGAAAGTAAGTATGTCAGTTACGTCTTTATATATCTAAGCTACGTAAGCGATTGAGGTAAAATTCGTCATTTACCTAAAGTCGAACCCTGAGAAAGAACAGGCAAGTGTTTATCTCGGAAAATTTCAGATTCAACACAACACCCGATAAAGTTTCTGTAACAGACCACATTTTACTAGTGCAAAAGATAACTGTGACAAAATAATCTAATTCCTAAACAAATTAAAGAGTTGTCACGCAGATGTTCCTGATTTTTTTAAACACATATTTACTGATCTTTACGATACAACCAGTGGCGAATTTACCCTAAGGCCCAGTAGGCCCGGGCCTAGGGCGGCCAGATATTAGAGGCGGCCAATCGTGATAAAAATTAAGTGATGACGCTTTAGTTCTAAGAATTATGGCTTGGGGCCTAGGGCGGCCAACACTGTAAATCCGCCACTGGATACAACATTAAAAAGAGTGGTGGTATCTCAATGGTACGGACACGCGTCTCTAAACTGAGGAGTGCGGGTTCAAACTCTGGATCTTTCAAATCTATGTACGTATTTATACCATTAGCTCGACGGTGCGGGAAAACATCGTGATAAAATCTGCAAATTTAAGCAACTTTGCATTTGTAACCATGATTTAAAAAGAATCTGGTTCCTCTATCTTAGGGTTACGAAGGTCAGATCGGCAGTCGCTTCAATGTAATTACCAGACTCGCTAAATCCTGGATCATGGACTAAGCGTACTCCGACTAAGCACGGGACATAACGCTAGGAGGATGATGACATGATACAACATTAACGACATATAAACCTATCGCCACGACTAAGGAAAATCTATGTAAAATACTACAAAAATAAATTAACATTTGAAGTATTTATAAAATAGGAGTGTCACATAAAATGATATCATTCGCATGTATTGCGTCTAAATAAAAGGGTTGATATTCAAATGATTACCATCTGAGATCATCGATGTGTGTTGTAACAAGCTTATTAAGTACATGAATTTAAATAAGTACACTTATTTATTTACTTCGCACTGGTCTGGGACTTAAAAAGAATGTGCCAACTGTGTTCCTTGCCTAGCATGTCGTATAGGCGACTAATGGTATATCGGGTTTTGAGTGTGCGACGAGCTAGCCACTTGTCACAACTTTTTTTAAATTTTTCATCTAACCGAACCTGAAAATGTGGTTAAGGGAGCTGGGCTGCCCTTTGGGGATTACAGGCGTGATGATATGAATGTATTTACATTGGCCATCGCATACCTATAAGTACTTTCATATTAATTACTACGCTCTGAAGTCTAACGTTTTTCTTATAAGCTGCAATACCACATTCAGAACTAATGAAAAGTTTATTATTTCCAATTATTCCGATTAGACGATCTCGTGCGTAACAATCAACGGAGTAAGACTTTGCTATTAAAATGAATGTAAAATAATTATTAAATTAAACCCCGGGATCACGGAGAAAGTCGACATAATTAACACGAGTATCACGTCTGTAACCGTCGAGATACAAGCCCTAGGAACAGAGGTAGTCAACCTGTTTAAAAATAAAATGCTTGTTAAGACGAAGTAAAGAAGCGGAATATATTTCTAGTCTTCTACTACACAATATCAAACGTGTACACAAAAACGTTTTAAAAAATCATGAAATCCCATGATGACTAACAAACATTCATCCTTGTTTATTACATTAAGAAATATAGAACTTACTATTAGGATAATAGATGGTCATAGTGTGTAAACGATTAAATAGAGAGTAGATACAGTTCTCAGTTCTATCTGCCTATCTCCCCAGGGAAATGAAAGCTAAATTAGTTTAGACCTAATGAAGATAAGTTCCATATCGATGGAAATGGCCACACATTTTTTTTTTTAATTATACGAATAACTTTAATTAACGGTCCGTCAAAAGGTTTCGCGGCCCTGCTTTAGGACTTTCTGCTATGTAACCGCTTTCAGCTTAGCCACAAACCCTTGTAAATTGTTCAAGTTCGGTATTTAGATGCAAGGCACGATAATCTATACCTAGAAACGTTCACGCCGCGTTCTAGGTCCAAACCTGTAGATTACCTGAAATAGCTATCGATGGAAACGGAATCCTACTTTCGTTGCTCAATTAGGAGTAAATGCAACATAGTTAAAAGTTTTGTATTTATGAGAATATTTTAAATAGAATTTTTTGCCTTTTGACTGGTCCGTTGGTCGAGGGGTCAGTGACCCTGGCCATAAAACCGAGGGTCGCGGGTTCGAATCCCGCTAGGGGCAAATTTTTCGTGTGATTAACATGGATATTTGTACTCGAGTCATGGATATTTATAAACGTTTTAATACGTTTATGTGTATGTCTATCCGTTCACTTAGTATCCATAGCACAATTTTACGCTTAGTTTGGAACTAGGGAATTGGTTTTTCAGTCTGGATAATTTATTATTTTATTATTATTAGAATGGTTGTTCAAAGGTCCGATGTTAGTCTGGGACTTAAAAAATAATGTGCCAACTATGTTTCTTACCTAGCATGTCCTAAAAGGCGACTAATGATATATGGAGTTATGGGTATGTGATTGTGTAGGCGGCGAGCTAGCCACTTATCACTACTTTTTCACAATTTTCCATCTAACCCAGGCCAGTTTTGTTTTTGGCTGAATGTGGTTAAAGGGACTGCCGTCCTGTTGACTCTGCCTACCTCTTCGGGGATTATAGGCGTGATGCTATGTTTGTTTGAAGTTAAAAGGACTACAGGGCCTGATTTACACTCCAAGCTTGAATTTGACAAACTTATAACGAAATTATAACCATCTTCCTAGCGTTATGTCCCGTACTTAGACGGGATCCGCTTTGACCATGATCCAGGATTTAGCCAGTCTGGTAATTACATTGAAGCGACTGCCGATCTGACCTTCGTAACCCTAAGATAGGGGAACCAGACAATTTTTGGATCATGGTTACAAATTCAAAGTTGTTTGAATTTGCAGGTTTCATCACGATGTTTTCCATCACCGTCGAGCTAGTGGTAAAAATATGTACATAGATTTGAAAAAATCTAGAGGTACATGCCCGGGTTTGAACCCGCACTCCTCGGTTAAGAGGCGCGTGTCCTTACCATTGAGCTACCACCGCATTGGTATTATAACGAAATTATAATACCAATTTATATCCGGTCTTGTGTTAGAGATCCTACAACCAAAGGCTGCAGGATAGAATCATCCGAGGAAATTTTTTTTGTTATTTTAAATTTATAGAAACTGCTGATTCTGAGTAAATTCAGTTTAATATTGGTCTAAGAAGATTCTTGTGTAATCTTCACAAAATATACTACAACTAACTACTAATGAAACCTCAATATGAGTATTCTGCTAACAGTAAAGTTAGTTAAGTTGTTAACAAGTCCTATAAACGAGAACAGTCTTCAGAAATTGCCATTTAATAAGAGTTATTTTGTTAACATTTCACATTGATGTAATAATTCGCGTCACTAATGCAGATTTAGAATTAAGAGTCTTGAAGTAACCGAGCGAAAGGAAATTGCGTTCTCACGGCAAATTATAATTAAAGTCAAAGGAGAACTGGAACCCGATTTCGAAACGCATCCTGAGTGCAATTATTGCGTGAATTATGCCGACCGACCCGCGGAATAAAAAAATACGTGGGTCATCACAACACAGTAATTACTGACTGAGACGATTGGAAACTAGTTACTACTAGCGCCGTAAATTATGATAGTGCCAACAGTGACTCGACACTCAACGATACAGGGCGTAGACATTGAATAAGCGCAGGAAATACTATGGTATGTGTCATGAGTAGACGCAGTTATCACACTTTGCGCAATTTTCCATCTAACCCAGCCCAGTTTTATATTTTGGCTGAATGTGGTTAAAGGAACTAGCTGCCCCTTTGACTCTGCCTAACTCCGTCAGAGATTACGGGCGTAATGATATTTATGTATGTATAACCACACCGAGACCGAATGGTGGAAATGGTCACAGAAACTCTTTGAAAGTTAAGTAGTGGACTTACTTTGTTGTTAAGTCCACTAGTGCTGCCGAAAACTCGATAGTTAAACGCTAAAGTGATCTATACGATCGACAGTATCGATGTCTCTGTTAGTGCAATACTATCGGTTAACAGCAATAGTATTGATAGTATCGATAGTTTCGATCGCTGCCAACCAATGAACTATCGATAGTATTGCTCTTCAATATCGTATAGACTATTAATAGTATCGATAGTATTGCCCTTCAATATCATATAGATAGACTATCAATTTTTCAATAGTATTTCAGTATCGATAGATTATCCATGGACAATCGATATTGGCCTATCGAGCGGCAACACTAAAATCCACGGAAACTTGACTATTATGGACTGCTAATAATTGCCCTTGCCCTTATCAAGGGCATCAATTAATCATACCTTGCATCGTGCCTGTAAACGGTGTTATTAAATAAAGTTCCAATGAAATATCAGCGTGACAATATCAGATGATAATTTTAGACTCTGGACATTTGTCCAGAGGACAAGTCCGTTGACGACTTTTCAGGTTTCATAAAACTTTTTTAAAGAACATTTTGGTAATAGATATAGTTGTCATTGGGATTTTATTTATTTTTTCTGGAGATGAAAATTAGTTTATATTTTATCTCTAAACTCTTCTTTAAAATATATTATCAATTCCTATACTGTGATTAAATTCTCTTTTAATCTCTTGATATAATAAAATAAACATTTCGTGGTGTGACCTTAACTACAATGCGAATTGCAAACTCTTTTAGCTCTCCAACATAGTGAATAATTGCTCGCGTTTGATTTATTTATTTATTTATTTATTAACAAATAATTACACGGGAAGACCCAATTACATAATTATGCAGTATAAGTATTTATATCAATATCAATCGTTAACCAACGAGGTCTTCAATACTTATGATGATTCCCACCAGGTCGCATATTCTTGGACTATTTGTGTGTGCCAGATCGTGGTCAGATCGCGTGGCCGATTCAATTCGTTACTTGGCGAACCACAGGAGGAGATTTATGAAGTGTTCTATGAAAATGCACCTGTGATTAATTGGTTAGATACACCATTGTGTTAGCATTATTGATAGCAGTGTATTAGCGCTAACACAATTATTAGGCAAAGATACGATTAAAATTTTTGCCACTTAGTTAAACTTGACAGTCAATGCAATTTATAGTTATTAGTTCTGTTTTAGACCGCGACTTTTCTGCGTACAATTTAGCTTATTATAGAAAACTTATCGTAAGTCCCGCGGATTTTTTTTTCTGGAATTGAAGTATTTCTATATCATTTATACTCAAAGTGTGTTCCGCGGAGCCCTGGGGCTATGCGAAGCCTTTCTGAGGGGGACCACGAAAATAGGTCTTGTAGATAATAAATAAAAAACTTAAGAGATACTAAAAGGCTCCAGGGGGAAAATCCGTCAAAAGTTTTATATTACGTACCCGGGTTCGATACTGTTTAATAATTCTAGTGTTCCGTAAAATACTCCGCTTCCCAAAATGGTTCCGTAGCTGAAAAAGTTTGAGAATCGCTGGTCTATACCTATGTCCATTCTTTCTAGAGTTCAAACTTTTGGGGTCACAATCGCTCAAGTAACTTTCGCATTTTTAATTTTTTTTAGAGTATTAGATTGTAGTATGGTAGATAGATTTTTTTTTCATCAACGCGATCCTACCCACTTTAATCTGAGTTCCAAAGTAAATAGTACTCGTATTACAGAGATCAGAATCAACGTAGGTACCACAAACAACCGAGACAAATATCAATTTTATCATCATGTATGTGTCTCGTGGCTGGGACCAAACCTGCACCTCCCTAACTTTTAAGGGGAATCTGAACTATTGCACCAACGGGGCAATAATTCGTAAGTGGTTCAATTATTTGTGTTCCCAAAAGGACCGCTCTTGTCACAAAAATAAACACATTACCGTTGTTTACGCAGCTCCGAGCGACATTTGAAGGCTATTCTCCCTTCGTATTTTTAGATAGTCCGCAGATAAACACCAATCTATATTTTTTGCCTTCTTTTCTAATATTTTCTTACAAGTAGTGATTCCGTTGCGCTTCTTTGATATTCACTACCTTGAGAAACTTTAACTTACCTTAATAAATGGTATATACAAGGACATAAACCTAGACATAACCAGATGAACGAGTTAAATACATATCACCACTACCACGCCGAAGGATTGTCTTATAGTGTGATTTGTCTTATAGTGTGATGTAAGTATACTCTTTTGCCTTTATGATTGGTTCAGGTCTCCCTAGGGGTTCATACAACAACGCTTGAGAAGTCCAGCTCTAAATATATTTCACTCCAATTCTTTACAAATCCATGCGGGCCCAGAAGCAGTTCCACATTTAAAAAAAACATCTATTCAACCGACTTAAAAAAAGGAGAAGGTTCTTATTTTGACCGTATATATATGTTTTTCTAATCTGATTTTGTTTGACAAACCCGTTGGTGTAATGGTTCAGACTTTGCGTCGACCGCAAGAAACGCCACTTCAGTCTTCTCACTGGGATTAACAGTTAGATCAAAGGGTACCTACCCAGAACCGAGCTGGGTATTATAATATATGTGAGATTACTATATTTAAAGCTTGTAGTAATGAAATGAAATGAAATGAAATGAAATGAAATGATCTTTATTTACGTAGGCTCAAATAAGCACTTATAAATCGTCAGTACATACAAATGGAAATAAAATTTTACCACCGGATTCGGAAAGTAGCTTCTACCGAGAAGAACCGGCAAGAAACTCGATAGTTACTCTTTTCATCGCCAAATTTACAATAAGTATCAATAACAATTACCATATTCTTAAGCTACTATGCTATACAAATGTAAAAAAGTAAATATGTATAATAGCAATTACAAATATTTGTCACTTAAAAAATCTTCTATATTATAATAAGCCTTTCTCATAAGATGATCTTTAATGTGTAGTTTAAATCTATTCATAGGCAGTTCAATAATATTGCCTGGTAGTTTGTTAAATAATTTTATACTTAACCCCCTAAATGAACTACTAGTCTTGTGAAGTCTTAGATACGGAACGGCAAGCTTGTGTTTATTTCGGGTGTTAAAATGGTGACAATCAGATTTTTGAATAAAGTTATGAAAGTTCTTACGTACATACATAATACAGTCAAAGATGTATTGTGATGGCACGGTTAATATGTCAATTTCTTTGAACATATCTCTTAGCGAATCTCGAGGTTTCAGGCCATATATAGCTCGGATGGCCCTCTTCTGCAATACAAAAATAGTTTGTATGTCAGCAGCGGACCCCCATAACAAAAGGCCGTACGACATTACGCTATGAAAGTAACTGAAATAAACCAATCTCGCCGTCTCAATATCAGTCAAGAGTCGTATTTTCCTAACTGCGTATGCTGCTGAGCTGAGTCTTCCAGCCAAAGCCGTAATATGAGGGCTCCATTGCAGCTTGGAATCGATAGTGATTCCAAGAAAAACTGTAGAATGAATGATTTCAATAGGTTCATCATTCATGCATATCTTAGTGTTTACTTGTCTTACATTGGGCATTGAAAATTTAATACATTTCGTTTTCTTTGAATTTAATAAAAGATTGTTTGTAGTAAACCAATGAAGTACTTGTGAGAGAGTATTATTTACGTCGTCAAAATTTGTTTTTTTTCGGTCAACTCTAAAAATCAAAGATGTGTCATCGGCAAACAATACTATCTCACATAAATCTTTTGTATAATATGGAAGGTCGTTTATATAGATTAGGAAAAGCAAAGGTCCTAATATCGAGCCTTGGGGCACTCCCATAGATAAAGAAGCGCCAGAAGAATCAGTTCCGTTGATGTTGATTTTCTGTATTCTGTCAGTTAGGTACGACTGAATCAAGCCAAGCGAGTTATTCATAACACCATAGTGCCGTAACTTCATCAGCAACGTTTGGTGGTCGACGCAATCAAAAGCTTTTGACAGATCGCAGAAAACTCCTATAGCGTCCTGCTTGTTTTCCCATGCGTCAAAAATATGACTGACGAGGGCTACTCCTGCATCAGTGGTAGATTTTCCTTTAGAAAAACCGTATTGTTTATCATGTAATAGCTTATTATTTTCAAAATGAGCTATTAACTGGGTGAATATAATTTTTTCGAATATCTTACTAAAAGCAGGTAGTATAGATATAGGTCTGAAGTTGGTTGGGTCACTTTTATCACCTGATTTATACAATGGAATGACTTTGCTTAGTTTCATTAAATTGGGAAATTGGCCTACATCAATACATTTATTAAACATGAAAGCTAAATATGGTGCAACGTGGTGAATTATATTTTTTAGAATATCAACTGAGATGCCCCAGAGATCTTCAGTTTTCTTAATGTTTAAAAGTTTAAAATGTTTCAAAACTACCCCAGAATCAATATGTGTAAAACTAAAAATAGTTTTACATTCATTCACTTTTGACTTCAGAAGGGAGTCAGCAAGACGCGGGCAGGAGTTTAGACTGCTTGTCGTTGTGAGTGGGATGTTAGAGAAGAAAAATTCAAATACATTGGCCACATCAGCATCAGAATGAAAACAAATACCATCAATATTAAGAGAGATCTTGTTGTCTTGTGTTTTATTTTTACAAGTCTCTTTATTTATGATTTTCCATGTTGCCTTACTTTTATTGGCAGCTGATATAATTTTTCCTTTTAAATAACTAGATTTAGCAATTGCACAAACCTTCTTAAATAACTTAGAGTAATTCCTAACATACTCTATCAATGAAGGATCATTAGAGTTTGCCTTCATATCATAAAGTTCATATAATCTTCTTCTACTTTTATAAATACCAACAGTTGCCCATTCACAGAATTTTGTCTTTGAATTATAGACCATTTTGGTTTTTTTCGGAAAAGCGTCATTAAATTCTTTTTCAACAACATTGAAAAACTTTTCATACATGTTATCTACTTTTGTATAATTAAAGTTATGTGCAAATATTCTATTACGAATATTTTCGGAGAATTTTTCAATCCAAGATGCAGTGATTGGTCTATATACAATGCTTGACGAAGACAGCACATCTCGGTGCTCGAAAGCCGCTATTTGGCCAGTATGGTCTGAATTTACAATGTTTATAATAGATTTTTTTTGTACAATGCAATTACAGAAAATATTATCTATACATGTAGATGATGTGTGAGTCACTCGTGTTGGTTCGTTAAAAAGGTTGTTTAAATTGAAAGATTTTAAAAGATTCAGAAACCTAACAGAGTCTTGTGTATTATCTAAAATATTGACATTAAAGTCCTTACACACAATAATTTTTTTGCTACATGTACTAACTTTCCTCAATACTTCTTCCATTACAGATTCAAAGATAAAAAGACTAGCAGAAGGGGGTCTATACACACATATAATAACATGATGCTCTATTTCTACACATGAAATTTCTATAATGCGTTCCATTGAGAGCGAAACAATATCCTTACGTTCCTTAAATTTTATTGAGTTTCGCAGTAAAATAAGCGATCCGCCTCTAATTGCGGAGCTTCGAGTAAATGCGCTACTAACATTATAGTTATTTATACTGACAATTAATTCATACTGATTGAACCAATGCTCAGTGATACATAATATGTGGACATTCATATCTTCTAGAGATAATTCAATTTCTAGTTCTTTGCCGGAAAAGCCCTGTATGTTTTGGTGTACAATATTTAAGTAATTGGGTTTTTCCTTAGTCACAATTGTGCAAGAGACGTCCTCTATTGTCTTAAAATTAAATTTAAATTATTTGGAACAAGTTCCAAAGTCTGTGTAAATAAAAAATTAATATTGAAGGCTAACAAATTAGCCAATTGTTTCTTAAGTAATCTCACATATTGATAATGCTTACGTATTATCAATATTTTTGAACTAGATAAAATATGCATGATGTGTTCCAGTATTAATCATTTAACTGCCAAGTTTCACCATAAAAAATACATCTATCAAGACCGGCTCCTTGAGGTATCTCCAGCCAATTGTTACTTTATAATTGTACAATGTATGTATAGAAAAGCAATCTGTACCACTTATTTGCTTCCGACAAGCGATCGACACGTCTATCTAGATTGTCTAGTGTTATATTAAGACTTCGTTCTCCTTTCGCTTAGTTCTACCTATGCAGCCTGACCCCGATGACCACTGGTCGATGAACGAAAGAAAAAGCTCCGCCTCTCAAGAGTTGATCGAGGATGTTATATGCTGAAAGCTAGATCAGAGAAATGTCCTGTATCCAATAGCAGGAATCAAACCTCTTTAGTCAACAATCAAATCAGTATAATCTGCACTTTTACAAACGAACTCAAAACTAAAAACCTTTAGAAATTAAAAAAGCTGACACTTAGAAAAAAAACATGTTTAAAGAAATTAAATTCAATATATCATAAGAAGATCATTTTTGCTTTTTTGCCGTTCCCCTGACAAGCTTTTACTAAATCTGTTTATAATACCTAATAAAATAAGTGCTATAATATCTATGATGATGTCGCGTCTTCATGCTTAAAGTACTTAATCGATTGCGATTCGAAATCTAGTACTATTGTTTGAACCCTGACAAAAGACTTAAGCTACGTTTTGGGATTGCGAGTAAAAGCGAATTTCAGTCAGAGCTTACTTATTTTTTATTGTATAATAATTTAAAGAAATAAATTCGATTTCTATTATAAACAATATAAACGATTTAGCCACGACTTAAACGTCAAAAATAATCATCTCTCATTTTATCTTTTGGACCCAGCCCCGAAAGTTACTCGTCACGTAACTCTTGTACTAAGGTAAAGTTTTCAAAGCCTTTGTTCAACTACTGATTGCAGATCTATCTATATATACTCGTAGCTACGTATGCTATATAGTATTGCGCTAGTTAGAAGCCTAATGATAGACGTTAGTTATGTAATCTGCATCACACAATAAGCTCTTACAATCCGCATAGTGAAGATAAATGCAATATAAGTACATAAAGAAGTGATAGAAATACTAAGTGTGCATTTAAAAATACCACCTAACGTGATGGTAAATTGTTTGCGACCATTTTATACCTAACTCAAACCACATTCAAACAACAAATACCTAGATGAATAGAAAACAGATAAAGGAAATCGTATCATGACATCTTTTCCCACACCGCAAACCATAAACTAGGCAAAACCCAATACATATAATGCAAACTGACTGATAACAATCAGACCACACCGCGTCCAAACGAGATCAAACGTCCAAAGAATATAATTAACCCATAGCGGAAATAATAGCTGTCCATTCTGTAACAACAGTCGTGCCAGTTATTGTAACGGCCAAAAAATTGCATGACGCGTCTGAGAAAGTAGGCCTGCCAATGACTTGCGCGGGCGCGGCTAGACAAACGCTAGACACCACTCGCACACCGCAATCTATATCTGACACTTTACATCTCTCCACTCCAGTATACATTGCTCTCTTTATAAACACAGCTTCCTGTTCCTGTAAACCAAACCAACGATGCATAACTAGCAAAGCGATAAGATACGATTGAAATATTGATTGACAGATTTCACAGTACCGGAACGACGTCAACTTTTTGTTCACGCAAAAAGTAAATTGTTATATGCTACTCAAGTCGACCACTTCGATTGGAGCAATAGATGTATTCATAAATAAATCAATTGAGAACATTAATTAGAAGAAGGTGATACAATTACTAAAGAGGCTAAATGCAGCCTGCGACTTCTCTTACATAAGATTTTCTTCTCTGTCTGTCGTTTGGTCTCGATGATGAATCAGTTTTGTTATGCTTCTTTGTATCTTTACTTTTAAAAAGTCTCTGAAATATGGCGAGAACTATATGTTTAAGTAGATATTTCCCAATCAAATAAAATGTTCAAGCTCACGAACCTTGTAAATCGGGCCTTAACAACATTATCGAAATACCATACTATTTATTACAGCTGCGACTACAAAATAAATTTACGCACTTTACACGTATTAATAAATAGTCGCAATATATACTAAATCTTAGAAAGCCGAGAAGCAATCAATAAAATATCGATGTTAAATGGGAGAAAATGCAGTAAGATTTAAGCCTATAGGCTTTGGGGTGTGCGCGTGCGCACAGCGGATCGTGTCGGCCGCCGCTCATGGGAAATGGGTCGAATACTTGCTCAACTAAAGCTTGTGACACAAGAGGCTTGTAGGTAATACGGTATGACATCGGAACATGTATTACATTTTTTTACGTAAAGTCTTGTATTTAAAATACTTTTTCCATTAAAAATTACTGAAACTAGGTATGTTACCTACATACATTGTAGATATGACGAGCCTAGTTTTAAGCACCACCGTATACTCCGTGGGATAGATGTTTGTCACAAATTTATTAATCGGCTAATACCCCACATATATGCTATTGTAATAAGGAGGAGAATATTCTTTTTTGGAAGCCTCCAAGCATGAAAACAAACAAAAACTAACATCTAGTACCATAATCCCCGAAGAGGTAGGCAGAATCAAAAAAGCAGCAGGCCCCTTTAACCACATTCAGCATTCATTCATTCATTCATTAAAAATTGGAAGGATGTAGGAGCCGCGGAAGGCCCAGGCTCACCTACCACGACCAGATTGATCGTGTATTAAAAGAAGGTGATGTTAGGAGTCATAAAAACCGTAGAGCTTGTATGACAAGGATTATGAATGTTGATGAGGCGCGTGAGGTGTGTAAGGATCGTGCCATATGGTGTTCGGTTCTCTCTGCCTACCCCGCTAGGGAAGTGGCGTTAAGTTTAGTAGTAGTAGTAGTAAAATTCCCTAAAAAGGCGATAAACAGTGACGCTAATATGATAATTGATTAAATATCAGAGATTTTAATCTTCCACCTTGTATTATAATTAGATAACACTACCGGGACTGAACTCGATAAACATTTTTAGTACTTACTGATGTGAACTCTGAAAATGTATGGACCATTTTCTACGCAGACATGTCAGTGGGCAAAAACTATTCTGTTATTCATTCGCGTTATAGTTCACGTCGCCGAGGCGCGGGAGTAGCATGCATTGCATATCGGTGTTGCGTCACGCTATAAGAGTGAACGCAACCCACCAGCAGCCGCGCTTATTAATTTTATACATGTCCCGCGTCTACTCAAACCTATACCGAGATAATTACTCAAACGTGTAAAAGGAAATTACACTGGCCGGTAGATACCTGATAATTAAACACAAGAGAGTAGGTACACAAGTGGATGGACAGTGTAGACTGTAGAGGAGGAAAGTAAATCGTTTACACCTTCGGGCATGATAACGCCGGAAAAGAAAGTGTTCTTACATAGTAATTTAAGCGCTTTGACAGGTAATCTTCATAATAATTTCCAAAGTCGAACAACTTAACAAGATTATATGTAGTGTTGTTTTTAAAGTAAAAAGAATAAAGATGTTTCTGGTAGACTCCTCTACGTGCCATGAAAAATCGGCGTCTATATATCCTTGATGCCATAGCATAAGCTGAGTGGTGATTATTACAGCAGCAATAATATAATAAATTATTATACAATATGATACACTGAATATGTTTTTTTTTGTTTATTTTCCTTAAATAGTTAATAAAGAATTATCATTTTATAGTCAGTTTTCTTTCTATTGCTGTTACGTCTCTAATTAACTTTGATATTAGATTTGGAAAGATTTGAAAAATTAACTAGATTTAAGATTTCAAGGTTTTGAGAGAGAAGAGAAGAGCTTTAAGTTATTATGACAGAATAGACGCCACCTGACTGTCAGGATGAATTTGCTCCTATTTAAGGCAACATTAGTGAAATGAACGACTAATATAAACTATTTAACACTGTACTTCGTAGTTATTAAGTTTACATTATATATAAGTTAAAACTGCTTGATTGCACAATACCATATTTTCCTCAATAAACATACTTTAATCGTGTTCTTGACATCATTCTAGAAACATTCTCAAGATCACAAGGCTCTATAAAAACTAAAAGGAAGCGAAGTGACCATAGCAAACTGAAGTCATTGACCGTACCGATTTACCGTGAAAGTTAACCCCAAATCGATTTTATAACACCAGACAACTGCGTCGAATCAATATAACATCAATTACAATAAATTCGCGATCTAAGATCCGATATAACCAGTGCTTAGTAGTACCTATAGTTTTATTAATCACATAAGCATTCGAAATTGTGCATGTTAACAGGTAATGTATAAACATAAATATGATTGATCGCTCCTAAAGTGCTCCTGAAAGGTGATAAAATGAAATGATTCTTAAAACGTATACAGTAAAGTTCAATTTTGCAGTTGAAAGCCTAGCTGTTTATCATAATACTTTCGCTGCTATGAATTTTAAATTAACTTTATCAACCGACGTTCTAAATTGTTTAGAACAAAGCGAGCTTTTTATAAACAAATAGTCATACCTAACATCATTAAAAATTAGGCACCTATGTACAATACAGTAATTAAATAAATAGGTACTTACTATTAGGCTTTTGTGACAAGACTCGCGGTATTTTTTAATTTGTCAGCGCCATAATTTTATTATCGCCTCACAGGAATCTGTTTGTGAGATAAAACAGATACATATTTTTAATCTAGGCTAATTTTCAGGATAAACAAATTTGATATTAGATTTGGGAAGCAATAACCAAATTTAAACGTGATTAAATAAAAAGACATCCAAAATTTGGGAAGATTTTGAGAGTATTACCAAATGATGACTTATTGCCTTCTGTCTAAATTCATAGCCGAATTCGAAACATTTGTTTTGTCTATATCAACATTTGCTGTCTATGAATGTGCCGTTTGCTAACAATATGAAGGACAAATTAGTGAGTTTTATTTTTACTTTAATTTGCTTTATTGTAAACAAAAATTGTTATAGTTTGTCTCTATTTCTTTCAAATACCGACAGTATTAGACTTAGGTGAAAAATACCTACTAAACATGTTTTTTTCATCTCTATATTATATGTGTTACTTTAATAACAAGATAAAAATACAGATAAGTATTTAAGTTAAATTCCATTAGGTAGGTACACTGAATGAAGCCCCACCAGATTATCCCTTTAGAATTGTAAGGAAATTGTAATATTTGTGATTGTTTCAATATAAATAAATCCGGTATTGCCTATATTTATACGGAAACACAAATAATAAAATCAGAGGAAAATGAATGAAGTCCAAATTAATTAATAGTTAATATAACCATAATTACATGTACATAGTACAAGCCTAAGCTCAACTATGAAAGAAATGTTTTATAACTATTAGTTAGAAAGTGCTTAGATAAGGAAACTATAAAAAAGTTTTCACTTTTCTCAACGCACATCAAGTTATGATGTCAACAATCAGCGAATCACATTTCTTACGATCAATATAATCCTCTCGATTTCTAATACAATTCGTACGACTCAGTGTTTCTTATTCGCTACAGAATTGTCGAGGCTCCTATAAAATGTCGTGTTACGCAATTCAAACCTTATTCGATTGGAAATAGAGATTATGTGTCGGCATTTCTTTGGGTGACAGAGATAGAGAAACAATCCTGTCGGCAAGTGACAAATGATTCAGAAAATCAGCACCGCGGGTGGTCTCAAATAGCAAGTGTGACTATTTGTCATAGAAATTTCGCGTAATCCCGATAGAAATTTCGCGAGGAGATGAGCATAAATAGTGTCTTATTCGTGACCATAATATTCATTATAACATTGCAGACTGAGCACCTATTCCAAAATTTAACGTCACCTTACACCGAAAGCTTAAATAAAGCGGGGAGACCAAGACTTAGGTTTTATTCGTTTTTGTTAGTGATGTTATGAAAGTAGGATTAACTAACTAACTAACTAAACTTCACGCCACTTCCCTATATTAGGATATACTCGTAAATTAATGATATACTTTTAAAGGTATGGTGTATTGCTGGCTCCTCTCCACGCGACCTATGCTGGTTCGAATCAAGCACGTGCTTTTGAGATTAAGTTCATGTCCAATTTTCGTCTCAATTGACTATGAGAGTGAAGGAATAGAGGGTGCATCTGTGTTTGCGCACACACTTATGCACTATATCTCCTGCGCATTTGTCTAATCCTCGTTGAGATTGGCCGCCGTGACCGATTTCGGTTAAGTAGGTGGATATCAAACTGACATGCAAGTTAATTTTGTCGAGGAACCTTACATTTTAAAGGTTTGAGTTTCGAGTAACTGGCAGAATACTCCTTTCTCCTGGGATTTTCACGACCATCCGTAAATGTCGTGTGTCTTACACGTCGTGATTCGCTTTCACTCACGTGAACAATAGACAAAATGTCGCTTGCCTATCTTAATTTCAGCTCAATAAAACAACGTTCTGATTCTAAGATTGGAGTAAATGTTTTTTTTTATAGCCATTCAAATTAACATTATCAGAATATCATCCATCTCATTTAATGATGTCTAATATCCATTTCATTTAATGTTAATAGGCGATGATGTCTATATTACATTATCCGGAATTATTTAATTTTAAATCCGGGATTTATTATGATGTAAGAATCAATCTTGGCCAAAATTAACACATTGACTAATTTTTACCACATTATCAAATATATTCTATGAAACTTACAAAATAAATTATTATTTCCTAGGGTTGTTAGACATATTTCATTTGGTAATTAAAACGTCAAGGTAAAACCTAAGTGAAACACATTTTGTAGTAGCTAACGTTCGTGTATGTTTGTCCTATATTGGAAACTAGCAGCGCCCCGCGGTTTTACCCGCATAATTCCCGTTCCTGTAGGAATATGGGGATAAAATATAGCTTATGTAACTTCCGGATAATGTAGCTTTCCAATGGTGAAAGAATTTTTGAAATTGGCACAGTAGTTTTTGAGTTTATTGATTACAAACATACACACAAACAAAAATACAAATCTTTCCTATTTTTATAATATTATTATAGATAAGAGCCTATCAATTTGGCTAAATGCCAGATATATCAGAACCTGTGACCGACAACGACAATCTATTTCATGAAAGAATTTATTGTATTTGAAGAAAACATATTAAAACATATTGTCTTGTAGGTATCATTAGTTGTAGTATGAGTCGCGTTAGTTTTTTGTGCTACAAGTCATTAAGCCCGCAAATTATAAAAACTATCTATGGTTTCAGTTATCAAGGTCAGCTAGACCCTCAAGTATAATGAATACATTATCCTTGAAATTATGAAAAAGACATAAACAAATCAAACAAACATGGTACTCTATATCAAAAACTCTTCGTTTTATTTTATTTCGTAGCAAAGTTGTTCCTCCTTTCCTATTTCAGCAATCTTCTATAGAACCGAGGATAGTTTTCTTTTCGCAGAGAAAACAAAGGTTAGATAACATAATAATCGTCACTTGATCTCTCCCGGCCGTAATTCAATAACGCCACATCAACTTCATCCGTACCATCGAAAATGACTTGATCATATTATTTAAGCAAAAAACGTTGGAACACTGCCAGTATCTTATAATCCATGGACCCTAAAATCTTTATTAACTTATACCATTTTAGTCCTTTGAGACTGTTGTTTCTTGATAACCAGAGGTCAGAATTAGGTAGTTATTTTATGTACTTACACTCATTTCATACAGCAAAAAGAAAGTGGATATGCCTCAAATCGCGAGATTAATTTTAAAGAGCAGAAAAAGTCCCGTGATTTATTAAATAAAAAAGTTATTTACTATTACACATTTTAAACCACTGCACGCGCGACGTTGTCAAACTTACATCAACGACATCGGATGACCGAAGTTGCAAAATCTGATTTAAAAAAGGCAAACTATAAGTATGAGACTAATAAAAAGTTTATGTTAATTATCTTTGTTTTCCTTATCTTAACTATGTCTGTAGTTTTTATTATAACTTATTTGTAATTTTGTTGGCCACACGCAATTGTCCATCAAAAATCCCGGGAAGATCCATATAATTATCAACATTTCGATGCAAGTACATAAATAACTCTACCTAATTCCGGTGATGACTTTGATTTTTTTACATTTTTAATGGCAGAAATAAGAAGGCAAACGCTGTCTGTACTTTTACATGAGATATTTTGTCCGCAGACATATTATTCAAATGTATAGTTTGTCTGTTTTCCCAAAGGCTACGACTGTAATAACCAAACATGCTTAATGTATCACTTTATTATTGGCCTCCGACTAAAAACGGTGAGTGACTCTAGGAAGAAGACTAATGCTGTTTGCAGACATCCCATGTACTTTTAACAGAGGATAATTTGTCCGCGCTTTACCGTCGATGCTCGGCTCGGCAGCGATGGCGCGCGTGTCTGGTAACCCGATGACTGGTGGCGGGCTCCGTGTCGGGTGTCGTTCCGCACCGACAGGCGCCGACGTCTTGACCTGGCTGCCCGGTGTGAACGGAACTACTAACGCCTGGCCACACACTAGCTTTATTAGTCGACGCGTTTAATCTAGGCAGACAAATACAATAGGGATGTTGACTGGCTAGTCAATTGAGATACTTTTTAAGAGCTGTCAAAACGAAATCACTTCATAGATTTTGTATGGGCTTGTCAACGTGTGACGTCACTAGTTTGTATAGTCAACTGACTTAGTATTAAGCAGTTTTTGTAAAATTAAAAATCTTAGACTCAATATAATTGAAAATCAATAAGGCTTAACAGCATACTACGATACTTTCTTTTTCAGAATTGATATTTCAAAATTAAATATAAATGGTGTCAACATCCCAATTGAAGTGTCTGGGTTATTCCACTATTAATGGGGAAATGCATTGAGGATTTGTGAAAAATCCGTCTGCAAAATAGCAGCCTAATATAGAATTCATATCAAAGTATAAACGTTAGATACGTCAAATAAAAAACAATTTGTAAAGTTTTAGTCTGTCTGTCCGTTTGTTCTGGATAATCTCCGAAATGGTTGAACTGATTATGGCGAGAATTCAACTGGACCACTAGGACTAACCAGTATCTTAGGCACTTAAAGGACAGGACTTAAATTCCACCCAAACGAAGTGGCAAGCTACGGCTAGTACCAAATACAACATTTCAAAATACCAAAAGTACCCAAGTAGATTTTGTGACTTGCAAAGAATGTATGTAGGTACTGTGTACTTGCCTAAACCACATAATTAGACAGCCTACTTGTGTTAAACCAAATAAAGATCAAAGGATAACGTGCTAACTACGTAACCGTAGTCGCATGACATATAATCACATTAAATCGTTCATAATAAACAATTCATTTTAGCGGATTATTAATTTATATACAATAATTAGGAATATACCGGTGTTGTCGCCCCTTATGCTTTATGGTTCATATCACAGCATTATAAACATGTGCTAATGCTATGATATATTCGTGTATATGCATAAGTACCTGCTCTGGTGCATAGAGCAAGATAGCACATTAGGTTAGAATAAATATGCGCCTCAATTGCAATGCAACTCCGGCTGAGAACGGGACATAGGAAGGTAATGGAAGTATTCTTGTGCTAATCTACCTAATTACTGAACAGACCACCCCAAGCAAAACACGACCAAACATTTTATTCACCGAAAGATTACAGTCAGTAATAAGATACCTAAATTAAAATTCAATCAACATCATTTATATCTCATCAAAAAATCCTTAGCTCACTTTCCGTTCAGGTTTAATATAACTGTGACTCATATTTAAATGACAGCCTTGCACCAAAATTATTCGCGATTATCATGACACGGAGTTGTCTCTGCGAAATGTCAATGGCAGATGCAAAAAAGTGCATGATCGACTTTCCTTATTTGTTAAGATGTATCGCCGAATGTCTTGAGTATTGTAAAAACCTCGTGGTTAATCGCACAGAGGATAACCTTCACTGATTTCTTCCGAAGTTTTCGTATAATCAGAAACTTGTATAAAAATATTAAACAGGTTATCTTGACTGGCGCTTAATTACAATTTTTTTTATTTTTATTTGGAGAAGTCCCGACACTGGAGCAGACTATCTAACTAACCTTTAGTGAACTACAATATATTTTAAATGTGGAAAAATCCCTTTCATGATTCCAATTAGTTCATGCTATCATTATCCATGTTTTAATAATGAGTGGCGCATTGTGGTTTTTTTATCAACGTGGAATTTTCAAAACATGGTCGGAAATCTCTAGATGAATCATGTTCATCTGCACCAGCAAAAACAGTCGTAGTTTCACCTAGTATCAACTGTATTTGTATGTTAATAACATTTAAATTTATTTATTAAATAACAGCAGACAGAACTCTTTTTTTAACCGACTTCAAAAAAGGAGGAGGTTCTCAACTCGACTGTTTTTTTTTTATTTCTTTTCAGTGCTTTATTACTTGTTGCCTTATAAGTATCGATAACTATCATTATAATTGCTTTCATTACATCAAGTAACAGACAACAAAAAAGCTACTACATACATTTTCTGCCTGGCAATTTAACACTAAACACGTCTCTAAAATGATTGCATAATCAGGTCTTTCTTTTTGTATCGTGCCTAAAACTAACCGACCGTTGAACTCAACCGTCACAAAACATTGTTTGAATCTTTATTTCGACTTATAGTCTCTACGGTGGCTTATTTGATGACTGCAATATTAAAACATGTTTTGATCACAAAGAGACAGAAATTCTGGACCACCAAAAATCTGTTGAGTATACGCATACTGTATAACTATGAACGAACATTATGTCACCATCACTCACATCATCGAGAGGTCAGACTGACGCAAGCATTCTTTCAGTACAACGATGAATGAATTTTTATTAAAAAATAATAAGCAATTTCGACGTCCTTTTAAAATCTGTTGATAACAGACGCACATTCACTTAAGACTTGCCAGTGATAAATGGTTGTTATATAAGTAAACTTAATGAGCTCCTTAACAGCAAACGCAAGGGCCTCAATTCAAAAACGTGAAAAATTTGTTTCATGTGCATTTTCTTTATTGAAATATAGCCCGTATGTCTATCATTATAACATTCATATGTCATAACCATCACAATATGTGAGTTTATTCATTAATACATAATTATGTAGGTTAAAAGGTCAGACTTACCGAGATTACTCAGGGGCGTAAACCGATATATAACAATAATTAAAAATATGGCATGTCGTTGAGATAAAGTATATAAAATTAAACGATAGTCTTTATAGCTTTCATTTATTTTTATACACATTGCTAGTTGTAACAGATATCTGAGTCAACAGATATTTAATTATTAGTCACATACCTACATGCAACCTGTTAGTGGCATGGAAACATCAAATAGCGAAGAACATTGTAGAGAAATCCTTCTTATCAATATTGTTATGTTGACAGAAGTTTTTATGTAGGTACCCACCCGATTTGACAAGATAACCATTTATAAGGTTATTATCTTACTTTGGCACGCTCGCAGATCGTGTATAGTTAAAAAATATTATCATTAGACTTGTTATGATGTGTGGGTCACACTATCCTTAGAAAAGATATATGTATTTATGAGCAAATAACATTTTGGTTAACAAGTTGGATAATGAATAGATACTAACCCTTTGTTTGTATGTTTGTATTATCTGTGGTAGCTCTATATTAATTGTCATTGGTCATAATTGTCTCTGTTCGTTTTTGCCGCCTTTTTAATATACACGTTTTACTTGCCACCTTTACTGTTTTATTCCTAAAATAACCATAATTCTAAAAATATTTTATCAGAAATTTTTAAGTCTCTAGATAATAATTATGGTAAAATGTCTTAAAACTAAGCAATTTTTTTCTCATAAATGACACTACTTCACTAAATTACAAGTTCATTTGTGACATATTATAAATGGATTCCTAATTCGTCACATAAAACATGGCTGAGTCAAAAACATTTTTTGTTTCTGCCACCATTCCAAAAAACGCCGAATATCCTTCCTTTGTCTTCAACCGACATCCTTTAAACATATGACGTATAAACAAATTTTAATACGAACAATAGAAAAATGGACCATACACAGTATCACATTCGTCTCTCTTATATGTTTAACATTAGAGTTGAAATTGGCCGTGTATGATGATTTATAAGATTACTGTATGCAGAAAGGAACAATTGTAATTGTAATAAGACCACATGTGCGAATGCAGTGGGAATTGGGGACACGTGCGGACAACATGTGCGCGTCCGCACGGACAAACTGCACTTGTTTGTCTTATCTTGAAGTAGTTACGACCCTTTTCGTCTTTATACAGGACTGGCCTAGTTTTATGACTTTAAAGCAATTGATAAGACCTTTATTTTCTATTAGCCACTCTGGACCATATATGCAGGGCCCACAAGTGCCTTATAGAGTACTAACCTTTAAATGATAAATTTATTTTGCTCAAAATAAACCATAAATAAAAATCTTTTCTGTTCATCCATATTTTTTAATTTATTTCACCAGAGGACATTTATATTGTTGTTTTTATGATTGAAATTAATATCGTATACTATATAAAAAAAATATCATTACAAGGTAAAGTCAATGGTCATTGTCACATTTATTAAAAACTTCCCGTTGAATAAAAGTATAATATACCACGAGACAAGCAAGTACTAACACTTACTTTTAACAAGGTTATTACTGAAATTACCTCCTATTACAACGGGTACATTAGACTCTTAGATGTATCGCAGATAAGACTGTTAGCTCCTGTTAGGTCTAACTAGCAAATTGAAATTTTAAACTCGAGGGAGCGGTTTAACGGTAAATGCCCTGAAGGTTTATCCCGTTGCGGTGATTAGTTCTGCCTTGGTTGGAACTGAATTGCATCTACTCTTATTGCCTCAACATTAAGGGTCAAATTCGAATCCCATACCGTTAGACTTCGGCGATTGTGCAAACTGACCGCGAAAGTTGTCCATTTAGCAGGCTGACTGCTTTTTCATAAATAAAGCTTGATTGATGGGAGGTCTCAGTTAGATGCTCCATCAAGTCACCAGAGAAAGGCAAGGAAAGTGATTTTGTAATGAAACCAATGTTTAGCGCAAGCACGGCGAAAGTGTACGCCGACGATACAAAGGATTTAATAACAGTGAGGCGAGTAGACCTTAATCCTTAGACAATGTAAGGTGCGAGTTCCAATTTACGCTAGTGACATGGCGCTTTGACGAGAATATACCGCAACACAAACAAAGGCATTCCGGCAACAGCACCAACTCTCCCACACACATAAAAAGTACATATCCTTTTTAAATGTTGATGCGCAAGATATTGATAGACTAAAATAGTCTTACAAGTATTACTTTGTTGTTATTCACCAATTATTTCGCAGATAAAAATGTATGAAACATTTACCAGGGAAAGGAATGACAGCTTATAAGCTCGACAAATATTTATAAATATTAAAATATATTTAGCTATTACTATAAAGGACACCCAGCCTCGTAATAGTTATGCATTCAAGGCTGCAGTAAATTACCTATATTTGATTACGGAAGTAAGGGCTATAATATAAAATATTTATATTTATACAGTGTCAGTATTAATCATTTTAAGGAGCCTTTTTTACGTAGTTTTCCACATTTTGGTTGAACTCATTTTAATCAAAATGTGGGTTTTTTTCTATATAAGACAACCATAATAAACGTTGGAAACTGCTTCTTTACTGATATCTTCTCTGTACTATATACGCGATCCTTGCTAATGAACTTGCGCTCGCGCAGCGCTTCATCGGCCTGATCAGTTTTAATCTAGCTGGGAATTTAGATAATTAGTCTTGTTTATGTAAAAATCGAAAGCCGGACCATCTGTTTTAATCACCATCCTCCGATGGTAAAAATAACATTTATTAATATTAGACTTAGACATTACATCATTACATAAGTATTACACAAGGACAAGTTATTATGTGAAACTAAATTAACTTTTGCAAATTGTGGTGTAGTTATTTAAAAGTGCGCCTAAGGGTGAAAGGGTCTGGTTTAATTTCCAATTAAAATATTCAGTAAAATGGTCCTCTCAATTCTAAAACCAATGTTACGTATAGACTTATACTAAATAGCGTATATAAATAGACTATCTATATACGCTAGACCGTCTATGTTTATATACGGTATACCTACCAAGCTGGAAAACTAACAATCTGTAATTGTACAGAACTGTTACTTCTTAATACAGACACCATCATCATCATTCGCTTACACTCGTCCACAGCTGCATAAAAACCCTCCTAATAAATGCCCTTGGGTCCAGTCTTTAGTTTTGCTCATCCGTTCAAAAATATAGATATCTATTTACTTTTAGTAAATATTATAGATATCTATATTTTTACCTTTATTTATTGAAACGAAAAACTCCAATAACAGACTGAGAGTCAATTCTTCAATCCGTGAGTTACAAAACGCATAAAAGTTTCAATATATTTCCGAGTACTCGGATCAAAATAAGGAAAACATAAAAGTCTAACCCGTTACTTTATTATTATCATCCAGTGAAATACATTTTCTACGGGCGTTATACGACGCAGTATTATAAATTTTACTATCTACTTAAGCATACTGTTTAGTTATTCGACGGCATTTGGACCAATACATCACTATTCGACGTATTTGAGGTAATATCTTTGCCTTAGTATCGTAACGAGACGGAGAAACAAATAAATAACGTTTTTATTTGTTACCAGTACAGTTTATCTCGGTGGAAATAACACTTTTTTTTTAGTAATATAGTTTTAAGTGATTGTGGAAAGATTTACCGCCTACTGAGGCGGCATTGTTAATAAAAAAACAGACTATCTCAACATATCTATGATGTTGGCCCACTAATAATTAATATCGATTATTAAGGATCCCAAAAACGTCATTAGGTCTGATAATAATCAGCTGGAAGATCCGAAGTGTTAGTTGTATATACACCAAGGTAGGAGAATCTACATATACAGGCTCTTCTGAAAGTTGATGATCCGTTATTTGAAGTTTATCTAAACATGTTTGCAATCTCCTTAGGGTCTACTGAATTTTTGCAGCTGTCAATTTGGGAAACATATAATAACAATGTACATACTAGCTTTGACCTGCGTGGAATATAAACCAGCCGGACGATCAAGACGCCAGAAACCTGGCATAAATATGTTTTGTATGGTCATTGTAACCTCAATTGTTGGCATTATGGCAACATATGAATCACATTCGCAATTTTCTATTCTATAATTACTTCTAGTCCATAACCTCTTCGTTGTGTAAAATTAGGTATTACCAAGCCTATTTAAAATATAATTAAAGAACTGCCATCCTACATACTCTGCATTAGAATTGAAATTAGCTACAAATAAAACATAAAAGAAAAAGAACCATCTTCACGCCAAACTTCTCAAACGTCGAAATGTCCTTAATCCCATAATGTGTATTAAGAAGACAGATAGCTGGGCACCTCTACTACTATCCTTTGGAATGTTAATGGTGCATTTATCATAGGCTAATACATTCTGTATCTCGTCTCCAAAAGTCCTCTTAACCCTTTGAACATAAAGGTCATTTTTAGTAAACGACACAATTCCAAAATATACGTGAGCACCTGTGTTGGGATCCTCAATATCAACATTTTAATACTTGAAATTAATTTAAATTTATGACACTTCGGACGTTACCTTTTACTGAACACTTACTTGAACTGATTTTGTTACTTTTTATTTGGTAACTCTTGGTTTCATCCCAAATATGTTGATAACAGGATATATCGTTGTTGATGTAGGTAAACAACATTATGCATTGACGTGTGATTTTAATGACATCAATTAATGTACAACCGTTATATAGATGTTTCTAAAAGAGAAACTTAAAGCAGATATTAATTAAAATTCATATCTAATGGACGTAATATGGTTAGAAAAAAGCTAAACATCTAATGAAAGTAGTAGCTTACGATATTAAAGAATATTTTGCAACAAATCTTCAAAGCATACTTACGTTGACAGAGATAAAATAAGTCATTGTTTATAATGTTATTAATGCAAAAACGATTTAAGCGAACATTTTGCAAATAAATATTGCAATTAATCATAATAATTTGCTACATCCTTAATTGCTTCACCACTTCAATAAAAAGTGGCCCACAAATTAATCTACGACTTCATTACATATCAGTGTAGTATTTGCCTGCTTATTAGCAGAAATTACAAGTTTTTTTTTTTAGATTTTCTAACAGCGCAAATGTTTAATTGTTTATAGGTAATAGTTGTAGCTAAATATGTATAATTATCATTAAGTACCTAATAACAAAATTGTTTAGCTATTATTTATTGCTTAGCTATATCCTGAACAGTAGTTTTGATATTCAAATAAATTAAATTCAGTCCAATTATAATAAGCATTAATAAAAGCTTGATTTCATGGAGTGAACCATGAAATCAAGCTTTTATTAATAAGCCACCATTAATTAACTGTTACATTCATATGCACTTATGTTTTCGTAATGCACATAAACAAATGCAGTTTACTCGCTATCGGTTTATTCTCCAACATTCGCTCGGCAATTTACTGTGAAAGTTGCCATTGGCCACGGAGTTAATCTAATTAATTATATCAATTTACCAGTCAGACCTTCAAGCTTACCTCCGACGACTTAATCGCAGTGGGTACGGCGTGTTGTGTCTGCGCAAGTGGCCATCAGGAGTCATTAGTACCACACGCTGTCACTAGACGATGGGCAGATGAATGGAGTGGTGCGAGATGGAAACGCGAGCGATTCTGAAACGCGAGTAGAATTGGCAGCTGCAGTACCTTCCTGAATAGAGAAGAGAACACCTAATATGATAGTTTTTAAATCCAAAAAAGGATTTATTCTACTAACTCAAAGGTAAATAAAACAACTCGTAACAAACCTGCTAATTTAGACAACTAAGCAGGTACGTAGCTATTAGCCGATTTGGCAAATTTGTGAACAAGGAATGAAAGAGGAAGAAGATTCTTCCAGAAATCATCGAAAGCTATAGGTAAATATATTATTAAGTGACTTTGGAATGATAGCCACCACTCATTTAATAATTAATAGTAAATATATAAAGTCTCTGTAAACATATATGTAGTTGTAAAGCTTAAAGAAAAGCACGCTAAAAAACTCTGCACATTAAAAAGTTATAATCTAGAGGTTATAGAACTGAACAGCTGAAAAATATTACACAATATAATATAGATCGTAAATCAAATGAAGAAGTTATAGTAATGTAAACGTGTACACAATCTGATCATCATGTTTGTCTAGTAAGATACGATTAGTTGTACATTTCCAAAAAAGTCCTTTGAGTTAGTATCCTTAATATTCCGTTATATGATTTTGTAGACAAAATCGCTTTAAAATGCGCCACCTATAACCTCTTAACCTCTTAAAGAGAATCGCATTCTAATCGCTATTACGCCAAATGAATGGAACATAAAGATGTTACCGGACTCAGGCGAAACAGGTTTCAATGAGTAAATTAACAATTTTGATTAATGCACTTACATCAGTTAGCACATTCTCTAACAACTCAAAATAGAATATACATTTATTTCATAAAGATATTTTTGTGATGGAAAATTGCAAATTCTATTAGGTAAATATGTTGGTATGTAGGACGCGTCGTGTCCCGCCTGTTCGGCTACTATCTCTCTAATCAAGATGAACTATTTAAATACATAATAAATTCTTATATACTAAACACAAAACATGTATAAATATATGGTAGGAGTTTTAATTTTTTTGGCCGAAGGCAGCCTTTACTACCTACCGGGCTGGCGGGGGAGCGGGAAGCTCTCACCCCTAAGAGTTTAGGCAACTGCCTAAGGGCGCTCCCTACGGGGCTCGAACCTCGGCTCTGGACGCACGGGCGACTTGGAAGTGTTGGGCTGTGTCGCGAGCTGCTGAGCCGACGTCATGGCTAACGTGATTGCGTCGTCGGGGTCTAGGAGAACGTTCCTAGGTCGACGTTTTCTATGGGTTACTACGGGAGGGGGATATGAGAAGAGAATGTCCATAAACTAACTTTTATATTCACACTTATTAATTGGTATACATATCTAAGGAAATCGCTTTACAAGCGCAATTAAACTGTATAAGCAATTACTACAGAATGCAATATCTAAAGTATCGAATTACGTCATAACAGGTGCGTGGCTTTATTTCGAGTTTTTATATATTCTCTGCTTTATTCGTTATGTAAATCTAGTTCAGTTAAAATTTCATGAAAACTTCAAATATCTTATGCCACCTATTGCGTGGATTGTTTTGAATGTTCCACTTCACCAAAATGTTATTCTGGTGATTGTAACTCAATTACTTATTACTTCTCAAATACTCAATACTCATTAATACGGATAAATTAAATCAGATTGTATTTAATGATATATTGGAATAGAAATTAACTTTTCTTGCACCATAGAAGAATCTTCGTAGGAGTCCGACAAGGCACCAGTCTAGAGTCATAACATTTAGTAACGGTCAATGCTAGCAAATCGCGCGGGCAGTACTCACCCTGTTTTACATCGGCAGTTAATAAATAAATATCTAAAAAAATATCACAACAAATCGAGTACAACAGCAGTTGTGTACACCATTAGCTTTAAATTAAAATGTAAAACAAAAACGGTATTTATGTGTGATTCATTTATTTCGCAGCTAATGTATTTCATGAACATTTTATTGTTATATCAGAATAGAAATTGATCATAACATTATGTCTAGCAAATTAATATTAAAATGCTATATAAAATGTATAAACAACATAACTTCTTAATCGACATTATATTTGAACAACAACTTTAATAGAACAGTTTGTTAATATTATGGTTTTATAACAAGTAAGAAACTAATTTGATTAAACTGACACCACTAACCATGTAAAAAGGAGACGGGTACGTAACAAGTCAGTAGACTTGTTATATATCACACAGAACTCTAAAAGCTGACCAATTTCATAATACAGATGCCGCGGCCGATCTAATCCAACGCAAGTAAATCCGGCGCAAAGGACCGCTACAGTAAGCGTGCGCGGGCGCAGGCGGTATCGAGTGGCGCGACCGACGGAAACATCCAGCCCGGCATAATTATGTCATTCGGGCAAAGGGTTGCCGGTCGACCAGTTTAAAGGCTCAAATAGACGACCGATGTTGGAGTCAGGGTACTGACGAGCCAAATGGTTTGATACCTTAAATGATCGGTGATTATTGTTCTCTTGTGACAGGTGATCTGTAATGCACAATTAGCGGGTCTGCTACGCATCAAATCCAATGGTCTTGTATTACAAGACTTGCCTAATAAGTTTGCTTTGCAATCCACATTTCTTGCATCGCCAACTAGTCGCAATTAGAATAAAGTACTCGAAGTCAACATGTGCCATTATTGTACAAAAAAAATCTTAAAACGTACAGTGTGTTCAATTTACAAATATGTTGAGTGACTTAATCTCTTTTAATTATTCGGAAGCATGATCTTTATTTTTATGTCTATCATATATGCGTCACATATCATCACGCCCGCAATCCCCGAAGAATTAAGCTGTACTAATAAAAAAAATATAGAATAATGTTTGACTGGCCCGTTGGTCGAGTGGTCAGAGACCCTGACCACGAAACCAAGGGTCGCGGGTTCGAATCCCGCTAGGGGCAAATATTTCGTGTGATGAACATGGATATTTGTACTCGAGTCATGGATGTTTATAAACGTATTTAGGTACGTCTATCCGTTCACCTAGTAGCCATAGCACAAGCTTATAAGCTTAGTTTGAGACTAGGGAATTGGTGTGTCAGTCTAAAGAATTTATTTATTTATTTATAAAAGTGTCAAGAGATGTTTCCGAATATACTATAAATGTGAATTCAAAGTGATAGCAAATTCTTTCGTTAAAAACGTCTCACACAATGCCTAACCTTTTTTGTACATCAAGCTTCAGTTAGAAATGACTGTAAGTAGATCACTAAACGTCGATAGCTAATCTTTAGCCAGCGGTACAAGCAATAACGCTATATCCGAGAGTAATGGCAAAATGATACCTTTTTTTGCAATAAAATCATTTAGGTCCGTCCCTAAGAAACAGGTTCACCAACCCGTTTATCGCCAGCTAACTGTACCGGGTGTACAAAATGGTGTATCCAGGCACAACCAGTTACGGCGCAAGTGAATGTCAACTAGTCTGCATATGAAGCCTAGATTATAATAGTAGTGTCATAGGTCACACACAGCTCGGCACGACGCACCGTACACATTGCGAAATGTTTTAAATTTGAAAGTGCATTCACATCAGTGTATTTTTAGTCTCTGTAGGTCTGAGACTTAAAAATAACACGCTGATTGTTTTTCTGGCTTAGCATGTTACAAGCGATTAATGGTTTATTGGTTAATGGATTTGTGATTATGTTGGCAACGAGCTAGCGACTTGTAACTCACAATCTTTTAATGCCTAATCTTATAATTGTGCACAGATTTTTGCAAAATATTGGTCGGCCAAGATGGGTTAATTTAATTTGAATTGTAGTTTTACTAAATTTGCAACGATAGTAGATTCAAATTTGCGTTTAAATTATCAAAGTTATGACATATTTATTTTGCGTATTTATTTAATATCAGACTACATCACATACATTGATCTTACTCCGAGATAAGTAGCTTAAGTACTTGTGTTACGGATATCAGAATCAACAGTGGTATTACAAATAGATACTTAAATATATTGAATATTAACACCCACAGAAAAAACACAAGTATTCATCACACGAATGTTTGTCCTGGGTGGGGATCGAACCCACAACTCTTGGCGCATGGGGCAGGGTCACTGCCGAATGCGCCATCGAGCCAGTCGAAGTATGGCTAATGGAATCATCGTTAAAAAACTAAGCCATAGATTTATTATTCTTGCTTCAACGAATATATAATAAGTTCAGTAGAAAGGTACCTCGCTTTATTAAACGTGTATAGCTGATTACGTATTTTGCTGTACTAATTGTCGATATCAACAAACAGACAAACCATCATTAACAACTCTTAATCATCATATTTTAAAACCGAGCCCGTATCACTACTAAATATCTTACAGTACGGGCAGCTAGCCAAAAATTGTTCCAACGTCAACAAGTACATACAAAAGCGACATTCCTATCAAAGCTATCGCGAAGGGCACGACACACTTCTGTATGCACAATGTACAGCACCGACGCCTGTTGCAACCACTACGAGTTATGGCTTCTATCAAGAAAACTCAAGCTTATCCTGGATATACCAGACTACAATATGACGAATATAACAGTATACCGAAGTGACAATAGACAATTTCATGTCCGGATATAAGTGTAGTGACAGCTAGCTCGTCATCCGCAAGACCACAAACACAATTAGCCTTTTAAGACTTGCTAGATAAGGAACGGTCTGGAGTCTAATTCCATCACAATAAAGCTTTTTGTAGATATTCTTGATTCGCCAATTGGCTTTTTGGTTTTAAATTTAGGGTTGCCATCTCCAAAATTTGGCAACCAGGACAAAACGCGTGAAAACCCCGGATTTTAGAGCCCAGAACCCGGACATATCAACAGATTTTTTTAAACATAGTCAGTGTAATAAAATACAGTTGAAAATGATCATGAATTTAGCGGGTCGGTTAGTCGGTTGATTCGGCGTGCGGGCACAGTGATAGTGTCGGGGTGGCCCAAGACTTTACATTTTTAAACCTGGACTACAAATGAAGCCCTGCCCGGACGCTTCCCGGATGCCCTCTAAACTAGGACAAATCCGGGGAAACCCGGACGGATGGCAACCCTAGTTTTAATCAATGACTCGAAAATATTCACCATATTTTAGTCCTGAAGATATCCAGTACTATAATGTGGTGAATATATTTTCGAATACATTATAGTACATTATACTGAAGATGTTCAGTACTATAATGTGGTAGACTCTCAAAATACGTTTTTATTGTAGTAACAAAATACAGTGGATTCTTGAATAGTATAACATTTTTGAAGCATCGGCAATAAACTTACTTCACTGAATTTACTGAAGGTCAGTTATAATGAAACTAACTGCATATATTGTGCATTAGTCAACCTTCTTACAAAAAAAAACGTACTTAGTTTTAAACCCACTCTAAAGAATAGCCGAACAATGTGTAGCCTGATGACAATGACACACATTTTAAAACTATTGGTGATAATATAGTGAGCCAAGACTCTTCTCGTTCGTTGTAAAAAAGCCGATTCTGTCCAAATATTGGACTACCTATGGATGTATCTCAACCATTTCATCATCGCCGAGTTCACCAAACTTCCCTAATTTCTCGGAATGATATAATTTAGGTCGTAATTATCGCCATTCAATGGACCCCATACATGATACGCTGCATGAGTCATATTGCACACAATACTCGTCACGGGCTACCGCTCAGATACCAGGTCGTCAACCCTGTGAGAACTTCATTTGGACGATCCTATGACTTATAAAAATCTCCGAAAAATAAACTATTCCGAATTTAGTCCCATGTTGGTCTGGGACTTCAAAAGAATGTACATACCATATGTGCTTATGTTGTAAAAGGCGACCAATGGTGTACAGGGTGTTGGGTATGTGATTGTATAGGCGTCTAGGTTGCCACTTGTCACTACCGTTTCACAATTTTCTATCTGACCCATCCTAATTAATTTTTTGGCCAAAAATGGTTAAAGAGGCTTATTGCTAGACTGGCCCGTTGGTCGAGTGGTCAGAGACCCTGGCCACGAATCTAAGGGTCGCGGGTTCGAATCCCGCTTGGGGCAAATATTTCGTGTGATGAACATGGATATTTGTACTCGAGTCATGGATGTTTATAAACGTATTTAAGTATGTCTATCCATTCATCTAGTATCAATAGCACAAGCTTATGAGCTTAGTTTGGGAATAGGGAATTGGTGTGCCAGTCTGAAGAATTTATTTATTTATTTATTATTGCTTCTTTACCTGTATCTACTCTTTTAGGGATCTCGGGCGTAATCCGTGATAATAGTTACATATGCAGGTATGTTCTACATTATATTGTATGTAAATTGCTTACAGACAGATGTAAACTTACCTTTAAGTCTGTGCAACTAAACTGCAAATAAGTCTACAATGCTTTTAATTTAGACTTCATGGAATCCATCTGTTTTCGAGTTTTTTCCTTATTATTCTCATTTCCTTCGAAAGACATAATATAGTATACCTACTTGATAAATTGTTAATCAAATATGTAAAACCTAAAACAGTTATCGCGGTTTATATGGTTCCCGTAACTTTGTGGTTTTTCCTCAAAGGCCTTCCACAACTTTTATTGTGAAGTCATGTTTTCAAGTATAGTTAACATTTACACACACACACACACACATGTCAATAAAATTAATATCATAAGTATAATACTACTAGTAGTAGTATTTACCTACTTCAAGTTAACTCACGGAGGGGGATTCAGTTAAATCAAGACTAAACGGTTATCAAAACAAAATAGATGTGAAAAATTGTGGTAAACGAGTCGCCAGTGGTAAGATCGTTTCCTACGTAATCAAAAAACACTAATGGTGATTAGTCGCCTTTTATTTAATATTCAGATTTGTAAAATCCTGAAATAACTACATATTTGGGTTCGTCGCCTACATTTTCACATATACCCAATACAGAATAAGTCGCTTTTTAGTATTAAAATTTCAAAATCCAAAAACAACTACATACTCAGATTTATGCAACGTCTGTGTTGAGTTGATTTTGTAAGCGAAATGCACTACAATACAAAATACAATGCAATAACCATCGGGCACACGGCCAATGACGAGATGCATTCTCTACCGGCAACGGCACTTTTTGATAAAAATATTGTCACTCATTGTGCAACGTTATGCCGTATCAAAAAAGTACAAGGAACATTTTGAGACCTAGGTTTAGCGAAACGTGACCGTATCATGATTCTATTCAATAAACTCATTGTCAATATATATATATTTATATAATATTATTGCTTTTTCTTTCCGTTACCCATTTTTTATGCAGACGGAAAAGCCGTTCGAAGCAAGCATATCCGGCATATGCTATCTAAACCTAGTTTGTACGCGATAAGCATTTAATAACGAAGCTTATCAGAACGCACTTCCCATAAATCTGCTCCAATACGGTACCGATAGCGAGAAACAAGGCGATCTAGTTCATTTACAACACTGCACTGATTATGACTCACATACCACATCGGTAAGAAATTATACACTGTATTTATTACAGACCTCCTTGGATAGCACGGGGCCAATTTATTTATTAAGGAGATCGCTGACATAGGAACGCGTAGGTACGCCACACGCGTTCCAGCCTATTTTCAATTCTTAAGGTCAATCAATGTTCAAAGAGATCATCAGATCAGAAGCTTGCATGGATGATTGATAAGACGATTATCTTTCGTATTAGTCTTGAACTTTATGAAAATGACGTAACGGTGTAGAAAACTCTTAATAATGAAACTTAGCGAAGCAATAAAGAAGCTCTTAGAACCCACTAGATTTGGACCTGACTACGCTTAAAACCAGCTACTACATGGAAATTGAGATAAATCTCCCAATAAGTATACTAAACAGCCGTGTTTTGTTAATGAAACTTTCAATAAGTCTCCCAAAGAAATTGGCTGACATTAAACCGAGCTATGAAGGCGTGATGATATATTATGTATGTAAACAACAAAAAATTTTACTACAGTATATCACATTAAAAAAAAAACCTTTTTTATTTCCATTTACGTGAAAATAACATATAGGCTGTTTAATTCGATGTCATACTCATAATGAATGGCGCTGGGCGAGACTCACTTAAGATGACTTGAAACCTTTAAATAAATTGCATGAGTATTAGTCTTCGACACAATACGAGTATATCCACTAACTTGCAAAGGCGGTTTACCTACTCTTGAAGCTACAAAATAACCTAAACCCGACTACAGACTCAACCTTTGACTGTTAACCTTAAACTTCCCGCCAACTAGATCATCGTTTTAAAGGTAATTGGGTAAGCATTTTTCCTCCTTAAATATATTGCGATTGTAAATAAAACACATTCGCGGTAACAGTTGAAGGGCAAATGCAATGCGTGTGAGTCAACGCGGTTGAGGCTAGCGAACAACGAACCTCTATGCGCAGGAGCAGGACGTTAGTCACGCTGATAACGCTATCGGGTGTCACTTTCCCGAATTGAATTTTTTCGAACGCCTGCTATGCAATTGTCACAATAGAGATTGTAACAGTGAGACTCCTGTCAAACTCAAAAGCTTTTTGCTTCCCCGGTTTGAGAATAACTCGCCTAGCTACAATAGCAACGTTACTTTGACTCAATATCTAGATTCGGCACGTACAATTCCGATTATTGAAATAATTATGACATTAAAATTTTGTGACGTTTCTATGCCCAGTTACTGTGAACTAGAAATTAGTGTCAAAAATGTAATTGTTACCAATATAAATAAATTTCTCGATTCTTGATATTGTACTTGCAGAGCTTGTAAATAATAAAGAATAATGACAAAGACATATTCACAATCTAAATGTTATCTCTGTTAATCTCATCATGTTGACTACGTGTTAGTTCAGGTAATGGCCTTTAGTTCAAAGTTCAACAGGCAAAATAATTTTATTATTATTTCGAAAGTGATTGAGGTGTTTATGTGGGGCAAAGTCATAAATAGTGCTAAAACCATGACATTAGACTAAATTATGTTTCTTTTGAATAATTTTGATTTCGAAGTCCATTATGGTCCCGATAGCTATATCAATTTTATTGAATATATTATATTAATACAAAAAGAACAAAATAGGTTTATTTTAAATCATACACTTAGACTTCACTGCTAACCATTTAACTGTGACTATGTCTCATGACAAGCGACTCCTCGGAATCCCTAAATCAGTTATCTGCGTGCTAAAGTTATCTCATTCTATGGAATCCTTTCAAACATTCTAAAACTAAATGGGACAACTTCCTCATTGCCAAAACCAGCGACGCTGAGTGACATAGCCAGATAAGCAACATGACTTAATGCGCCTTGCGACTTGATAGAAACAAGCGAAGTAACAATGTTGCGCGTCATTATTAGCTAGTTTAGCCGATACGTGACTTTACAAAGCGCATTTGCACACGTTAAGCTGCTAACGATCAGGGATAGAGTAAACATGGTACTGTTGTGTCAAGGGCAATATTTGTTTAGAGCTAAGCAAATCGCGATAACATGACATTCACTACTTTTTTTTTCTGGGCAGATACGGAGACAGCTCAATTTGCCTTCAAACAGCGGAACAAGGATCGACATGATCTAAATTAGGGCTGCCTAAACCAGACCCTTGGCTCGAGATTCGTATTAAACGACAGTCTGTTTCAGTTAAATATTGTCCATTTAACTTTATTTAAGGTTTTATTTCTATGCAGCATAGCATTTGATATGTAGGATTGCCTATGTACTCATAAGTTTAAATTATGCATTAATCATTTTGAATGAGTAAGGGCTGTTACAAAATAGAAGAAATCACAAGGATTTATGGTTAACTTCATAATGAAGTGTTAATCTCCAGTGATATCTAGTCTATGTGTAAATTAATTAAGTTCACAAAATTGTTTAATTTAAAAGAGCAATTATCGAGTTTCTTGCCGGTTTCCTCTCGATAGAATCGACCTTCCGAAAAGGTGGTAGTATTATTTGTTTTTGTATTTTATAAATAAAGATATTTTGAATTTAAATTAATGTATGTCATTTTACAAAACGGACAGAGTTTAATTAATAAGAGTAAGTTAAGTACGAGAATGTGTGGCTATACAAGTGCGCTGTAGACTATGTTCTTATTGACATTAATTATATTTATTTTTGACATAGTTATATGACTAATAAGAAATGTATAACGAAAAGTATGTACCCATATAAAATGGGTACTAATTAGCTTAACAACATTTGACAGCAAAACCTTGGAGAGAAGGTTTTCTTGACTAAATCGTAGAAATAAATAGTTAACTTAACAATCAACATTGTATTTGACAGACCGGTAACCGTACACTAATCCATTTTTTAAGACATTCAGATACGTGACCACAGATAACATATTCAACTCCCGAATCAATTCTCCAACAAAAAGTTATAATAACGAACAGGATGGGCCAACAAAAGATCGTGTCGTATGAATACTAAGGACGGAAGCGTCTACATTTCTTATTGTTTAATTTTGACTGGTGGGTCTGTCATTAATTTTGTATACAATTTGATTCGGCTCCATTTCGGTTGGGATTGAACATTGTGCCGTACGTGGAAATGCAATTGCGTGCTACTGTTGTTTTCTTTCTCGAAAATTACGTAATATTACTGCCCAAATTATACGTGCGTACATTCACCGAAATCTCCAAATTTGATTTTATGCGTAAATATGCTTTAGATTTTATTTCATTATTGGGTTATCAAAATAATTATTAAGTTTCAAATACAGAACAAATTAATTTAAAATGCTTAATTCTAATTGTCACCATAAAAATATAAAACTATGAAAATGTAAGTATATCAAGTTTAGGTATTTTTGAATGGCACATTATCAATCACATCGTTTAGTTATTGATAGGATAGCAAACTCTTTATTATTAGTGATTCTAAGACAATCATAACAAAAGCCATTTAAGACAGTGTAATGTTATATATAAATTTTTCCATTTTGGTTTTATACTGCTTCAAATTCACCAAAAAGTTAGTGAATTAAATATATTATGGGGGGAGGGAACTGTCGTAAGTCGTCTCTTCAAAGGGTTTCCCTTTATATTTACTAGTTAAATAGTCCATTATAATTGTCAATTATTACGTGAAAGTGCTACTTACATTACTTACGTACTTTGTTTAAAACATCGTGAAAGTCGTTATCCGCAGAGATCACGACCCTAAAGTATTTAGAAATACACTAAGAAAGAGTATGCGATTAATATTAATATAACTATAAAGGTTAAACTTGTGATAAAGTATATCAGCGAAACATTTGCAATTTGTTTAAACAGTTGTCACATTCATAAATTACCATTAGATGGTACTGTAGAGCATAGTAGGTCAACGGTGGAGCGGTAAAAATACGCGCATTACATGTGACGGTTGTTGGTTCAAACCTAGATACAATAATATAGGCACTATACGCTGTATCACAAAAAAGAGGATACTATATTAGATTTTCCTGCTTTCGTTCGGTAATTACAAACAAGAAAAAATGCCCAATGTTCAAACAGATGCACACACATAGACGAGATCCTTAAAAACAAAACATAACATAACATCACGCTTATAATCCCCAAAGGGGTAGGCAGGGTCAAAGAGGCAGCAGGCCCCCAGATCTTTAAGAACCCAAAAACCAAGGCTAACGTGAGCCTTGTAAGTACCAAGATACCAAAATGATCTTCTATAGGACTAAACGGCAGCGAAAACACTTACCTATATCAGAATCAATAATTAGCTGACCTCACAACAAGAAAGACGAAATGAGACGAGACAATGAAAAAATACACCATGTTTTTTGTTACCAAGGCGTCGACCCAAGACTGACTCGGGTGCATTTACATGCATTGTACAAGAATGTTGGCACGTAATCGGATCATTGCGTTTCCCGCGAACCGAGAATCGAGACGGCGCATTCACTGTATTCGAATAATGCTTTCATTAAATCCATCACCAAGGGATCAATTTCAGCAGTGATTTTATCCAGCTAATTTTTTTCCGACTATTGCCGCCAAATATATTGTTCACATCAGGAAGAATCTACGAATCTATAGAGTACTTCTTTGAATACCACGAGGCGTCCTGTTTGCCAAGATAATGAAATATAATTAGAAATCGCCCAATTTTAAAAGAAAGTCCATTGCGTAATCGTGCAATGAAACACACGCAGGTAAGACACCTTATACTCGGTAAAAATATTGGCATAGTAGAAGTCTGAAAATCAGGATTGTAATAGGTACAGTCAAAAGGTACGAGTTTCAGAATAAACATGTTTTGTTCAATTTAATACGCAGCTATATTTAGCAGATTTATTCACAGTTTATGATGTTGATGATCTTCAATGCCTGATCATTCTGTCATAACATTAGCAGCAGAAATTAAAGTGTTGTTTCATTGCTATTACCAGCGTAGTTATTCAAGGCCTTGGGGAACTATTTGTTATGACTAGGGCGCAACTGTGGCCTAAACTTTTAAAATGTCTTATACCAAATCTTTCTTGAAAGTATAATGATTTTTATACTCGGCTCGAATAGGGATGATGACTGCATTAAAAAACTATAATTCTATTTATTCCGTCAGTTAGATTAAACAAAAATACTAGACACAACTTGAATGCATTGTATCTTCGTCAATATTTGTGTGACAAATAAATAAAAAATACGTGTTCAAAATTTTTTTAATAATCTAACTGACGGACTAAACATAATTTTTTAGTCATCTTGCCTATTCTTATGCGATTTCTATAAATACTGTTTTACTTTTAAGATAAGCCCAGCTGATTCGTTCCAACATAATACCCAAAATTCTCATAACAATAGCTTCCGTTGCGTAACACAAGCAAGTACATGTCAATCATTATAAAACTTTCCCGTGGCTGCCATTGAAAGGACCTCGTATCGTACGATATTTTTTATGAAACTAATTCATAACTTGTAGACAAAGCCCCTAATCTTGGAAGCCGGGTGGTCCACCCACATTACGTATGACAGCGGTGACAAACGCATTTTATAACTCTCACTAATCAGATTAACAATAAACGTAAAACGCATTCTGAACATAATTATCATAAAGCATTAACATACCCAATACATACGAATTAGTTTATAAGATTATGTACATAGACCAGCTTGGAATACCTACTTAAATTGATTTTGATGTATTTTAGTGTAGAAAAAGGTCTTCGATTTTTTTGAAATGGTTGTATTTTTTATGTTTTTGATTCCAACCACTATTTATTTAAGTTGGAATTTAAATATTTAAAAAGTTTCATAAACAAGCACTATTGAAATCAACCTCGGACCCCGTATATTGTAAACATAATTTTTTCAAAATACTACTAAACTAAACCCTTGAATCTGTCTGTGCTCTTTAAGGATCATAGTAGTTTGCTGCATTATACGTGGAATATAAAACTGTCGCTACCTTAGCCAGGCTTTCCCTGGAGTGTGCCAATAAGAAGGTACTGGCTCTTCCTCCTAAAGTTTATTCAAATCATACATTTCGAGATAAATAAATGGGCCTTTACATTCTTATACACATTTTTTCCATAGCTACGTCAGATAGTTAACCTGCTTATCTAACTAATATATAATTGACTAGGACCTGAGACTATTAAACAGTTATTATGTGAAACAACCTTGCAAAACTTGGAATCGAGCCCAGTGTCGAATGAAAGCCAACGGCACACTTTTGACAATAACCAGCTATCGACAGTTATGATCACGAATTCAGCAAGCAACCAGAACTATATGCAATAGAGTGCAGTGGCCACGTGCACCGCTAGGGTCACGGAGTTCACGCGATATTTACCAAACACCGGCAGGATGCGCGCCTCTGCGCCTCTGCCGAACACTTGCGCGCAAACGCGATATCGGTTTAATTGTTTCTGGACTATCAAAGGAGTAATGAGTTGCTGGGGTTGTGACTATGAATTCATATCGCACGTTAGAAATGCACAATATTTATGGCCCACCCATGTTGTGGTCGATAAGGTCGTGTTTGTGATTATTAACACAAACAACAAGAGAATATTCATTAAATTTTACAAGCCTCTATTTAACTTGTTTCTTAAGTATTCCATCTGCAATTTGTGGTCTAACTAAATTTCTAATCAATTTATTAGCTAACTAAACTCTTCCTTTAATGCATAAAGACAAAGAGCGTAACTTGTTACTGTAATACATCGTAATTTTATGATAACAATTATATAAAACAAAATAAATTAAAAATGTATGTACTTAGATCTAAAAAAGATTAATAATCAAAAATATTTAAAAAATGTTTTTATTATTAAGAAATGCATAATTTATCAGTGTTAGTATGACACAAGGAGTAAGTAATAAATTGTTAGATTTGAAGATATTAAATATTTTATAATTGATATGTATGTGTTATTTAACCCCTTATAAAAATAGAATACTTGAATTGAACTTTGGATCCTTTCAATTATTTTGCATGCTACAAAGTGGCTGACTTTAACGTTATGTCGTCGAGTGTACGCGCACGTCACTATGCGCTATACTGATTAACATTCACCTGCACCATTCATATGCACTAAACAATACCAGCAAGATGAATGCGCTCCTACCAGCTACTTTGTGATACATTCAATCTTTAGATACAATGTTTGTATTACACAATATTCGCCACGATTCTTGGAATATAATAAACTTAGATGAATATACTAAAATAGTATGCAGTCATTGCTCTTGTAACACTATGAAACTTAGATGAAGGTAGATGTGATGATTTTTTATAATTTAAATGAAGCTTATTTATTTATTTATGTATATTTTTGTTTCCTAAGTGTTTTAAGCTGTATGCCTAGTGAGTTTATCTTTATGGACATTTAAACAGACAGACAGACATTTAATTTCAACGCCAAGTTGAAATTAAATGTCTGTCTTTAAACTGAACTTGAAATTAAATGTCTTGTCTGTCTTAAACTTAAAGAGATACTCAAATTGTATTATGTAGAGAGCCTGTCATATTTAGATGTGACAGTAGGCTAAAAGAGATCTTCCATAGATCTCTTATATGGAGTATAAATTTATTAATTTAACTAAAGAGGATATTTGCGTGATCGTTTTACTTTTGCAGTGTAGTACTACTGTACTGGTTTAATAGACATTCGAGATGTTTCTTAATTACCTTACAGAACACATTATCAAACAAGCATACAAAAAACCAGGAAAACTTTAAATGTCGTCAATTACATCGTCTCGCTAGCATCTCGTTGCCTTCCCAATGTCTTGCTCAAAGCGTGAAATTGTTTAAGCGGGCCAACGGCAACGTTTAAATTGTTTTAAATTAGGGGCAATTATAAAAAATACATAATCAACAAAAACTAGTCTCACAGAGAACCTCAAATAAAGGTTTTGCAGAAACAATATATTATGTTTCGTGGATATCTGTAACAAGGCGGTAATTACTGCAATACTTTTGCGCCGCCGCCGCGCCCACCAAGCTGGTATACAGAGTAAGTGAAATCAGGACTTTCATCCTTGAAATTGAGAACCGCTAACTTATCGGTTAGCTATTTGGCGAAACTTTCGCTTTGATAACGGCATATAATTAGATGTTCACCAAAATATAGTGTGCACTTATAATGGCTGTACAGACCGCCGATGAGATTAAAAAATGCTGGACATCGAGGCTAATCGCCTTTAACGGGTTGATAACGACCGGTAATAATAGGAAATTGTCAGCACCGAATATTGTCTAGCTTATTTCGTATTCAGACCAGACATAACGGATCATTTAAAATTATACCAACACCTTTTACTGCCGCCTAAAGCTAAAGGCAAATTTAAGAGTCATACGCATATCACACTTTCATTTGCCAATTTTCGTTTTATCAGCTGATTTTAACTCACTGCAAGAAGAACAATAGCCCTAATTACGCACACAGTAATACATAAAAACAGTAAAAAACCTCATATGTGTTAACTAACCCGATTCGCTCATTCAGCCGCCATGTATTTTAATCTATTAAAATTGTAATTTACTTTTACAATATTAATCAGCTCGTTTCAGAGTGAAAGACATAGCCAATTATAAGTCCATGTCACATTATGACAAGCCACAGCAGGTAAATAATAAGCTCCTCGCAGAGAAAGCTCGCGGTGTGCTTTGAAGCTCCCGTTCTTGATATCAAAAGAAGGAACAACTTATGAAAAGAAATACGTTTTTTCTTACAAACTAAATTATTGATAATTCTTATCTGTCTGATCCGTTTTCTTAAATCGCAGACATTGTAAGCTCAATAGATGTCATAAAAATAATACATACTTCATGGCTATGATTTATCGATGTACCACGCGACCAAAGCCGTGGGCAGAAGCTAGTTACCTTATATATTTTAAACTATCTGACCATACCAATGTCTCCCAAGTGCATGTTTAATTCTGTGTATGCAATGTCTTTTTCCAAAACTTTTTAAAGTATGATTAAACAAAACTGAGTATGAGTTTTGTTTATATAGACTCGTTTAAATTGCTATGAATTTAAACGAATATTATAAACATTATTAACAGTAATTGACACGTCTTGTACCTAAGATTTCCCCTTTATAGCTTTTTTTCTCTGAACCTTATTATTACGAAATACTCTGGATTGTCCGTTTACTTGAAACTCTTTAAAAGAAACTTGATGATTTGACTGTATTGATAAGACTTCACAATTATTTATAATTCACTAGTTTAACACGAGTTGCATAATGCACAACTTCCTACATGTAAAGATTTATTACTATTTTTATAATGGTCTTATATTGACTATCTAGTCTTTATTTCTATTAATCATCAACTATTTTTGAATTTCATGCCCACATCATTAATATTTCATTATATAAATTATTTATTATCAGCTGTCAATACAAGTTATTTAATTGAAAATATTTGTAATGCATGCACAGTGTAAACAATAATATTTACCAATAAAAAAAAATAGTTGACCACGGCAAATTAACACGAAGTAAATTGTGAGTATAAATATGAACAAAATAGTTATAAAATAAATGGCCTAAATTGGGTCCCTGTGACACTCTTAACATATTATTAAGATAAGTATCGTAAAAAAACTTATACTTCTTTGATATAACTAGTATTATCTCGTTTAAACATGTTGGTACATACAAGATGAAAGTAAAGATTTTTTTGTTGCACTTTTGTTAAAATCAAAAACTTACAACTTAATCCAAAGCATTAACAAAAACAAAATTTTAAGGTATTGAACAAAAATTCTAAGTTTTATTTTAGTAGCGCCATCTAGTTATTGAACATGGATGTATGTAATCAGTAATTACAATACAGTCTTTACTGCTCATGCTTTTTAACTAAATGTACCAAAGCAAAGAGCTTTGGTAATATCCGCTAGATGGAGTTATTATCCATTTATATCTTCATTGAAAACAATTATTATGTTATCTCAAAGTTTAATTTTATTTTATTAACAATGCATGCATTGAAAATATATTGAGCAAGAAATAATCTGAAGAACCGCTTGGGTAATTCTCTTATATTTTATCTTTTACAAAATTTAAACGTCTTAGAGTAATTTTTTCGTATAGAACTACCTGGCTAAATCCATATTTTTGATATATTTTGATTAAATCCGGATTTTATAGAAATCGTTAAATACTCCATGTTTTTGGAATACCCTGCTTTCATAGTTTAGAAAGCTTTAACATGTATTTAAGGTGTTCGTAAAAATATGTACCTAATGGTGCTTATTTAGATTATGTAGCTATAACGAAAAGTCTAGGAACTAGTCACGAATTGAAAATGGTATCAAGTAAATATTTTGCAGCGTTTTTGAGACGAACGAACAGCAAACATAAGACGAGACATGACATTGTCCGACGTACCGGTGATGTAGGTTGCTGCACCGCAGGTATCAAAAGCAAAGCTGACACCGCTATACCCGTCTCTTTAAGTAACGCTGCCATAATGGCACGACAGAAAGAGACAGAAAACGAGGCCCGCGTCACTAAGCAAACAAGCCTCGCGTTCCGAGACTGTGAAGACATTCGACGAGTTGGAACGAACGAACGAACCGCCATTACTCTGGAAGTGTCGGTACCATCGTGACTGTGTCTGCTTTTCGCTTGTTTTTCCTTCGACGATCGTGTGAGAACATCAATACTGCGCAGTGTAAGGTAAGGAAGTTCGTTTTTAAGTTGTTTTGACAACAGTGCAGTTTATGAAGTGTGTGTGAAAAGCGAATAGTGGTCTAGAGCTTTCTAACTTATTTATGCAAGGAATTTACCGAGGGCGGTGTGCATATACGTAAGTGAGTCGGAGGCTCGCGGGCGAGGCGCGGAGAGCGGCGCTGCCTTCGCCGCCTGCGCAGCCTATAGCTACTCATAACGATAAATGTGACAATTTTAGTCAAATCGTGCGTGTTCCGATCTATGATCCCGTGACTGTGCTCTTTGTTAGTGCCGCGTTTTGGAAACAATAAAGCACTGTTTCTTTGTGTGGTGGACTTTTGTGCTCTGACGCATGTATTATTGATGACTTAGGTAATCCTCTACGAGACTAAGAGCCTTATCTTGCTACACCGCATATAGGTGTGCTAGGTATACTAATCCTGCGACAAAGGAAAGTTTGGATCAAAATTTACAATGTTGAACAAATTTTTTGTTCACAATAGTACCTTTATTCAATTATAAGGTTTATCAACTATATGCAATATTGTATTATGACAAATAAAGAATTAGGTATAATTGAACAATCGTTTCTAAGTAATGCTATCATTAGATTATGTACCACCGCTATCATTAAGAACACCAACTGTAACCTTGTACCAACAAAGTATTGTAGCTTCATTACTCCATTGTATAGGCAGGTGTCGCCTAGCTATTCGCGTAATATTGATAAAAGTACTACCTAAGGTACATTTGTTGTATTAGTTTATCTATGTAGTTTATCTGAATAGATTACTTTTGTAAATGGCTCGTGAGTTTATTTACAAAAAGTGTTTAATTTTCCGGCTTGTGTCCATTGCATAAGCACGTTGAAATGGTAGCCTATGCTTTCACGCAACTTCGTGCTAAGTTTCATCACAAGAAACTTTCAAATACTTCGAAATTATACACACCAACACACCTATTCCATACAATGTTCTACACGAGTATGTGAGAGAATAACAAACAGTTTCAATCTGGTGTAACAACTAGTACTTGTCTTATCTCATTTTAAAGGCTTGCACAAGCCATCCTTACTTTACTGGCTTGAGCAAAGGAAATTACCCAGGTGATAATTTGAAACAATAATTGTGTTGCGAAGTCAGACGTAATTTAAATTTCTTTCATGTATACCGTTTATATGTAGCTATACTACTTTATACAGGCATTACTTATGTTAACATAATGTAACTATGACCTTCAATCTCAGACGTGACTGACAACAGATGACGATATGACTTTGTCCACAGACGAAGTTATTGTCGCCTTACGATTGATAGATATAGAGAGGAATTCCTATTGAACCCAATTATGAGTCATCCTTTCACTTCCTAAACGAGACGACCTAAATGATTCTGATTCATCCTAGTTATCAAGTTTCTATTTAGTAGTACCTCGTGATGTTTAGACAAAGAATCTAATGTACTCCTTGCTTTACTTCAGGTAATTTGTTACCTTGTCAGGCTACACTCCAATATTGATAAACGTTATTTACAGCTTGTAATAATTTGTGTCCATCAAGGCAACACGGCAAATACTCTACTACCTACGTGTCAAATACGACTTGGGTTTTATTGTTTACCTTCAAATTATCGTAGTTACACCCAGTATACGTGCTTCTACAAATACCTACTTTATACTTATTTAATATAGGTTCCTTGAATGTAAATTTGTCGCTAATTTTAATGTCAACGAATTAAGAACCTCTAAACCGCTCCCATGTTTTAAAAATATTCAAAGTGAATTGTACAAATCCATCACTCCAAACTCAACAAATTAGTTCTCAGAACTCATCGATTTAATATTATTTCCCGTTTTGAATCGTGGTTTGAGCTCAGTACGTTTAGTTCCTCCAACAGCACCGCTATCCCACCTTTGCAACCCTTAGACAAGGGGATCAAACGATCTGGATCATGTCAACAATTTTTCGAATCGCCGTCATTGTCATCATCATCAGCAGCCTATATTCGTTCAATGCAGGACTTAGGTCTCTCCTGATTAATGCTACATGGCTAATAGCTAATCTTTTGAATGTGTTAATGTGCTAATATGCATATTTATGCATATCCTTGATTTCAAAATTAATATACCGACATATTTTTTTTATTCAAAAGCTATAAATATATTATTATAAAATAATATAATGTTTGTATATAATATATAATATAATTATAATATGTAATATTATTATATTTATAGCTATATAATATTTGCATCTCTTATATAAGAGACACGGAGCCTTACCGGTTGAGCTGCCATGACATACCATAAATTAGTTCTGATCAAATGTCCGTAACTAAGCTGTTGTCTTCATTACCACACCCAACCAACTGATTTATCTCATTCTTTTGATGTAAAACCATTGTCTTACTATATTAGCTTTCAGCTAACCTTGCTTTGAATATAAAGTTAAATTTGTAAAGGAAATATTAAAAAAATTGTAAAAGAATATCAGAATAACTATTGTGTACATTAACACTTGAAGAATAAATACTTGCTTTTATGGATGGCAGCACATATTAATTAACTCTATTACCTATACAAAAATAGATTTTCTACCGAACAGTGATAAATATGAAGTGATTCAATTCAAATAATCGACAATTGTCCTAAACAGTTAAACGTACTAAGCAATTCTATTCGATACGTTTTAATAACACTTCTGGTCTGTAATTTAATCATCCCAGACGATAGTGATTAATAACTTTAACACTCAGTCGGAATTATTTTTGTGGAATTTTGATGTCGTATCAGCTCATATATGCGGAAAGATATTATTTTAAATGTCTACAGAGATCAATGTCATCAAGCACATCATTGGAATTTGCATCAACTTTATATGCACAAAATCGCAATGGTCCGTGAAATCAACATATCGTAAAATAATTATTTTCGACTTCAGTTTATGCAACTTGTACAACGACATATGATTGCATAAACGGAAGACAAAATGGGGAAGTGTAAATAAAAACCCAGTTCTATCAACATTTTTCATCAAAGGCAAACATGCGTTTAGAAAAATAATTAACTTTCTAAAAGACTGTTTGTCTTATTAAAAAAATTTGAAAAAGCACCATTCTTAACAATAACTAATAAGCTAAAAATTTTGATTTACAGAAACATTTCAAAATAAACTTCTATTCTATCCTTTTGTTTTTGTTATGACGCTAGCTACAAGGTACATGAGTCGTACATCTAATATTTGACTCGCATTATCTTTCGGTAGCTTTACTCTTATTCCAAAATTAGCATCAATTCGTTAGCACATGTCATCAATCAAGCGATAAATAATGACCTAGAAACCCCAAAATATAAAGCTGGAACTATACGAAGACGCAAAGACTAACTAACCAACTGATCGTCTGATAGACCTCATTAAACCCATTAAAGCGCAGTCTGCAAAAGGAACATGATGTCAGCCGAATTACTATATTAATTTGTAGATAATCATCAGTGACAATTGGATACATAACAGGGTTGACTCTTGACACGACCTAGACACGCCCGGAGTCAATGAATGTCGTAAAGGAATATTAATATTTACAGCAATGCTATGACTGACGCCTACGTTGCTGCCAGCTTCAATTAAGGCGTGTTCAATTTAATACTTCTATCAAAACCAATATTTATAAAGACTGTTGGTTTCAAATTGCATATTGTCAATGTTATTTGAGAACACGTTTCGATTGCCGGATTTTTGATTTCGTCACAACAGTAATAGTCATTGTTGTCTCAGCAACAGCAACTTCCTCCGAAAACGGCTGACTTGCATTTGCAATGTTCAGCTCAGGAAATGGCATTTAGAATGGGCATACCGGTGATAATGGCAGCCCTAGACGAGCAGCAAAAACGAGGCTACGGAGCTGCGCCCGCGCAGCAAAAACGCAGTCATGTGACCGGCGGCGGCGTGACCGGCGCGAATGCTTTCCAGCTAACCAGTATTAACTTCAATTCCATATTTATTAGTCATTCATCAGTTGATTATCGTTTTTGCGTAACCTTCCACACCGCCTCTTTAGAATTCAATTTGCATAGAGTGGAATTAAATGGCGTAATCATTTTCCCTGCGAACAATACAGTGTACAACTATTTTGTTGAACTATTTACGTTATTTATTATCGGTGCTTTCAAGTTTGTGTGATCAGGATATATTAAATTAATCCATATTCACCAAATGCGATTCTGATAAGCATAAAATAATGTAGTTATTACGGTATAATAATAACATATGGTTATAATAACAGCCAAAAAATATAGATACCTACAAATAAAATTTCATAACTAAACAAATCCTCTCAGGAAAGGTTTTGGCAAGCCAATAAAATTCATTAATCTCGTCCTAAGACCACTTGATTCAACATTTAATTTATTTCAGATCAAATTTGTTTTTATTTCTCTCCTTTGTTACCTTAAGGGTATCGCTTCCAAGAAAGCTATCTTTGTCGGCGTTTCAGAGAATCACCCGCGTCTTTCAATTTGTTGCTTACTCCACTACCTGTTGAAAAAAGCAGGTTTTAGAAACATTATCCTTTTCACATTCAATGAATTTGCTTTGACATAAATATTTGCCATGTGAAAAAGAGGTTAACTGTAGGGGTGACTGTTATTGGCAACAATTGCGAAGTTACTTTAACAGCAGGAGATCTTCAACAGACGATGTTAAGTTTCTATTGTAAACAGTAAGAGCCTTATCCGGATGATATAAATGGAGAATCATGTATTAATTTACCAAAAGCATGAACATTAAACTTGTGTTCTGCCTATTAAGCAGACGTTTCGATCCAATACGCATTTGGTTATAACTAGTGTCTAGTGTTGTACAACAGCAGAGAAACATTCGATACTACAGTATCGATAATACATGTAAACCTTTTTATTGATCTTAGGTATATCATATAGGTATATGTATTCTTGTATAATATGACTATATTACTCTCAATGATTTTAAATTTAGATTGCATTGGCCATATATTTATATATTTTGACCAATATTCTAGCTATAACTTGACAAAATACCGTACAAAAAATGTCAGTCAGCTATCGATACTCTTACGTCACTAGTTCTGACCTAATGACAAACGACCAAGCCAAAAGAAACTCGGTAAATCTTCACTGTTAATGTTTACGATCGCGTCTGTATTGTCAGCGATGTACATAATTGGCTGTACGTGACATAGTTAGCTAACCCGAGAATTATAATTGCCACAAAATGACGTGATGCTCGATCATATTAGGCGGAGAGCTTATGTTATATTCAGAGACGCGTTGCGTTTGCGCACTCATGCCCCATACATTATTAAAGGCCTAACGCCGATTACTAAATAGTTACAAGCACATACGCACTTGTTTGGATATGGCTATTTTGTAGATGTGATCATGATTACTTATATAGCAAAAAAAGAATACTAGTGTTTATCTCGTAAGAAACTTAATTGTTTAAAGAAATTTTGTAAACTTTCACGTTGCATTATCACTACAAAATAATACTGACGGGACTTAACGCGACGGTATAAGTACTCATGTACTACTTAATGAATATTGCGTTTAGTCCCGTCAGTATTATTTCTAGAAATGTACACAACATTTCTAGAAATAATACACACTTAATTGCTTCGTTCAGTAAGATATATGGTCACGGGAAAACGCTTTATAAAAAGTCGTGTTTTTATTATTTTTGTCACATAGTGAATATTACAAAAATAGAGATTCGACAAGATTAGCCAATACGAAATAGCTATCAATACGATTGTCTCATAAAGTTTGTATGGCATTCGGAATTTATGACGTAACGCATTTTATTAGTCAGTTGACTATATTAAAATAGTTTTGTGTTCTTAATTTTTTTAGCGTTCGACATAACCAATGTTTTTATACTTGTTTATGGGACTTGTGTCTTGAAATTATTTTTAGCCAATAAGAAGAAGCCGGTCGTGATAAATAATAAGGTACTTTGCAACTTCATCATCATCATCCTCTTGCCCTTCTCCCTGTTTATCTGGGATCGGCGCAGCATGTCTTCTTTTGCAACTTCCAATACTATTTTAAATGTTTATACACTAAGCATATTAGATATAATTGTACCTACTATTATTAAAAACGCATTATCGCTTTAGCCCCTATACACTAACGTTATACACTCGACATTGCCACGGTTAAAAATAGAACAATTACACTTTCGCATAAAGACTGTCACTAATATGTCTTTTTGTATACCATACAAATGTATATGTACCATTGTATTCATCAACACATACTTAGGAACAGAAAGTCAAGTCTCTGTGATTTTAGAATAGATATTATTCGTAAGTTATATAAATAACAAGTAATTTTCGGAAATAGGCAAGCAATAGGCATTTTAGAATAGCTTACTCCTATAATAGAGATCTACGTTTACTCCATCATAAACATAAACAAACAAAACATCAGCCAAAAACACAACTGGGCTGGGATAGATGGAAAATTGTGATAAAGCAGTGACAAGTGCTAGCTCGTCGCCTACACAATCACACACCCAAAACCCCATATACGATTAGTCGCCTTTTACGTCATGCTAGGCAAGAAACACAGTAAGTACATTATTTTTTAAGTCCCAGACCAACATCGGACTACTCTATCATACATTAGTCCATTCCCTTATACATACCACTAAGCATTAATAAAGGAACCCTCCATAGCCAGGTAATAAGATACAAAAACTAAATTATTCGACCTTTTTTCACGTCTGCACGCAAATAAGCTCAAACCTCATTCTACTCCTAAATGCAAGAGTGAACAAGATACCAGGGCTGTAACTTTTATATGAAAAATTCCAAAAAAGAAAAGATTACTGTATAAGTCAATAAGTCAACTGATTCCTTTGTTCCTAAAGAGGTACAAAACTTGTTACTAGCTGTCATGACCAAACAAATACAAGGTAGTGAAAACTGTTGAAGCATGAAATTAAGTTTAAATATACTAAGGCCAATTCAATCAAACTGAATGTTCTAGATGAGATACTGTGGTAAAGGAAAAAGCTCTCATGTCGATGACGTACGCATACGCATATGTTTAATAATCTGACCCATTAAAAGTCACCATACCTATATCTCTTTTCGAAGTCGTTCTTCCAATACCAACCTTAAAAGATACTTAACGAAATCTTGAATGCAGACAGTCACTTGGAAAAGAAGAAATCTCCGTACCGTATAAATATCTACTTGCATTATTCACTACAGATTTTTAGATCAGCATAAACGTTTTGCGGACGTCAATTCCAAGAAATACAATGAAAACGGCGTCTTATTACAACGATCATGTCTTAACCCTCTTCGATTTTTGGGTAAATGTGGTTTAAGGCCCACCTCATCGTTCCTTAGACTCTGCCTCGGCCCTTCAGAGATTGCAGGCATAATGCTATGTTTATATGATGATGAGAATAATACTAGATGTCGAATGGTCTAACGGTAGCAACCCTAACAGGACCATTCTAAGAACGGCCAGGCGCATTCCCTGGATGCCTCGATTCAGCTTACAATGCGCGCCCCGCCTGCCCGCAGTCTTGTTTGCGTTTGAGGAAGTCGTAAACAAAATCACTTCTGACGCTATTATTCTCACATTCAAAAATAAGTGAACGGGAATATAAAACAAACGTAAGACCCACGGTATAGATATTTGTAGTCTTTTCTGTTCTGAGATGGAACCGTAGAGACTGCTTGGACACGCTAAAATTATTAATGTTAGCTTATTTGATTTATTTATTAATGCCATAACTTCGTTTGTTGTTTAAAAGAGCACTAAACCTATTTTAGCGATTAAACTTAATTAAGTTTAGAAAGTTCTCTGGTGTCAGTCGATTTTTAAAATGACTTTGCATAAATAAAAGGTAATATGTTACTGACAATATATCAAATATAAAATAGTTCATTGCAAGAAAATATGAGATCTTGTTCAAATAAAATAGTAGTAATACATTTTAATATAATTGCATTTTAGCCTATAAGCGGTTAAATTACTAAATATAACTTACGCCATGAATGAAACGGTGGATTAAATCTATAGGACATCAATGAGTCAGACCACAGACAACAAATCGGACAATAAAAAACCAACGAGCCTTGACGCGCAAGCGCACCGCAAATTCAATTCCGCCATCGCGCCCTCAGTTCCGTTTCCGTTCGCTTTTATTCGATTGGACGTCTATTCTCCTACGTTTCAAGAGAAAACGTCTGCTCTATTTACCTACTACCTTTTATATTTTCTCCTATAATATTTCTTTTGTAAATACCTCAATATAATTCTGCGACAAGCAACATTTATTCGTTGTCACGTGTAATTTCTACTAAATTTCTTTATGTTACCTCACAATTTCTTAAAAGGAAAACTTGTTTGGCATTAGATCAACTGATTCATTTTCGGCTGAAGAGAGAAATGTAAAAATATACCACGTTGCTTAAGAAATACTTGCAGAAAACAATAGAGAAAAAAGAAATGCTAACTGCATATTTGCAATTTGACAAAAAAACTTTTTATATTTCAGCTACATCCTTCATATTTTCTTGTCTTTGCAAGTTTTATTTTGACATTTAAATAAAATAGAACAGGAGAATGGTGTTATTGGTGTTCTATTGTTTTTTATTCATCACTTTAAGAATAACTTGAATTAAAACTGACAAAACTTATGCCTTACAACAGCCATTATATTATGTTTGCATCAATTAAGTCAAAATTGCTGTTTTGCTAACATAAACTAAAATGGTAGACTACACATTCAAAAACTCTGTTGTGATACGAGCCATTTGGCGTGCGTGACGTAGAGGACCAAATAAAAATAAACCCAGCATTCTAATCTAAGATCTAGACCGTATCTATTCTAAATTTACGCAGAAAAATAAGATCGCCCCAACTGACCGGGAAGTTTTGGGGTTTTTGCCTTTCTTCTGTCTTCCAATGTTTCCCCACTGAGAGAAATAGGGCAAACCCTAAAGATTTCTCGAGTTTCTTTCGGGTCACATTATTTTTGTACAAAACCTATAAATGGGCATGGCTACTTAACTAATAATCATAATATTTTGTGTATTGTGTATAAAAATACTGTCCTCGAGCTGTATACATGCGGAACCACGTGCAAACAAAGTATCCGGTGTAGCCCGCTCTCCACCCCCAGATTTGCCCCCTCTGGTGACGAGTAGGAATTTTCCTAAAAAAATGCGATATTCTGCCTCGCGAAGCGAATGGATCGCTGGAATATCTGATATTTTGTTGAGAATATCGAAAGCTACTTATAAATTTATAAAGATATCACAGGCTTCCGCTAGTGTTTTAACCGTAAGCTGGGTGGAAGCTACTTTATGGTACATGTACGAATTAGGATTATATCTAAGATAACTGATATTCTATTGCCAACTTGAACCAGTGCATAAACATTCGCCTCGGACGCCTGGTACCGCTTGAATCTTGGCACGGTGGTGATGGATGACTGCACTTTTTAAATATACACGGCAATAACCATTCATTCTGTTTTATGTACTTATATTGTGCATTTCGACGATATTCATAATAAATGTGTTATATACTTGTACCCATCTATGGAATATCACGGAATACCATAGCTATGAGTAACGCGTTCAATGATCTACTAACCTTAATTTATTAAGGAAAACGTGAATTGTTATGGAAAATGAACGTGAAGCGATTTACTAACCCCCAATACAATAAGTAGGTGATACCGTGATTAAAAAACATCTACTGTTATTTTGTGTAAAGCGTAGGATATAAGATTTACCTATACACTCTTATGTGGATCGCAAGCGTAATATAAAAGGAAAACATCCCCAACAAATAGCAGACAGAAAATGTCATCACAGTCATCTAATAAAACAATGTGAGGTAAAATATTTATCTGTCCAGCCATGTGTTAGCGAGCTACGTTAGCGAATATGACGTCACCCGCCAAATGAGACGGCTCATTTCTGCCTAATTAACACCCAGTTACAAAATAAACGAAACGGGGATAGTCACTTTTGATTTGATATTTGTCTGACTTGTAAAGTGAAGGATTGGTTATTGTTGTTAATTTAGCATTTAAAAGGTATGTGCCAACAAGGAACACTTGTTTAGCAGATCGTAAAATACCTAGTACTGATGTATTGGCTGTTTATTGTAAAGGCGACGTGTTTACCACTTGAAACCACAATTTTCCATCAACTCAATTACATTTTATTTTTGGCTTAACATTGTTATAGGGCCTTACTGCCCCTGGCTCTGCCCTTATTCGGTTATTGTGGACGTGAAAATATGTATGTATATATGTGTAAAGTTAAACCTACAGCATATTACAATACTGATTTATGGCGTAAATCGGTTCCGCTGATAAAACATTTTCCGCCTTACGTTTATATGAAGCATGTGTCATACACGTGGGTTATTCTCTTGGTTTGTTTACACAATACCTTATATTTTTATGTTGTAACGTTCACATTAAATTTCACGTTGCGTATAATTTAATGTTCTTCATAATGTTTTTTTTTTGTAATTTGTAATAGACCTGTCTGAATTAAGCTGTACAATATATACAAACAAAACATTTGCTCCGAGTGAGATTCGTCAAATGACTATATCTTTCTTGCGGTTCCACCTGCGTTGACTTCAGCCCGCTTCACTGTACAACTTCTACATATTTCTGTATTTTTTTTTAATATAATATTTTGCGGGCATTGTCTTGAAGTGGCTACATTAGACTTAGATAGACAACCCTTAGCCAGAGAAACCAAACCGTATGAATCATGGTTACTCACCTATGGTTATTCGAACGTGCAGGTTTCGTAAGCAATGTTTTCCTCACCTATAAGATGATTTTAAAGATGCATAAACGAAATTTAAAAATCCAGGAGTATACCCATGTTTGAACCAACACCCGTTGTACGTAAAGCATGAGTCCTTACCAATAAGCTCCCAAAGCTCGTTTGCTTGTATCTTAAAAATTAGAAAGGGAAATACAAAGAGTTCTTAAAATAGCACATTAGTTGCAACAATGGTAGCCTGTCGACTCAGAAGTTTATTCAGTAAATTTCCTTTGCACTTGTTATCGTTTGTAATAATAATTTCTTAACCGAGGAAAAGTACTTTTACCGTATTCATAAATATTAAACCAGTAAATTGTGAACAATTTATGCAAAACTATTACGTGTTTATTGTCTTTTTATTATAACAATATCCTTTGGTTAAGGCTTATAAGCAAAAGAATAATTAAAGATTAATTATTATTTGCTTATTTTAAATACAATGAGAAACAATAATAGAGGTATATTTATTATTGTATTGTTGAATTTAATTTGCATCAAATTTATATTTTATCATTATAATTATGGCGACTGCCACTTGATCAAGTGATTACAGCTACTAGACTGAAACTATAATTGAATGTAACATTTAGCTTTTGCTTAAAGCTAGATCATTCTCCTATTAAACTCAAATCGACGTAATGTCAGTTTTGCAAAAAATCACAAGTAACTATTGTTACCAACAATTGCTCATTCTTACTCCAACTGAATACAGTTGGAGTCAAAAACCTGAGCAATTTTTAAAGAAAAATTCGAAAGCAATATGATGTTTTAAATTGAAATAAATGCTAAGATACATCAAACCTCGATTTTTTTTGAAACAGACAGACAACTTGAATTATGAATCATAATATTCCTGGCCTTGCTTGGCTGTCCGTTACAAAAGCACTTGATCTTGAGACGGACGCCGTCAGGCCGATGCTGTTATAAATTGGACTTCGTTTTATAACAGTGGGTGATGATCACAAGGTTCCAAGATAAAACACGTACGGTGTAATAATGTGCCCGGCGATGCCACAGAATCATAAACATTGCACAGAATTGTAGACGCTCGGAAAATTTGTGAAAGTTGAATTGTTTGCATTGACATAATTTTATTGAGCACACGTTGTATTGTGTTAACATTTGTTTTTTGTGTATTTGTTGCTTTAGTCCCCATAGGTACTAACTTCTAAATTTTTATCATCATGGTAAATTGATAGATGTATTTCAAACTATAAAACTATATAACTCTATATAGATCCACTGTCAATACATTCTCTTGAACAATCTTGTAACGTTCATTTCAAAAAAATGTACCGAAGCTCTAATTACTTTTCAATTACGTAATAATTAAAAAATTTCTTCATCTGGAGGCTCTTTGCTGGTTTAAGAATTTAAGAATATCGTGTACGTACATGTCAAAAAAATTAAAATAAAACTAGCTTAAAATGTAACTTAACAATATAGATTAAAAAATTTAATTGACGAGATGCAATTTACCGAATTGCACAACATATCAACTGCCGAAACGGTTATAAGAATCGAAGACTCATTCGAAAGTTCCCAGAAAATGCATGAGATGATAATACCACCAACATCCTCGTACGAGTAAAAAACAGGATTTCCAATCGATTACACAACGTTAACGTTGTAACACGGTCCGAGCTATCGGTGATCTCAATGACTCAGTTCTCGCCACGCAGAGGTTGGTAAAAGCCATTTTAAAAATACTATACATTATCTACCTACTTGACCTTACTGATGACGTGCGAGGAAAAAACAACTTCAACCAATGCATAAACATACTTAATATCCTCAGAGTATTATCTACGGAGACGTGCAAAACTGTAAACTTTATGCACATTTTAGTGCAGCTGTCTGCTGTCATATTTACATTGCAAGATGACAGCATATTATGTGTAGTAAATAGCAATACCTATTTATCTATTGTATGCGAAAAGATTACTAATACTTACCTAACCGTCGACGGTTTAGTACTCACAACAAAATAAAACATAGAACTTACTAGGTACCTTGGTTTAAACTAAGAACAATAACCCCGACGACACGTAAACTAAGAAAAACGGAATCTCTAAAAGGTGTATTGCAAGTAAGGAAATGAGAGATTATAGAATAGAGTTAAAAAAATAGAAACCTTTATAGGCTATGGTGCCTACTTATCAGGTCGTATGCTTATTTGCCACAAAAAATAGATAGAGAAAAATTTGCTTAATCTTCAAAAATTGTCATCCTCTGAGACATCATCAGAATAGCTATGAGTAGTTTATGCTAAACCAATACGATACACAAGTAATGGGACGGGCATTCTATAGACGGACGCCATTATAACTATTGTCTATAACTGTTTTTGACATGTGATGTTGTATGGATGACATCATAGCCGCGTATATTATCCAAGGAAGTAGGTAGTCTGGGTTCCCTTGCTTACAAATGACGAAGTACTCAATACTCAATTAGTACTTACGTTAAGACACTGTAAAAACAACATTGTAATACATGCGTTCGAACAATTTAATGATTGTTTAAACAAATCTACTTCTATAAATAATTTTCTTTACAAAATACGAAAATATTTTAGAATTTGGGCACCTTATATGATGAGCAAACAAACGTCTGTTCAATTAACGTTTTTAGCGCTGAATAGCCACTGTTTCAGACGGCGGGCATAAAATTGATTGAAAGCAAACAATCTATAGCGGTTAGCTGCGCGCGCGCTCCTCAATGAGCTTGCCATCTAAATATAACCGTCAGTTACGTCTATCAGTTCGGCCTGTCCATTGCTTACGCGTCATTTAGTTACAAGTTTTTTACTACAATCACCGGTATTATTAAACATCGATTTTTTGTTTGTCTGTAACGCTGTTTACGAATGGACTGTTCAATCCTAAAAGCGAATGAAATGAAATATAACGTTTCGATCTTTGATAATAGCTAGCCACTTGTCACCGCTTTTTCACAATTTATCTAACCGAACAAATTTTTTGGCTGAATGTGGTTTAAGCTGCATATCGTTCTTTGAACTCTGTCTACCCTTTCGGGGATTACGAGCGTGATGTAATGATGATGATGATCTTATTTTCCTGACTTACTAAGATGTTTTCTTTCATATTTTTATATTACCAATGACCTAGAAAAGAGCAATAATAACATCAGTGGCGATCACAAGCACTACATACACAAATAAAATATTGATTTTTATCTAAACATACATTTGCGGCGAACCCATTCTATGAAGCTTCCCTAAGTAAAAATATTAATCATACCCCAAATTTAGCAAAACATGGACCATACCCAAATCCGCTAGAATTGGGCATCCTAAAAATATTGGGCAGCAGACCTCAACTACAAAACCGTATTATTATAATAGCATTAGCTTACACTGTCATCGTTGTCAATGTATTGTACAGACGACAGCACATCAGGCCATGGTTGCCACCTTTAAGGAAAAAAAATCGGGACCATCGGGCATCCATCAGAGACGTTCGGAGTTTAGTCTAATTAAAATATGACCCATGTGAGGCAGTCTAAGAAAAATTAAATTTTATTTGTATTTATTTTATATAATAAATTCTTCCATACGTATTTCTTGTTGTTACGAGCTGCTTTTAATAATTCTACATAATTTTTGTATTTATTTCTGAATGTGTATGTTCAAAGAAATTAGCAATTCTGCTTTTATCAAATCTACCGAAGCAACAATTACGGACATTAGACCATTTCATTGTCATTAGTGAAAAACCGCCTTCAACATAGGTACGCATTTGAAGGAGGTATGTAGGCACATGCGGCGCGCGGTAAATAGCGCGGTGGCGCGTTTTTTCACTGTTCAGTTCAGTTCATTTCAGTACCCGTAAATGAATTGATTGAGCCTGTCGCATATTGTCAATAATCGGGACAATACCGATAGGCAGTCGGGACGCGGGACAATGTCTTCGAAATCGGGACTGTCCCGGCAAAATCGGGACGGGTGGCAACTCTGCATCAGGCTATTCATTTTTGTTGCGAAACAACCCTTATCACAACGACATAAGACTCCACAGTGTTTACCCTGAAGTGCTGTCGTGTGTACATATGAAATGAACCTAATTGAAGTGAATTTCTCCGTGAGCACAATTAGTCAGTTGTGTTCGCAACCTCGTCTCACCTGCGATTTTCTACGCCCTGGTACCGGGTCTCGGCGATAACCCCAATCGATGCTTATCACAACAGCCGGCGTCAACAACCTCTGTGTTTACTAGTCCCTGCCAATTTGTGAAGATGACAATCTTTGCTCAGCTGTTTTTGACAAGCGCTTTCAACAGTCCTATTTATTTTAGACGTGTTGACGTCATCGACACACCCGTGCTTGCGTTTGAAGATACAATTCGGTAGTTTATTAGTTACTAGCAGCTCACGTTCCCGTAGGATTACGGAGATAAAATATAGCCTATGTTACTCGCTGATATAGTAGCTTTCCATTGGGGATATTTTGTTTTAATTCGGTTCAGTAGTTTCGGACCCTACTCAATACAAACAATAAAATATTGCCTCTTTATAACTTATATAGATTGCAATCTGCTTAGTGTGATAGTTTGTACCTAGATATGTCTGGATTTTTGTTGTATTTTCATCTTACCCAGCCCATTGTCCCATGTTGGTCTGGGTCTTAAAAAGAATGTGCCATCTATGGTTCTTGCCTAGCATGTCGTAGAAGAAGACCAATGGTGTATCGGGTTTTGGGTATATGATAAAGTGGGCGACAGGCTAGCTACTTGTCACCACTTTTTCACAATGTTCCATCTAACCCAGCCCGGTTTTGTTTCTGGCTGAATGTGGTTAAAGGTCCTCCTGCCTCTTTGACTCTGCCTTCCCCTTCGGGGACTATGGGCGTGATGTTATTTTTTTTTATGTTTTTGTTGTATGTCTGTCATGGTCTCCAAACCACTTATTGAATTAAATAAGTGGTTTGGAACAGGATAATTATAACACCTACCATTGCTGTATTACAGTGAAGTAATTTTCCTCATAGCACAATTCGAAAATCTGCCAATATTGCAATAACCATTTATTTAATTGGTCATTTAATGTAATCATACAAGGATTATTATTTACGCTACCGTTTTAATTTTATCATACTAATATTACAAAGAGGAACGATTTAATTGTTTGTTTGTTTGTTTGCATTGAAAAGGCTTCGAAACTACTGGGCCGATTAAAAAAAATATCTCACCAGTAGAAAGCTACTTTATCAGCGAGTAACATAGGCTATATTTTACACACGAAACTTGGCAATTAAACCATTTATTTTGTTTTTATTATGAAATAACTTACGATGGCATTAATTAAGAAATTGATTGTTTTTTTAAGTATGACTTGAAAAAAAAACAAATATTTTGTACATGATAATTCACGTACATAATGTAAATGCTAACAATATTTAATTTACTTTGTTACATATTGTTTACGTACTAATTTGAAAACCAATAAGATATCTAAACACAATATTAATTACTACCCTGGAAAATATTAATTAAAAAGGACCTTTATTCCCCTATACTTGTAGGTACAGTTACATATATGCCTACGAATATTTTGTACTTCTGATTTAATATCCAAATCTCATTAATATATTAATAAGGTTATATTCATGAAGACCAAAAATACCGGCCAAATGCGGGTTGGACTCGCGCACGGAGGAAACGGCAAAAATATCATGTCTGTTGTATGAGAGCCCCCTTAAATATTTATTTTATTCTGTTTTTTATTCACCTGTAAAAATTTTAACTGTCTAACTATCAAGGGTCATTAGATACAGCCTGGTGACAGACGGACAGACAGCGGAGTCTGAGTAATAAGGTCCCGTTTTACCCTTTGGGTACGGAACCATCAAAATAAGAGACTTTGTTTTGACGTACATAGGCGTTTATTACAATATTCGCATCGGAATCTTTAGGTTTTCAAAGTCATTCACCGACACACACACATCACTGAAGAATGTCTAGTTCAAACACTGAGGCACTGTTAAAACAACGACATTTTGATACTCCGAGCGCATTCTATACGAGATAACAGCGAGGCTAGTGCAAACACTACAACAACCCCATTAGGGTATACCGGTGATGTTAACAGTAACATCATTATAATATACGAAAAATGTTATGTTACGTTTTTGTAACGTTTTATTCAAAGATATGGCAGATATATGGCAGAATACAATGAAGATCATTTTATAAATTCTTTAGAAAAGAACTTGTACTTGATTATGTACTGATAATGTATTTTCTTTTATTTCAGGTAATTATTTGCTGATGTGATTTTTTTCTTTCTTCTTTCTGTCAATGAGGTAATTAAAATAGTTTTGTTATTTATTATTCAGCGATTCATAATGTTAAGAAACCTGCATCACAAGTCTTCGCTAATATATAATATCCGCTTTAAGAAAATAAAATAAAAAGGCTTCAAAATTTTAAACCGAAATATATTTCAACTTTTTCACACCTTTCTATTTCTGTGAATAGTCCTAGTTGGCAAATATCAAAAAGATCTACAGAGACGTTATTTGATTAGGTATATTATAAACGTATCTATGGAAACGGCCTTAATCCAAGATCAAATAGCTACGTCATCCGTCTTATAGTCTCGAATACGTCTAAAAGGCTAAGCTAATGTGTTCCTTGAGAGGCACTTTGCATATCGATATCTTTGGTAACCATTATTACTGAGGGTCGTGATCACCACGTAACATACACTGAACCACCTCTATGCTGCTTGGAAATCTGCATATTGAATAAAATAGTTTTCTCTAACATTTCATAATTGGCCGAAATTCATTCTCATTATAAACCATTCAGTTAATTGCGTCAATAAGATAAATTAAACATTAAGTTTAATCTATACTCACAATATTCTACAATAGGGATGTTGACTGGCTAGTCAATTAAGATACTTTTTAAGAGCTGTCAAAACGAAATCACTTCATAGATTTTGTATGGGCTTGTCAACGTGTGACGTCACTAGTTTGTATAATCAACTGACTTAATATTAAGCAGTTTTTGGAAAATTAAAAATCTTAGACACAATATGATACAAAATCAATAAGGCTTAACAGCATACTACGATACTTTCTTTTTCAGAATTAATATTTCAAAATCCTAATTCGACAATTCGACTCATAGATTCTGGAAACATTTTTTGGATTTTTGTAATATGTTTTACTAACATTAATCTGTGGCCTTACAAATCATACTACAAACATACATGTATGTTCGTTATTAGAATCACATAGTTAAAATAAGCAGATGGCTTTTTTATAATATATCTGCAGTATATTATTGAAGTTCTTACTTACGTAATGCATAAGTACGAACTTCAGTAATATATGTACATGTATTTGTACCAAATAAATTTGGTCGTTGTTTTAATATACCTACAAGCTTAAGCCATTTATGTTTACATCGAGATAAAGTGATTTGACGTAATGTTTATTTTTACAGAGCAACTTAATTGTATCAAAGGAACATAAAGATGAAAGAATTATCATATCACAGTATGTTAATGACCTTGGAGTTTAGTATTTTATGCAAGCAATTTGATAAATAGGTGTTTACTAGCTTTATTGATTTTCTCGAAATTACTAGAGGTTTGTATACTGTTCTTTTATCTGTAAACACCTACATTTTGTAAAAAAAACGTTCAATTGTTATACTTACATACTCTTATACCCCACTCTACTTAAAATACAAGTGACTGCTCTTGATTACTTTCGGTTGACTGTTTATTTAGTGCAGTGCTTCTCAAACTTTTTTTGCTATAGAACCCTTTTAGGAAGCGGAGTATTTGACGGGACCCTAGAACAGTGCGGGGGGGGGGGGGGGGGAATAATCGACTTTTAACGGATTTTCCCCCAGGAGTTATGATATTTATGATCAGTACCAATTTTCGTGGAACCCCCAGAAAGGCTTCACGGAACCCCAGGGTTCCGCGGAACACACATTGAGTATAGCTGGTTTAGTGTATAAACTACACATATACCATCAATCCTCGAAGGGGTAGGTAGAGGAGGAGCAGTAAACTTAACCACTTTTACCCAAAAATAAAATATAAACTGGGTTGGGTAAGATTGTAAAAAAAAAAGTGACAAGTGTATATAGCTCGTCGGCTATATAATCACAAAAAGTAGTAAACTGAGTCCCTTAAACACTATCTAACACAAACTACTAATCAGGACAGATAAGGTTACTTTCGAACTTATAATATTAGTAAAGATTTTTAACCGACTTTAAAAAAAAGGAGGAGGTTCTTAAGCCATCAAGTTTTTTTTGGTGATTTAATCCAATAGAATCCGACAATAGGTACTACCTATAGTTTTTCCTCATTTATTACCAATGCTTTTGTCGGGCTGTTAAGTACCTGAGAGGTTTTATTACGTTGATTGATCAATTACGCGAGTGGATAGCTCATTGGTTCACAACGAGCCGTTTCAAGGAATCTTCAGACAATAGCGTCACGGTAGCCGCTTCTGGAAACTGATCACGTTGTCATGGCAACCTTCCACTTAGTCGGTCGAATATACAACACAGTGTTACAAATATATATAATACATTTGCATTTCTAAACCTACGAGAAATGACCAATCACGTATTTTTCTAAGCACGCTGGGGTGCCCAGGGGAGCTTTCTATTTTCTCAGTGAGATACCTTCTTATTGGCGCAACGCAGTGGCTCCTTAATTTATAAGTGGAAGGTTAGTATGTTGCTATGGCAACTGACAAACTTACCTTATTTCATAATAAACTAACATCGCTATTCTGTTCCTAAACTTGAAGTGACTTTTGAAGTTAGGTTTTAAAATGGAAATGGAAATTGTATGTTAAAATCTACTTAGATTAAGACATTGAATACAGGTAGTATTCAACACGAATGACTACTATTAATAGCAAATACATATTTTGACTTAGACTTTTGACTTTAAATAAACCTCTATTCAGGATCTGCTTATGACTTTGTGACTAATCGATGGAAAGATATATGAAAGTAGGTACAACTCGAATATACTATTTGCAGATATTTAGAAGATTGTCATCATTAGTCCTTGAATAATGTCATTCTTAGTCCAATGACATCTCTATCAGCAACGTCAAAAATCACACACGTATGTAACACTGAGATAAGATATCCCTAAACGTTCCTAGAATAATCTTACTTTAAATATTTTTATCAAAAGACAAATGAAGGCATAAATATCTACAAACTGCATACTTCACTTCCCTTTAATGTTTGTACGGACGGTTCTCTGTCTCACCTTGTTTAGAATGAGAAAGCGAGATGCGGAGAGCATCTATGCACCATTCATAGGTATTACGTTTGTAAGCACACAGTTTGTGGTCTCAACGCAGACGAAATGGGGAACAAGTTGGTATTAACGTTTGCATTACTCTTTAGGGTTGGCAGACAAGATTAACCCTTCAAATAAGTAGTAATTAATAAATACCCAGCAACTTAACATAATTTGATCTGACTCCGAACTAAGTAATTTAAGCACTTGTGTTACGGATATCTGAGTGGTATTTCTTAATATATTCTTAAATGTTAACACCCAGACATAGAGGAAACGCAAGTATTTATCACACGAATGTTTGTCCTGAGTGGAGATCGAACCCACAACTCTTGACGTATAAGACAGGGTTACTCTCAAATGCGCCATCGAGCCAGTCGAACAGTCAGTTTTCGAACAGCGTCGTCAGATAGACACGTCTAGAGCTCAGTTTCAGTAAAACATATGCACGTGCATTCATATTGACATTCCATGTTAAACATAACTCGAGAGGCTGTTTTGACGCCGGTCTTATCACATTTGCATGATTGATTGATCTTTTCTCCGTATCGTTTTATTCATCGTGACTATTTTCTTTGACTTGCTAAAACTTTCCAATTTACATCAACCGATCATTATTCATATTAAGGCACGGGTTTAGAAATACAAACGATGACTAACTTGTTTTTATCCCAACTGCCACTAACTCGTTATTAGATCTTAGGCAAGCTAAGAACAAGATCACCTCTAAACTTAAACACAAAAACCAGCAACACGTGTTTTTCGCCTCATAAGTACCATATTGAATACGCCAGATGCTAGCCCTACTTAGTTTCATGACCAGATTTGAGAGGTCTCTCTTACTCTGGCTAGCTTTTAAAACCGGGAGTTCCTCAACTCGATCGCGTTATAGGTGGGCGTGTTTTTTATTTCGGAACGCGTCGGCGGCAATAAGCAATAAGGTAAACATACGTTAAGCAATGGCTGTGGGCCTTCATCTAAAACTCAGCACTCGCCTCAAACGATTCTTTAATTTAAACGATGATCAGCTTACGGTAACATTTGATTTATTCTCGAAACATTGAAGTTGATTGTAGTTTCTCTGCATGTATTAAAACGGAATCATTGTTCCATATCTCGAATGAGAAATTGGTACAGGTTTGGTTCGTTGCAATCTTGCGTCATAGTGTATTCTTGGAACTTTTAAACTAAGGTGAATAAGCATTCACTAACTATTCATACCAGATATGGCTAGGTTTATCAGACCGGGTTTATTCACGTCATATTTTACTTTCATATAAGAATGTTGACAATCACACTGAATATTTCCAAAAATTATCTGACACGCATACTATCCTTCAAAACTTCTTTATCAAGCCTATACCTGGTATAGTCAGTAATGTTTGGCTAGCCAACATACATTTATCAGAAAGTCAATCACCACAACGCTTTTTTGTTCTGGGTAACAATTTATTTCACAGCAAAACAAACAAAATCGATATCATATCACGAACGTAAGTAGATAATGCTTATCGTTGACAAAGATTAACAGTACAAGATTGTCACCTCTATATAATGTATTTGTGATGTGCGAATGAAAGACATATCAGACAGTCTCCCTTATCTTAAATAACACAATCTCGGGTGTCTTCATTTACTTAAATGCAAATGCATACTTCTTGAAATAGACAAAGAACCGTAAATGACCAGTTATTTTAAAAGTAAACTGTCGTAAAACATCCTTATTGGAACAACGAGGGTTTTATAAAAAGTATTCAGAAGACGACACACATAAGACAGGCCTGATCTTTATTAGTAGTTTAATTAGCGCTTTGACTGATGAATTACAATCAAATTCGTGGCACTAGACAACCACTAGTAATTAATTATTCTTCCAGCATAGCACATGTGGTGTTAATATTAGTGAGCCCGTACTAAAATTAAGCCCCAAAACTTTATCAACAAGCATTGTCCGGGCCAAGACCCCAGACGCGGTAACTTTGTACCCGCTCCGGTAATGAGTTCTACGTGTCGAGGCGATAAGTACCGCCTTTAAATACTTCAGATAACGCAACGCTTGAGTAACTTCTGACTAAACAACGCCCTTTGACGCGACACTCAACGAAAATTTATTTAAGAATGTGTTAACGGTGTGTGTGGTGCATGTCACCGCGCGATGAGTCTTATTTGAGCCTCCCTATCGAATCTTCCCGCGTCGTAAAAGATGAAAAAGGGAGAGAGGATATTGATCCTATAGTTCTCGTCCCCTAATTCGCAACGGGAATGAGGTAGACTAATGTTGTATCGAATAATTCGCAAAATATTCCAGCCGCTTTGCGAGTTTAGGTAGCTAAGTTACTAACCAGTAACCAATATTGTGTCAACCATTTCTTTCTGATTCGAGATTCCAGTAGAAAATATATTTTCACGTTTTATTAATCACGGTTAGGTATTAAACAAAAACTATTAGATGCCAGATTCTAACAATCACTTTTTTCACCAAAATATATAAAGTGATTTTGGTATCAAGTATTAAATGTTTTGGAATTAGTATTAAGACATTAGTTAAACAAAATAGCAGCTGAAGATAGATTTAGAGTTTATCTTTATTCAATCGGTCAACCCAATGGTCGATTAGACAAAAACAGCGACGTCAAGTTAGTGCATCTACAGCATCTGTTAATCAGAAGTGAGCCGTGGAACAAATTGCTCGGCTAACGGGGATTCTGGGAAAGCTCATTCTGCGCCTATCGGTCAAACACAGAACGGTAATTCTGTTTGGCTTTCTCGCGCCCGGGCCTTGTTTAGTTAATGTACTGAACAACTCTTTACAGAATTCATTCATGTCTAATTACTCTTCCTCTTCCTTCGTAATGCTAGCCCCAATTTGGGGAAGCCTTTTATACTTCACAGTTAAACACGTTAACTTTCCTTTCTTGTGCTTCTTTCTACAGTGATTCTGACTTGCTATTTTCTCTATATCTCTGTAAATAAAGACGTGACATGACGTATTTAATTCACATAAATTGTATAAACAACAATAAGTGTGTGCAACAAGTCTCCTTTTATTTCATTCCAAGATTTGTACTTGCATTTATTGTGAAGCGTAAATTGTATGAAATACATTGTTGGAAATGAACTACGAAGTGAACGATTACGTCAAGCTTGTCTGTCCTGGATTTTAAGAATTGCTATCTAGCACAATGTCTACTAATGACGTCTCTCTAGCCGTCAATATTTTTAGGCTTTTTTATGCAACTTTCAATTATAATTATAATAACAATTCGAAGGACCAAATAACCTCAAATTACCCAGGAAATGGTGATAATAAATACCTAGTACAAAATAAAAACTGTTCTCTTAAAATCACAGCGTAAATGCACACGGTAGATATTCTACTAATGCGGTGATCTAGATTTTCCTTCCCTATAGTAGGAGATACCTTACTTGATGTGAATAAGTGATGTGGTAATTCCATCGCACACACAAACTACTTTGTCATTTTCATTAAATGTAATGATCGCCATTTAAGAGATATGAATAGTCACTGAGGAAATACTTAAATTCCCATATTTTATGCTGTATGACTTGAACCAGTGCCAACTAGTTTATTTGTAAAGGGTAAATAACTTTATTTATGGTGATTAGAGCCCGTTGTTCCAGTGGTCAGAGACCCTGGCCATGAAACCAAGGGTTCAAATCTCGCTAGGGACATCTATTTCGTGTAATAAAGGATTTTTTTTATGTACAAGAAACATTTCAATTAATATAAATATTGTATGAAATGGAGGAAATATCGCTACGGTCCGTAAACCGGGCTACCAGTTCACAATAATATGGAATGAGACGGAATGGTTATGGTACGGAAGCGTTATGGCTTACAACCGGATTCGGAAGTAAGCGAATAAAGTAAAAAACTAGATCAAAAACTTACTGCATATGGCAATCTTTAATGCATATGCCTCCGATGTGGGTCGTTTAAATTTGCATTTCAACCAGTTATAATGTTAGATCGACGAATTTACCTGGTGGCCAAAAATGGTTCCTAAGCACAAACATTAAAGTAGGTAATTACAGTCTTGCGTCATGTATGTGCGACTCTTTATACCCTACAGGGTTGTCAAAGACGTTGACTAATAAGATCAAATTTTAAATTACATTTCAAAATAGGGAAATCTATATGAGTTTTAGTCATTATTGTTTGCATTTTAATTAAATCTTGGCATTTCATTATTAGTCGTAATGCCATGTTAAGTCATCTTATTAATGTTTTAACATATAAATAAATATCTTAAGCAAACCAAATGCCTGGTTGCAAACCAAAGTTCTGGCGGGCGACCCATGAAGATATTAAAGTTCGTTACTAATTTTAAAGACGAGTTAAAGTTAAGCAAAGACAAAGTTAAATTTCTGCAATACGCCAATAAATATCTAATTATTTATTACATACATACATAACATCACGCCCGTAATCCCCGAAGGGGTAGACAGAGTCAAAGGGGCAGCATGCCCCTTCAACCACATTTAGCCAAAAATAAAGCCGGGCTGGGTAAGATTGATAATTGGGAAAAAGCAGTGACAAGCGGGTAACCTCTCGCCTACACAATCACCCAACACCCGATATACCATACGTCGCCTTTTACGACATGCTAGGCAAGAACCACAGTTGGCATATTCTTTTTAAGTCCCAGACCAACATGGGACAGTGGGCTGGGTTGGATGGAAAGGTGTGAAAAAGGAGTGACAAGTGGCTAGCTCGTCGCCTAGGAAGGTTTTTTTTTGTCCCAGATCAACATGGGCCAAGTCCCAGACCAACATAGGACAATTATTTATTAAAACATAATAAGTTACGACGAAAAGTTATGATGGTAGAATACGGACGCGAATACTTCGTCCTTTATTTGTGACTAGCTGTGCCCTCGGTTTCACCCGCGTCGTTCACCGCCACCAAACAGGTGAAAATAATTCTGCATCCAATTAATAAAAAAAATTTAATGTCAATTTAATTTACGTAGCGAAATTTAAAAAACATTACCCCTTATTCCCCACCCAAAAGTATACTTTAACAAATCTTATTACAATACGAAAACATAAAAAAGAAAAAGAGAAATCTAAAGCATTTGGCTGTCCAAAGATGTGTACATATTTAGTATTTGTGCAACCCAATATGTGAATTTCCCGTTTTAGTTTGAGACTTAAAAAGAATTTGTCAACTGTGTTCCATTCCTAGTATGTCGTAAAAGGCGACTAATGGAATATTGGGTTTTGGGTATGTGATTATTAAGGCGACGAGCTAGCACTTGTCACAAATTTTTCACAATTTTCCATCTAATCCAACCCAGATATGTTTTTGGTCGAATGTGGTTAAAGGGGATTGCTGTCCTTTCGGGGATTACGGGCGTGATGTGATAAAAAATAGGTGAATTATGTGGTCAGGCAACTGTGTGGCAGCCCTACTCGGGTAGTCATCTTGCAACTCACCAATGAATTTATTTTAGTCGATGACACCCGTCGCCATTCAAGCCACACACAGTTCGAGGCTTCTTTGTAATCTGAACTGTAATTAATTGTCCGCTAACGAGGACATGGTCTAAGGATTATTTATGGCGTATGCAAACTTTATTGAAGCGGCAGTAGCCCTCAGGGGTATCCCAGGGCTGTTAGCCCATTTCACAACTATTGAAGATTTCGATTTGGGGGTCTCAAAACTAAAATCTTGACTTGAAACCCACAGGCCCGAACCGGTAAATTTAAGGAAAGTATTTACAACTAACACAGATCAATATAGGTACCTAACTATTACATATATGTAGTAGAATATGAATACAGACCCTACAATACGCACTTACCATCCTGTGCGGTCCTAAGGTCTGTTATTCAAAGCCAAGTAAATTTACGCTATGCAGAACTGTTTCGTATTTTGAGCATTGTTTCAATATCATGTCTCATTTTTACAATAAACCTTGAGTATGACTGAATAAATACCTATTTATGATTAATTTAATACTGTTTGTTATAAGTAATTGTTCTTGTATCTTCGTATGGATAACAACGTCGGTTAAGTTTCTTGTCACGGCTCGAAAAAACAGAGCGCCCCAATACGATTGTCCTGTCATATCACTTAATTCATCCAGAAAAACTAAGGATGCGACTCGATGGTGATACCGAAATACCGATTACCGGTATTTTAGGAAACTACCTAATATTTGTTATTTTCGTTTTAGATTTAGTTTTTTATTTTACCGTTTTTTTTTTCATAATTCACAAATCTACATTATAAAGAATATACAACTATAAACAGCCGAGTACATATCACACATTAATATATTAAGTCATCATTGTTGTTGCTCACTGCCCCTTTGTCTCTGCCTACCCCTTCGGGGATTATGGGCGTGATGTTATGTATAATTGTTGAATTAATACTGTTAATAGTGATGGAGTTATTGTTGTAGACATTTACTTTTTAATTGCTACAAGATTTTTTTCGTATAATCCAAGGCAATTCAAACAACCGTAATACTTATCTTTTTTGTTCACAATACTTAAAAATATATATTTTTAAGACGTTACTACTCGGTGGCATCATACCGATTCGTTAAATTGGTTGAAACACTCAAACTATCGGTTACAAATTTCGGCAGCACTAAATCGCAGTGGCAAGTTATTTATAAACTGTCCTTATCACGTTAGAGACAAAGTTTGAATTTGGCCATGGATATCGTATAACTTATTCAACTCATGCGCAGGTAGAATTTACGGCCGCTGTTGGATTAACGAGTGACATTTTGGCGCCTTCTTATTTAGTATATGACGTCAAGTGGCTACTTTGTGATGAATACATCAATAAAAAAATTAAAGGCAAATGCTTCGTGGCTTAATCAATATGTTAGGCCCTACATACATACACACGCCTACAATCCCCTGAGGTGAGGACAGAATCCAATGAGCTATAAACCATAATTAACCAAAACTAAAATGGACTTCGGATAGATGGCCCTAAGAAACGAAAACAATTTGGCAGCTTGGGATACTATCGACAAGTTCTGATCAAACTTTCATTAGAGCAACCATCAAGCGAATCCCTTATTTCACCTTGGGCCATCGCCGGCCCTGATTGGTGGACTGGTCGTAACGTCCGAAGTTGGCACCCAATAAAGACTGAAAAGCAAACACAATCATTAGCATCATTAACCCGCGCTAAGAGATTTGACCCACATAACTAACGCCCAACGACAGGCCCTTTGGTCGAGTGGTCAGAGGCCCTGGCCACAAAACCAAATTCTGGGTTCGAATCCCACTAGAGGAAAATGTTTCGTGTGATGAACATAGACATTTGTACTCGAGTCATAGATATTTATAAACGTATATAAGTATGTCTATCCGTTCACTTAGTATCCAAAGTACAAGCTTATAAACTTAGTTTGTAATTAGGGAATTGTGTGTCAGTCTGTTGAATTTATTATTTATTAATAATACTATGTGCTTACTATGTGAATTTAACAAATAATAAGTGAAATTCTCAACAAGTTTTAAAAGGTAATTTAACGGTAACATAGCCGACAATAAATAGTACACCACATCCTTTTGTGGAAGGATGCGGTACTTCCCTCCCCCTACAGGGAAAGTCCTTTATTTATGGAATACTAAGTGTACACACGTTATCACAGGATTTTTGACGAATTTCTAAAAAGGATACGTTAATTCTACAGGAAAATCGTAAAAAAACTCTCCAGCAATCATCCATTGCTTCGTTGCAACATAAAAGAAGGACAAACAAACAAATGTATTGTAGTAATAGCACGTAGTCACAAATTTTCGCCGAAAATCATCTTATAAAGAGCTGTTTGTGCAAAAGAGAGATGTGTTTGTAAATTCCAAGTCCTTTTCTCATTCGGCTAAGTAATTGCAGTATACTGGGAGAAAAACTGGATAGTCGGGATAATTTATTTCCTTATTGGTAGTGAGGTCAATGGGCAGGAATGTATCGACTTTGTAATACCTGAGCTACTGAGTAATATTTATTTGTTAAACCAATTTTGTAAAAGGACTTACCTACCACCCACTCAGCATTCGTTTATGTATGTATGTAAAGGAATATGTACAATTCATTACTTATTATTCATGTTTATAGGAAAATTAGTAATTAATAATAAATGACAACTCACTGACCAATTATTATTTTTTTTTTTTTGATAAATACTATAATTGTGTGTATCATTTATTAAACACTGGTTTATTAGCCAATAAATTATGAAAATAAACAAGAAAAGTCCGCTATTTAAAAAAACGCTAGTTTGTACATCACTTTATATCGGTATGTCATGAACGTAGTTACAACAATTATTGAGTTAAATGTACATTCGAAAAACATTTTCTGTTTCTAAACACAATTTTTTTATCTAAAAACTCATCGTATATTATATTAAAAGTATTGTAATTTAATTACAATACTTTTTTTTTTAAATCGTGTCATCAAAAGCCCAGCTTCGTGTACGTAATATATATTGTAATTTAAGGGACCCTTGGATTTTTAGTAATTTTTTTCTACTACATACATATTAAACTTCATTGAATCCGATATATTCCGTTTTTTCCGAGACCAAATTGTTTTAAAACCGTTTGCCCTCGTTCCGCAATCCACAACAAAATAATCTGTCATACAAATACTCGTACGTCACCAAACGCCCCTATAGAAAATAGGTCAATGCCCCACCGTCGAGACAACCTATAGAAAACAACATATGCCATAGACCAACAATGTCACTTCATGGGCTACGATTTATGGTGTCATGGCATTTATAGACTCAATGCCATTCAGCGCGGTTCGTCGTAAAAATATATTGTTAGGGAATCCTTACTTAACGCGGAAGTAACTATGTATTTAATGTATTTAACATTTGCTGCTAAAACCTAGAATAAGGAAGTATCACTTATAAGTTTCTCTTATAATTAATACATTCAAATATCCTCATTGAAAACCTGTAGCTAACTACTTAGTTATATTTTATATCTTTAACCTAGACCTATTTGAAACACAAAACTAAAATTGTTACGAGATAAGCTGCTCATAGAAAAGAAGGTAACTTGATTCATTGACATGTTTATATTTTTTTATGTTTATAAATGGTCTGTTTAAGAAATAAATTTAAATCATAAATAAGTCATTTTAAAAGATTGTTAACACATAAGTTAATAAAGATGTTTTCCTAGCGAAACATAGTTATTTTCTATTAAGCATTTTACGCCGTTAAACAAAATCGAATCAACTTGTATCTGAATAACAACATTATGTTTCGATTTATTCAGTTTATACAACCACATTTAAATGTAAACTACCTAATATACATTTACGGTTCACTTCACACAAAATGGTGGTGACGCCTGATTAGGTACACCGGTATGACTAACATGTATGTAGCTAATACAGAGTGTAGAAGCGTATTGAGTATATAAAACCATAATTTTAATCGTAAGTACAATGCATTATAAAATAATACTGAAATTAAAGTACCCCGATAAACATACTAAATAATTACACTTCAGTAATGATTATTCATTTAATCTATAAATCTATCTGTATACTCAAAGGTCATGTATGACCTTTGAGTATGTATAGGTACCAACCCTTAGGGCGCAGGCCGATGGCTGTATAGGGCAAAGCACATAATTTTAGTCTGATTTTATTTTCGTTATCAATCCATGTCCATAACGTTCCTAAAGCTAACTTGCCTTTAAGACCCACTTCGTCTAATAAAACTAAAAAGGTTTTTTTAGAAATCAAATTATATAACACTAAGTATTGTACGCACATAACTTCTTGTACGACTGCAAATTAATTAATTATTCTTTTGATGTGATCGTTAAATGATAATGGTTGAGGTCCAAGATGATAGTTTGTATGAAATAAAACTTCCAGATTCTAAAGTTGATAGAAACAGAGTACTTTCTGCGCCTATTACTGCGCGTTAGTATAGTGGGGACTAACGCGATAAACGGAACAAATAACACTGTGAAATGGCAGAAGGCCGCATTACTCAAGGGCATTTCATCGCACGTACAAAATATACCTTAATTAATCCAATCGCATGCCGCTGGTGCAACCGACTTTTTCTTTTTCCGCTCCAAGAGAAAATAAAGTTAAATTTCTTGCGGCAGTTGTCCGCACTTACAATAATTGCTGGCAGCTGCTCATTACACCGCGGCAGGGCTGTCCCGGGACCCGTGTCCCGTATCCAGTGTTCTGTGTTCCGTGTCCCGTTTGCTAGGACACTATTGAGATCTTAACCTAACCGCCTGTTTCTATCGTAAATCAAGATCTATTCATTTGTTTTTGTTAAGGTCTTTGAGCCGCATTTTTATATTTGTCTTTAAAAAAATAAAATAAACAGACGCATCTTTCCAGTCGGGGGCGGATCTAGAGTCTTAAGCCTCACTTAAAAGTAGTCTAAAATAGTAGAAATATGTCTTTTTATACTTTCAGTACTTTCCAAATTACGTTCATTCTAAAAAAACTGGTAACATTGAATTAAATAAATTGCACATCAAAAAATATAATGTTCGTCAAGAGCATAAAGTCTTCGGAAGCGATATCCTAACATCCTGGCAATAACCCACGACAGCCCTAGCAGTAATTACTAGGTACCAAGAATTTGATCCGTCCATATCCTGCACAGGAAATCATAAAGGGAATAGCGCCCGATAGCATTCGCGGCGTACGCGCAGTCCGCATTTGGACTGAATAACAAACGTTGCGAACAATGTACCCGTGTAAATTTAGCTGCCTGGAACAATTCAGCCAAGGACTCGGGTCTAGGCAAACACGAGCGAATTGTTTCTGTACTGCATAGTATAGAGAACATAAGGTTAAATATTTAATAGCGAACCGAACAAGTGATATTTTGATTATAAAATGGATTCCTGGAATCGTTGATAGTTGTCACGACACTCAAGGCGATTTTTCTCACTCTAACCACATTCCCAGCTTTTCCCTGGTATATTATTTATATTTAATTTCCCTTTATACATCGTTGATAGAAAGTATGTAACTAGCTAATAGTTCGCGATTATTATTTATATCATCTATTTAGCCCTTTAGACATTAATTAATATAAATAATATAATTATTCTGCATTTACTAACATAAATAATTATTAATTATATTTATATGTGGTTAAAGGGGAGATAAGTACCTTAAGCACTTGTGTTACGGATATCAGAATCAAAAGTAATATTACATATATATACTTAAATATTAGATATTAACACCCAGATACAGAATAAAGACAAGTATTCACACGAATGTTTGTCCTGGGTGGGGATCGAACCCACAACTCTTGAAACATAGGGCAGGGTCACTACCGGTAGCGCCATCGAGCCAGTCAACATGTATGTATGTAATATTTTTCCCTTTAGTATAAGACACAATAAAATATAATTTATTGATAGAAGTAGGTAATAGGATCAATGAAAAACCATGATCCTTCCATTACAAGCATTTCAAAATCTTATAAATATGCTAATTCGCGTTTTAGATGTAACTTAGTTTCCCACTGGTCTTTTAAATTGACGTACTTATCGATGGAAAAGTTCCAATATTTTATTCAAAATATTTACTACACAGCAGCATTTTTTTGTTAGCTAGGCACTTATCGCATAACATGAATTAATATTGTATTAGTAATGGCTCTCGTAACTTTTTTCCACGGACATCGTCATCAGATTCTAAATGTGGATCTGGCACTTTTTTATTTGCGCAACATGATTATACAGCTTCATAATGAGTACAAAAAGAATTTTAATTCTATGGTCGTTTTTAACTTCAAAGACGCCGGCTGGTTAAATTGCAGCTGAGGTTATTTCTATCTCGTGTTATATGTAATGAACGTCGGTTTATTATAATCTTATGTTTATCATTACGATGCCATGCCACGAAACGTGGACAGTAGTTTACCAACGTCAAGATTTTGCGTGGATATTCCATACTCGTAATCATTCTATCACTGTGCAGCTGGGCACAGCACAATCTTAGCTGTGCTAGATTTAGCGACATGGGCTGGTTCAATGACGTTAGATTTTAATCCCTTTTTTTATTTTTTTTTTTTTTTTAATTGGGGAAACTCCCACGAGCCGTCACCCTCTGCTCGGGGAAGCAGAGGGCGGTGTGTCGGACTCGAACCGACTAAAACCCCAACGTGGCCTCCAGCGGCGCAGTTCCGGAGGAGCCTGTATCCCCACTGTCGGGACTATACGACTGCTCCTCCGGTGATGCGCGTGCCGCGCTACGCGGCCCACCTCGCGCGGCGGTGGTCGATGCTGTGCAGCCCACGACAACAGTCGTCGGATGCACAGCACCGAGCACGCGCGCGCGTCGAGACATGCCAGGCCACCCAGCATGTCTCAACCACTCCACCCAGGATTCAGACGCCGATCATCCCCGTGACCGGCGTCGTGGGCCCACTCTCGCGCTGTGCCCTCTGCTAAGCCAGAGGGGCACGCGGAGAGCGCCTCGTCGAAGGGGCCGCCTTCCGCCCGGCGACCCAGATTGAGGGCCTAGCCCTGTCGTCGCAGAGGAAGAGCATCGAGATGCTCAATCCCTCTGCGACCCACCACAGCGCGACCCAGCGCGCCCCTGTCGGGTTGCCGAGGATAGGGAGGCGAGCAACGAGACACTCAGCTCCTCCTCTTCCTCGGCAATCCTAGTCCGGCCGCAGGTGGCTGCGGCCGGTGCCGCAACTGCTCGGTGGGAAATGCCGAGCAGTCGCAGCTCACCTCGGGGTCTCTCTTAGCTTCGGCCCTGTCCTGCACCAGGGCCTACTAAGCCCCCCCGGTACGCCAAACCGAAGACCCCAGCGGGGGGGAGATTTTAATCCCTACTAACGCTAGATCAAGCAATGCATCCAGGTCAGCACAACTTTTGTTCTGCCAGATCTGGCATCATGTGCTGGATCAAAATACCACTGGATTTCAATCTCTAGTCCTAATCCTAGTCGAGGTCTGTTTACAGGCAGAACATAATTTTGTTAGTGATTACTTTGAATTAATCATCTTTTTTTTCTTTATAAATATCAGACGACATCACATTGATCTGACTCCGAAGTAAGTAGCTTATGCACTTATTTTACGGATATCAGAATCAACAGTAGTATTACATATATATATTTAAATATTCAATATTAACACCCAGACACAGAATAAACACAAGTATCCATCATACGAATGTTTGTCCTGGGTGGGGATCGAATCCACAACTCTTGGCGCATGGGGCAGGGTCACTACCGAATGAGCCATCGAACCAGTCAAATATCTGATCTTCTAACATTTATATTCCTTCGACAGGAGATTCAAACAAATGTTACAACGTGTTTGCAAAGCCATGGTTATCTGAATGTGCAAATTTCCTCACGATCTTTAACCTCACCATTCAAGCTAAAGGCCTAATTGCGTGCTTAGGTTTTAATAACCCAGAAGCGGTCCCGGGTTTAAAATAGTAAACCAAGTCTCGTGTCCTTACCCACTAAGCTATAAGCACTACCATGCAAATTACAGACTGCTTAGCTTAAAACTGTGGTCCCGATTGTGTTCATCTAAAATGTGTTGTTACTTGCATCTTATTAGTTCTCGTTAACTTTAATCTTACACATGACTTTATAGTTTACATCGCTAATGATCAACACCAACAGTCGTTCGATCTTTTTTTTATTCAAACTAATATAGCTCACTGAAAATGTATCGTATCTTGTATTATAATATGTTTCCTTGTAATGGTATGTTTATCTATATCTACATATAATGTGATCGTAAGAAATCAAGCGTGTAACGCGTACAATTGATGACGTCCAGCTTTGTATGTAAATTGTTACGCTTTAAAATTAGTTTTGAATCGTATCTTATTTGTTTAATGCTTGATTACCTATATATGGAGGTATATTCTTAACGCGTGTTCGCGTACTGTCCTCCTAATACGCTTGGCTATTTTAATTTTGGTTATATTTTTTATACTTATGACGTGACTTTGGAGTTCTTAGTTATAGTTTGACCCTGTAAGTAGAGCTACCACGCGGAGAATCAATTTCTTTTTTAATTCTTAACTCATAGCCATTATTTTTAATCTCACATAAAGAACATCTCCTGAAATTTCAGTCAAGTCTGTGGCAGTTATACATTACCAACAAGGTCCGTTATTAAAAGAAATAAAAAATCGAGTCAACATTGTTTTTTTAAGAATCGGAATTGTATTGATCAAAAATTTTTAAATAGCATATGCTCATGATTCATTCGACGTTGGGGAAGCACGGCTTGCGCTCACGCTCGCCTATATGACCGAGTGGTTGGCATGTGGCGCGGCGCAACCCGCATTCGGGCAACGCTTGAAGGTGGCAACAATTAACCGTCGGTTTTTCCCAGTGAAATTTATAAACATCGGTATTGCATTTATCAAAACTTTGTTAGTATGTAGTACCTGAAAACAGTAGTCTTTTGATCAACAAACCGTTGATAAAACAATATTATAGAACGAAACGCAGGTTTAAGAATTATTTAAAAATATATAAACAATTTAATACAAAGTCGCGCACACAAATGATCTATAGAATAACACATAAATATGATACGTTAAGTATTCAAAAACTCAAATGTTTACTCAAACTTTCAGAAATTCTAGTAAATGCGATTTATTTTCCAAACCAGAACAAACAGAGGGCGATGTCTACATCGTTCTGGTGTCCAGTTTTATAAAACTAGCTACCTACATAAAGTCCAATTTTAGTTCAATTCGTATGAAATAACGTTCCAGAATTAGCACCAATGTCAATATTGTGTACCGACGACACTCCAAAGAACGGTCAAGCAACCCGTCCCAGCACCTGACTCGCGTCTCATCTTGCGCCAAATTTGTCCCCAAACTGGTTTCCCCACGCAGCTGGCCTATAGTAAACATTTCCACCTGGCTACACTTTTTTCGCCAACATCTTGTATTCATAGAAATTAAGCACAAGGACTGCAAAGTGGGTCGTATGTGCAATGTGACGTCTGAACAAACACACAGATAGCGGGGAGCGACGTACCACTAAAAGTATCGCGGCTATCAGAATGATATAGACACTTGTGGAATTTCACAGACCGGCTCGGTTTCGATGTCAGCTATATACCGTTTATTTTTTTACAAAAACTGAATTACCTATCAATTACAAGCAGCGATAATGAGTGAGAAAAAGCAGTGAACCGAATCACGTGATTCCTCACGTACCTCTCAGTGCATCACAAGTTCTTTAGGAATGAGGATAATGTGTTACATCCTACGTCTACGTCTAGGTATCTGCAACCTTGAATGTCACAAACATAACCTTTTAAAGTAGCCTAAATCTGAATAAAACTTAAAAACTTCAATTGATTGTGATGGGATTGATTTTTTCATCATATTAATTCTATTTATTTACAAACTTTACACCCCTTTTCAATTTCAATTCAATTTCATTTTCACGGACAAAGTAGTGTGAAATTTCGCACACTTATTGTTTATATAGATAGATAAGGGGTGCAGAAATTCCTAAAAAAAAATAAAAGAATTATGGTCGAATTTCGACTACAGGGCGACCACTAGTTAGATTAAAATAGACATGGAATTTTACTGTAATAATTGATTGATTTCATCATCTGACGTGGATAAAAATTCAATCATTCATCGAATATTATAAAAAAATATATTAAAAGCAAGTGGGGTGCTAAATTGCAAATGAGTATAACGAATACTATAAATCAAGGTCTAACGCACTAAATGTACTGTTATGTCCACTGCCCATTATTATAAAGTGCAGACCGTGACAACGAGGTCTGCATCAATGTAAACGAACAACAAATAAACCGACAGAACACAAATTTACATTCAACATTAGTGTCTCGCACAGCCAGGTGGCTGGATGTAACTCGATACTGTAAAAAAATATCTGACAAATATGTTTTGCAATAAAAATATACAAATTAAATGATATGTGGAAATGTAGGAGTGTTTATTTGGAATTTTTCGAAACCACAATCATTCTTAGTGAACTATACAGTGATGTGTTCTCTATAATTAGCAGTCTGTAGCCATATCACCTACTTATTTAATGTATCATACTTATTACTGAGTCACTAAATAACTGTTGCGCTACAAAATATAGTTATTACTTGTGCATTTTCTTTATTGATCAATAAAAAGTTGAGACAAGACTGACGTAATTCGTAATTTTTGATGCAGTAGTTCTTTTGTTCGACACAACTTATTGGGTGAGTAATGATACAACTTTGAAAATAAATTTAGGATGAATACTGAGCCAATTATATTGCTGTCGGGGCGTGGTTAATAGACTCTAAAACTTAACCATAATGATAATAGCCCATAATACAAACGCCATTAAGGCTATTTAACGCATTCTTTTTTTTCATTCTATCATGGCCTGCCTAGTATTGTTTCCTCATGGCAGAAAACTATAAACCCTGCTTTGAATAGAATATAGTATTTCATCATGTCTGAGACATGTGTGTCTGGTCCACTAGATGTCAACTAACATGAATCAGCTTAAATGTACGTGCCAATAGGTTTCATTTCACAAGTTTCACTGTTCTATAAACATCAAATGCATGTTTCATGTTTTTTACAAACACTTATTAAGTAAGTATTTCTAAGGAGAGTTTTTTCTGGTATTTTAACGAATATTAGTGTATTGGTCAAGGGGTCATATTTAAATAGCGAAAATTATTGTTTTTTCTGCACTATTGATATGGACACCATAATCTACCTACATACTATATTTACGTATTAAAGCGTAAAATCATAAAATCTGATAGACAATTAGTTGATTAATTGCACTTATTACTTACGTTCGTAATGGTTATGATAAATTGTCGAAGACCTATAATATATTTATAATATCTGCATATTAAATTACCTTGTCTCTACTTTTTCACAATTTATCCATCTGACCCAGCCCGGTTTTATTTTTGACTGACCGTGACTTAGGGGGCTTACTGCCCCTTTGACTTTGCCTACCCCTTCGGGGATTATGGCCGTGATGTTATGTTGTTGTTGTATATTAAATTGTCCTAAATAACGTCGAATTAATATCGTATTTTAAAAAACATATCTTTCTTTATTCGTAAAAACTTCAGTCTATGAGATCATCCACCGCCTATTATTATCTTTTGAACAATACATTTGACCGCGAAAAACTAATCAATAGTTCTACTTACCTAGTAACATTGCCATTGTTTGGTAGTCAACTAAATCTTGATTACTTTTTTTTTTGTAAGTTGTCTTTTCTAGAGTTTCCGTGATCAACAAAAAGTTTTCAAAGTAAAAGTACGATTAAATAATAGAAACATGTTTAAAAAACTAGCAAGGTTTTACATCAAAGGTATTATTGCATGTAGGGAAAATTCTAGCGTTTTTTTTTAAATTATCAGGATAATAGGTTTTTTTGTTAGATATAGGTGCATGTTTTCCCATTATAATTATCATATGTACATGCAAAGATAATATCATTACAAAGTGATTCATTAATTAATCAATACATAATTGTGCTAATAGCGCTTATCACAAACTACATATATACTGTAGATATTATCTATAATGCGGCGTTTCTACTATTTTAATTGATTTTTTTAACATAATTTTTAAAATATCATTTTCAAATTGTTCTATAATTAAATAATATGTATAATAATATGATAAATGAAATTTGATTACATAAAGATATGCAATACCAATTACTCTGTATTTCTGCAAGTATACTCTGTATTTAAAAAATATCAGTATAGGTATATGAGTATTTATACAACAGTACTAACGTAATTATGCATTGTGAGGTAACATGCATATAAAAATCACTGTAAAAGCCATGACGTGATTTTGTCATTCATTAAGTATGACACCGTTATTGCGGTGGGATGACTTAAATGTAATGACCAGACTCGCTGTATAGTTTATTGTCAAGCAAGATACTAAGAACGGTTTAATAGTATTTTCCAATAGGAAAGCTATGTAAAAATCGAAAAGCGTACTGCGCAAATAGAATTAAAACTGTTACAAAACGAATGTATAATGTAATACGATACCTACAATGATCCGTTGTATCGGCGATAAATTAAAGTTTATTTGACAACTAATCTACGCATTAGGTTTCATTTCAAATCTTGTAATCAAAATAGACCCCCAAATTCATATGAATTATTTATAAAATAATTAGCTGGTACCTGCTATTTCGCCATTGTAATATTATCCAAAAGAAGTAAATTTTTTGCACGGATTTTTTTTTTTTTTTTAATGGTTAGTCTAATGTACTTCTTGTAACAGCGGCTACCTGTACAAGTTTCGGCAACATTTGTTTAGCCGTTTCAGTAATTAACTGGACCAAAAAAGACAAAAACTTTAACCGTTTTTTTGTAACAATTACTGTTTACACCTTCTTAAGCATTAAATTATTGTCATTTTGATGTTTAAAACAGACACAGAAATTTTAATAAACTGTCTAGATTTTCAACGCCAAAAAGATCAGCCGTTGGCATTTGATAAATTAGTTTGACATTCGACATCGAGTTCAAGGGCAAGTCGTCGCACAGTTGTCCAAACAGATTAGCTAATTCCCAATGCGACTTTGACTCCACAAAGAACGATAAACAGCAATATAAAATCCTTAAACATGACGACGCAATAAATATGTCTTTACATAAAATTGTTACTAGGAAATTAAGGTGGAGCCTAGAACGTTTGATTAACTATTTTACATAAATCTCCGAATAAAAAGCCCATTTTTTTATGTTTTTTTCGTTTATAACGCAAAATCAATAACTAGCAGGGTCATTTATGTGACCGTTTAGAATTCTCACATAATTAGGTACTTAAGCCTTGTGAAAGCACCTGACCGTAACATAGAGACAATTGTTTTTATTCAATTTCTAACCATTAAATCATTCAAGATTTCCATCGAAATAAACTAGCATCATTATATATTTTTTACGTCATCATTTTCCTAGGATTATGTCCCATTTTTTTTTGTAATCCCCTTTGATTTATCCTAGACTTAACACATTTCGTTACTATTTTGAGCGACTTACACGTTATATATAGACGAAACCTTACATAGAGGAACCAGACAAATTGCTATTAATTATATGTATTATGTATAACTATACATTATTTATTCGTTCATATTTCGTGATATTTCGATAATATAATGCTCATGTCCTTAGATTAAATCAAAATGATTTATTCTAAGCTCATGTCACACAGATTGTACTGATTATCTCGACTGGAAAGAGAGATGATTTTAAACCTTAATTTTTAAGTTCTTATTATATACATACTTGTATTATTATTATTTTATGTTAATATTTGCATACCAACTACTGGTGAATGTGTGTTCCTAAAGAATGTTACATTGTAGACCAAATTGTACCACATTACGCAAATAAATTATTATTTCTTTCGTTATTTCTCTCTTTACTAAGTTCAAGGTTTCTCTACCTATTACAAACATTATAAACATCTCTTTTTAAACCTTTATTTATTGGCATTATGGTAATTGTGCTATAAGTTTAATTTATTTCAACATATTTCATGCCTCAAACTTTGAATTCACCTTCTGAACTTTCAATTAATTTAAATCCGGGTTAAGTAATTCAGTCGTCCCAATTGAAGACGTAAGTTCCCAATTTACAGGGTTACATTACGAAGGTCAGGTCGTTTGGTGCAATCAAATAAGCAGACTTGCAAGTTAGCTAGTTAGTTAGTTGCAAGTTAGAATATCGACACTATTCAGAATGAATCAAATCCATCTATCCTGCAGATATATATTTGGGCACGTAAAGTATGTATGTGTATGTAGTAGTATTTTTTTTATTCTATATTTTTGTTTTACACGCTAAAGTTTATGTAGATTAATTATTAATTAATTCAAAATAGTGAAATAACTGCCAAACGAGCGAGTCGTCGCGGCTCGCCGATAGCCCGCCCGCGCCCCTCGCCCGCTGTCGCCCGCCGTTCCCCGCACTTCGCGCCGCCCCGTCCACTACGACTACGACTCATCGCAGCGCTTCGCCGTTCGATCTCCGTGCGTGCACGAAGAATTGTTGCAGTATCAAGTGGCAACTGGAGTAGCGTCTACTGAATTATCTCTAAGCAAACATGAGTCCGAACTGCGCCGGATGCGGTAACGTAATAGTTGACATGTATTTCATGAAATGTTGTAAGTGTGAGAAAAATTACGATCTTTTATGTGTAAACATATCCAATGATTACTTCAATAACCTCCCGGAATCCGAGAAGGAAGCTTGGATTTGCCCCTTGTGCAGATGTTCGCGCCCGAAAAGTGATTCAACCCCACTGCGCCCACTCACAACTTCGACATCCCACACAAATAAGGCCCCAACGAAAGCATGCGAAAATATCAACTTGACACGCGGCAGTAAACCACAAGCCTCTAAACCTAAGTCCACCAAGGATAGCTTACCCCCTTTAGTCGAAATGTCTACTCTGATATCTGAATTACGCCAATTGAGACAAGAAGTCATCGACATAAAGCAGCAGAACAAGGAAATTAAGACCCAAATGACCTCGATTTCAGAGACACTAGCGGCCACTGTAAAGGAACACTCGATTCAGCTACTACAAGCAGAGCAAAATATTATAGACCTCAAAATTACAGTTGACTCTCTTCAACAGCAGTTGGCAGCAAGAGATCAGGAGAGCTTAAAAAATGACCTGGAGATTGCAGGAGTTGGTGAGCAGGAAAACGAAAATCTTTACCACGTAGTGCTGGAAGCTTCACGCAAGATTGGCGTCTGCCTTGTCGATTCAGATATCAATGACGTGATACGCATGGGTCCGAAAATCCGAAAAATCTCACATTCCACACAGAAACCCACGCCCCGTCCAATAATTGTAAAATTTGTCAGGAAACAAAAACGAGATGATTTGATTAAAGCCTCTAAGTCACGACGTAATATTACATCCGAAAATATAGTGGATGGGCACCCCACGAAAATTTACTTTAACGAAAGATTGACAAAAGCAAACCGTAACTTATTTCGCCATGCAAGGTCCCGTACACACGAATATGGGTTTCGCTACTGCTGGGTGCACAATGGTGGAATCAATGTCAGGAAATCCGACGGAAAGCCTGCTATTAGAATCAACACGTTGGCAGATCTGGATGAGAAGGTTGGCCCATCTAAACAGCGGAATGAAGATGGATCGGAGGTATAATTATCGATACATAGGGTTAAGTTTAATATTAGCTATCTTTTTATATACATTCAACAGTTTACTTAAAAAAACTAAGTTCTTTAAATACATTTTTAATTACACTCTACTACACGGCTATCTATCTTACACAATCATAGTCACACTTACACTTACACCAACACTCACACTTACACTCACACTCACACTCGTAGGCACACACCTAAAACATTATTCTATTCACAATCACACAAACACGCATTTCAAAAAATCTGCGCGTATCTATTTCACGTTCTCAGGCGAATATAACGGTCATAAAAATTATTTATTACACATTACTTTAATCATTAGTAGATATAATGACTGTATAAAATGATTGAATTATCAAGCGATTTAGACGATACCTTATCCATAGACTGTTATTCGCATGAGAATGTTGATGATTGTGCCGGTCTTCTTTCGTCACTTCATAACTTTAGGTCACTTTTGTGTAATATTAGAAGTATTCAGCGGAACTTTGACGCCTTTCTTGTAATACTTAAACGAATTACAACGGAACTAGATCTTATAGTCCTGACGGAGTGTTGGCTAAAAGAGGGTACTATAATTCCAGACATTCCAGGCTACAATCATTTTCGAACACAAAAATTCATAAACAAAAGTGGCGGCGTAACTGTGTACGTTAGGGATTGCTGGAACCCACGTGTAACAGAACCATTAATAGAAGATTGTAACTGCTTAGAGATCAGGTTTAGTGATGATTTTCTTGTCCTCGGAATTTATCGCTCGCCTTCCTTCACAAATACTAGTGGCTTCCTGTCTTCACTGGATGTAGTCCTACAAAGGGGCAAAAACACAAATAATATAATACTTACCGGGGACATCAATCTTGATCTATGCTCTACTCCGCTAGGAGCAGAATGTGCAGAATATTTGTCTCTTCTAACTGAGCATCAATTGTTACCAGCGATAACTAAACCAACAAGGCAAAACGCTTGCCTCGATCACTTTTTTATAAAAAAGCCCAAACACGGGCTCGGGATTGTATGCGCCACAGACTTAACCGACCATTATATTTGTATAATAGGCACAAATATCAGCAAGATTGCAAGACGCTGTTTAAAACGTGTCCGCCACAAAGTAAACAACGGTGCGGTAATGGATGAACTTAGTTCGATGGATTGGAGTCCCGTATTAAATTCCAATGAGGTTGACGATGCTACAAAAAAGTTTTCTGACATTGTTAGTTTATCCATTGCAAATAACACAAAAGAATTTATCACTAGTCGTACAAAGTTTAATTTGAAACCATGGATTACACCTGGTTTGATTAGGTGTCAAAGACACAGGGATCGTCTTCACACCCAAGCTAGAAAATATCCATCCAATAATGTAATTCAGACCTCCTATAAAAGATATAGAAACTTTCTTAATAAAATATTACGTGATCTTAAAACTAACTATGAAACTCAGCTACTCGTAACTAGTAAAAATAATCCTAAGAAACTCTGGTCAGCTGTTAAAGATATATGTCACCTTAAAAAACATTCTAAACAAAATCCTACTGATCTAAGTATAATATTACCTGAAACTAAAGCCTCTCTTAATTACTGCAATAATTATTTTGTCAACGTAGGTAAAAGTCTTGCTAATGATATTTTGAATAAACTCTCCTCCACGCAATCGGTTTTAGCGGCTAAGACTAAACCACAAAAACGAATTTTAGATTCATTCTTTATGTGTCCAACAGACGAAGACGAGGTCGACAAGCTCATAGGTAACTTAAAGTTAGATAGTGCGCCAGGAATCGATAGATGCTCTCCATCTTTGATCAAACTAATAAGTAAAAGTATACTGCAACCGCTAACACACATATTTAATCTCAGCTTGTCTTCTGGTAACTTTCCAACATGCTGGAAAACTTCAATAGTATCGCCAGTCTATAAAAGCGGCGATAAAAAATGCCCATGTAACTATCGACCGATATCCCTACTCACAATATTTTCCAAGTTGCTAGAAAAAATTGTCAATAAAAGAACTGTCAGTTATCTTGAAAAACTTAACCTGATCCCTGACAACCAATACGGTTTCCGACAGGGAAAATCAACTGAAGATGCGGTTCTAAAATTGTCTGAAATTGTATCAACTGCTCTGGACCGTAATGATTGCTGCGTTGGTGTTTTTATTGATCTGGCCAAGGCATTTGACACTGTCTCTCTACCGATCCTATTGCGAAAACTGCACCATTTAGGTATAAGGGGCGTTGCTCAGGACTGGTTTCGTAGTTACCTATCAGGTCGTAGTCAGTGTGTCCGTATAGACTCTGACATCAGTGACCAGTTGCCAACAGAATTTGGAGTCCCACAAGGCAGCATACTTGGCCCAACATTGTTCCTTGTGTACATGAGTGATATCCTGCAGCTAAAAAGTAATACTGCCGAAATTATCTGTTACGCAGATGATACTGTCATACTTTTTCAAGGCCCCAATTGGGATATAACTTTCAAGTCAGCAGAAAATGGCATTAGGCTCCTAACAGATTGGTTGGACACAAATCTGCTAACTTTAAATGTCGCCAAGACTAAATATCTTGCATTTTATAAAAGGTATGCCTCCCGACCGCCAGCCCATTTAGGTCTTAAACTTCACACCTGTTTCCCTAAATTCGGCCCTTCCCCTACTTGTAATTGCTATCAATTGGAACGTACCTCTTACATAAAATATCTTGGCGTGACGATAGACGATAATCTATCATATAAGTACCATATTTCTACTCTTGCTGCCAGTACACGGAAAATTATATTTATAATGAAACAATTAAGATCTTCCGCTCCTATTGAAGTATTGCTAATGGTGTACAAAGCCCTATGTCAGTCTTTGTTGATTTACTGTATCCGAGTCTGGGGTAATTCGGCTAAAACAACAATGCTTGAACTGGAAAGAGCACAACGTTCGGTGCTCAAAGTTATGCTCCATAAACCACTCACTTTTTGTACAAACCAGCTTTACAAGGATTGTAAGGTACTACGAGTCAGACAATTATTCATTCTAAGAGCTGTATCTCTCACACACACATCCATTACTCAGTCTCCAAAATATGATGAACTCCTAAAAAAACGTGTATACAAAATCCCGGTCCCAGCTGCTCGAACTTCATTCGCCAAACGTCATCCTCACTTCAGCCTTCCCCGTACTTACAATACAGTATGTCATAGTATAAACATCAAAAAAGCCACAACGCGCACAGTTAGGCGACTTATACAAACGTGGCTACTAGACCTAGATTATAACGAGACAGAAGACTTGCTAAAATAGCTATATACGCGCACACAAGCCACGGAAATACAAACGTTCACACACACGCACGCACACACACATAAACACATACACACACACACACACACACACACACACACACACACACACACACACACACACACACACACACACACACACACACACACACACACACACACACACACACACACACACACACACACACACACACACACACACACACACACACACACACACACACACACACACACACACACACATACACATACACCCACACGCCCACATGAACAGTAATTTATAATAATTGAAAGAAGAAGAGAATATTATACATTATAATAATGTACTTAGTTCCTACCTGTTTGTTTTTAACTATGTTCTTTCAAAAATTTATGATCTCATCTAAACAGATTATATTATATAGTTGCACGAGTTCTTCTTTTCTAAATGTTATCACACGAACCGTATGTCCCATAGTCTAATTAGTATTTCTTAGTAATGTTACCTGGCCGTTGCGATACAAGCTAAGCTTAGTGCAGCGGTCGCTAGTATTAAGTGTTATGTAATGTACTTAATGGCAATAAAGATTTATTATTATTATTATTATTATTATTATAGATAGGTTAAAAATGAATAAGATGTTTCAAATCCATACGAAATCTATGAAGTATTTAGACTATCGTTTATAAACTCATCTGAATACAGTAAACTTCTATCAAATAAACTACTGAATGGTAAAATAAGGTAAGAATATGCCCTTAGAAATGTTTAATGCACAATTTAAGTGCCTATCTGCGTATCATATATTCATATGTATACAAAACCGGATTATCAGTGTAATGTTACTGCGTACGAATGAGGCGCTTTCTAGGACCCCCATAGCCTTTCGAACTACGACCAACAATTTATTAACCGTGCAATATCGTATTAATACGAGTATGTGTATTCCAGGATTTCAATTGAACTCAAGTTCATTGGAATTCTTACTATGCTCGCTACAAATATCCTTAATATCGTAAATGCGAATGCAACTCTGACCATCAAGAACATTTTGCAAATCAAAACTATGAAATCTATTTGAACCGATTGATTCAAATATATGATTTCTTTTCAAGTTCAACCTATTAAATTTAATTTACTGAAGAGTTTAAACACATGTATGGGTCATTCAATAATATTTTTTTGACAATTTTTAAACTATTATTACATAATTAGCTTAATTTGGTTAAGGACTAGCTACACCTTTGACTTTGCCTACTTAATGGATTACGGCCGTGATGATATGTATTTTAATTACACAAATTGTCTTTAAATCAGAACTTTATGATTCATTCGCGTCCTGGCACAAATAACCCATTTATTTGCACCGTTTCATCATAGAAAAAAGTCCCGTAATACTTTTATTTTACGAGTTGTTTCCTGCACTACGGTTTTGGGTTTGTGTGTCATGCTCACGATAATTTATAGCTTATTGTACTCCTTATAGCATGAATGCAGAGGCTCAACAACTAGGACGACGTAAGACTAGAATTTATGATTTCGAACTTCAACGTTGTAGAATAATATCGAAGATTTACGGATTTTATGTATCTACTTACGCAAATATTTTGAGGATTTTTATCGTGTTTTATAGCTTAAGTTTTTACAAGTTTTTTGAGGTGTAAGCGTATTTTCCACGTCGATATTAAATATAAAACTAGATTGACGCTATAAGGAAAAAATAGGTACTTCTTAATGTTTGGTTATATACCTTTTTAAACTTTATTTTATACCCTAGATAAGCATTAAAAGCCCCCATAGTGTAAGATTATAATGTATGGTTAGTTTGCGTTATTTTGGTGGCAGGAAATTTCAAGTCGCCATTTAGACTTTAAACGTGGCATACTTTGATCTTTGCAAAAGAAGCGCACGATATTTACACTTACCGTACACATTAAAATCTGTATAGGTCACAAGCGGTTCCATTTCAACAATTAATTTCCTTGTTCATACAATAATAGTTGCGTTGCTCCCACGCTGCCTTCTCTCTCCTTATTACGAAAGTTGAGCAGTACAGCATTTATGGAACATATACCTATCTGCTAGCATTAGTGCCCTTTAACATAGACTAAAGAGCAGGGCTGTAAGTTCAAAGACTGCAGCCGTGATAATAGCGCAAAGTAACAAGTTGCAGTAACGCATCCTTAAAATAGTAAAAAAACAGTATAGGGTTTCTAATGGTTAATAAATTATTCCTAAATTGAATAAATAAAACTATTGTTGCTTTGTTTCGTTTAATGTAACAGAAATTAATAAAAAATATTTTTTTGGTGGAAATAATGTTAACCACATAAAATTTAAAGACATTGAAGTAAGATCCAAAATATGTATAAAATTAAACACAAGCAAGTTTCGATAATTTCCAAATAACTTCTGCTCAGGATTAGTCGGCACTGTAAAATAAGCAAATTATTGTATAATACGCAACTAATATTTAATAGGTGGAGTAAACACTCCAAGCAACAAGTCAATGCAGTCAATGATTTCCTTAAATGGGACTCCTTAATTATTTCCTCACTTCCTTTCCTCATTTTCTGTACTGTGACAGTGTGCGCAATAATTTGTTTTATTTCTTCCTACATGAAACGCGAGTCTAGCAAACCAGTCCTAGCACAAGTGGTCTAGCCCCGCCCCTCTTATGCTCGCCTCTGTGGTTTATCGATGCAGCCACAGCCGTATCGATATAATGAGAATGCAGAATCGATACGTTAATCGGAACATGGATATGGAACGCTCGTCATTGGCCGATGACCCGCGACATCTGTTTGGTTTCGATTTTCACTTTTATTCGATACACTTCATTTAAAATACATACTCATGTATGTCGTATTCTCGTACATACTCCGAGGCCCGAGACCATAACTAGGACATTTATTTTTTGTTCGTACAATCCGTAGATAATATGGATATATGCATATTGGCATTTAATCGTAATTTCAGTTTCGATATTCTTAATGGTTTTCCTTTATAAAATAAATTATTTACAAATAATCCGTTATCATGCTAAATAGTGTGTAAACTAATTTTGAGAAAAGGCAGAAAATTACAGAACAGAAAAAATCTAAAATATATTTTTTGACTAGCAATCGTTTATTTGTTTCAGATTTCATTCGAGAAGTTGCTGGGTGGCTGGACAAGGTCATAGGTGCGTACTTTTATCATTTATAGTACTTGTTATTCCCAACTTCTAATAGAATTTCAAATAAAGAAAAGATTCGATTAGTAAAAATTACTAACAAATACATCAGCGAATCAAATACAACTTGCCGAGGTTTCATGTTAATCGAACGAGTAGTTTCGGAAGGTACATGACAAACACACCAACTTACATCTTTGTTTTTTTTTATAATATAAAAATGGACGAGTGTTGGACGATCCCAATCATCAAAACCAACATATAAGCATAAAATGTCTTCGGCGGTTCCTTATTAATTAGAAAAAATACAATTCTTAAAATATTCATAATGAGATTAACAATTCAAAAATATTTTGCACAGCAAACGAAAGGCTACCTTTCTAGAATCATTTGTGTTACTAAACATATACTGAGACGATATTCAATAATTTTCATTTTCATATGGACGGAAGCTAGTTAGACAATAGTAAAATACTAATTATATTATTCATTCGATAAGTTTTATGTACAAGGAAACAATTACAATTAATAAATAAAAAGAACAGTACAATAGTATTGTGCATCTAAAATTACAGCTCAGACGTAATAAACAATAATACCTACTTACAAAATATATTTTATAGTTTTGTTGGAGTAGAAACAAATGCGATAAATATTCATGCTCGAAGCATGTGTGCACTCATTGGTGAGAAATTGTTATTGTATAAACAATGTTCCAAAAACAAAATGAAATGTGGCCAACTAATGTTGTTGTGAAAAACTATATGAAAAATATTATATTTATATTTGCAGTTGGCATGCTTCCTGTCTTCGGTCAAAGCGTTAAGTATTCTCTGGAAGTTCACAGTAATTCAATTGATGTTAAATGTAGGCTATTATCTTATTAAGATCATAGGGTCACAAATTACTTAAATCACTAAGAATTTAATTCTTTTTGGCGACATAGTATATGAAAATGTAGTGAAAAGTGTAATATTCCAGTACATTTTCACAATTTCTGTCTACATAGTCCAACTACAAATTATTTTTGGCTAAATATGATTAAAGTTATAGGATATAGCTGCTTTCTGAGCTCGGCCTACCCCTTAGGGAATTGCGGGCGTGATTGTTTGTAGTCTATAAAGTGGTTTCTAAAATTAACCTGATCAGACGAACGTAGTACAGGCCTGTTCTTTCTGATATGCAAATGCAACAAACAAAACTGTGTCGATTTTTAATCTCATTGACGCTAGTAGAGCTCAGTAATATTTTTTAAAGTTTAACTTAGTTCGATATTTCGTTCGAAAAAATGTGACAGGCAACTGTTTCGATTATAAATTATCAAATGTTTGTAAACATTATATATTACTGTGCATAACCAATATTACTGTGAAGTGCATCACACACAATACAAAAATACATACAAAACATAACATCAAGCCCGTAATCCCCGAAGAGGCAGGCAGAGTCAAAGGGTATCCGTATTGCGCCAATATAAAATATCGACCCGAATTTGAAATCCAGTCCCCTGACATTGATAAGCCAGTGATAGTCCTGGTTCTAAGTCAGCATGCTGAATTAGAAAAAATAATAAATCTTTTCTAATAAAATCCTTGGTGTAAGGTCCAAACGATAATGACATCACTTCGCAGAACAAATTGCCACATTAGTTCGGTGCCTACATTGACATGCACACAGACAGAATAGCGATCAGTCCGCGGCTCAGGGGCCGGATTATAATTATTAACGAGATATCGACCCGCGTCGCAAATGGCAATCAATGTGCATTTTTGCACGCGCCTCGCCAATATAGGTCTCCAGTACAATTGTATGCAAATTGTATCATTTTATCTAAGGCCCTCTCATATGCAACACCTAGTTGGTATTGCCACACACATATAACGATGTTATAGCCGCTATCTATAACTCGATACATTATTTTAGACAGTAGGTAATAGGTCTCTTCTGTTTAAACGTAATATTGTCAAAGTTTAGATACCTTGTGTTGCACATGTCCATCGGTAATAAAAAAAACTTCACAATAAGAGTAAAATATGTACAAACTATTTTATTTGGAATTATTTTAAAATCAAAGAGAATGCTGAATTTTATAATGATCTTCTATATGAGGAAAGTAAGTAAATAAATAAAAGAAACAATGAATAAATACTTACCTACTTACTAAAAACGGATTGACTTCAAGAAGGTGCCAAATGGGAATCGGTAACACCGACTGTTATACTAAGCGTTATATTTGTTTGTATATTAGCGATACAACCATTACGTCATAGTGTCGTTTGCAGGCAAACACAAAATTACACTTCCAAGGATTTGGTATATTAGTGCCCCATCGTGGAAACTACCAACATTCACAAGTGGCCATTTTTCCCCATTCACTGATATATACAAAGAAGATTTTTCACAGTCATAATAATTAGGTACGCTTCTTAAATACTCATTTAAATAATTTAATACTCATAGTTATGAACTAGTACATAAACATAAACAAACAAACATAGCATCACGCCCGCAGTCCCCAAAAGGGTAGGCAGAGTTAAAGGGGCATCAAGCCCCTTTAACCACATTCAGCCAAAAATAAAACTGGGCTGGGTTAGATGGAAAATTGTGAAAAAGTAGTGACAAGTGACTAGCTCGTCGCCTACACTAATCACAGTAATCGCACACCCAAAACCCGATATACCATTAGTCGCCTTTTACGACATGCTAGGCAAGGAACACAGTTGGCACATTATTTTTAAGTCCCAGACCAACACGGGACACGAAAACACGAACTAGTAATTAGCCTTATTCGTGGTGTTGAATTCCTAGAAAATAAGGCGAAGGAAAAGAACGTATATGATCTTGCGACAATAATTTGAATTAGTTCGACATACGTAGGCAATTCAGCTATCTCTCTACGTGTATACTAGACTTTACAGATAGATACCTACATTTTGACAAGTCCATAACGTAGGTACTCGGCTTTTAATACAACTCCCGTTCGTGGAGTAAATATAAGCATATTAACAAAATAAATAAATAAATAAATAACAGTAATAATAGCTAATTAATATAACAATCGCTTGTATTTCTGTATACATTTCTCCTACCGTTGTAACAATGACTCTTTTGAAGGATCTTTTGAAGACCTTCGCAAAGATTTCTGGTCGAAATTACAAAGGTAATTAATATACATAAAAAGCAGTTTAATTTTTCTCTTAACACTTTTGTACTGTACCTGTGTGGCTTTGCAACGTAATTCGAGTAGCATCGCCATTAACACTTAAATAATCTCTGCCTACCCCGCTAGGGAAGTGGCGTAAAGTTTAGTTAGTTAAACACATGTTTCAATCACAATGAAATTGCCCACTAGAACCAGTATGTAGCTGGAAGCGATTTCAAACACACATACGTGACTGCCTTTCTACAACACAAAGGGTAACAAAGAAAAGCATTTCTTTTAGAACTATTTCTTTTGACCTCGAAATGTTGTACGGTGTTTAATTTAAGTGTCTATGTAGGTAATTTACTACCCACTTTTTATGCACCTATATGTAAACACTAAATAACCGATAAACACAATACGAGCGACAAATGTACCAAAAATACCCATTTTATTTTAAATTTATTTTTGTTTAAACGCATAATGTTTCTTCATTTTCAGTATAATCTTTACATTAATTCAGTTCATTGTTCTGAATCATTCTAAACATTTACAGGGAATACACAAAACTGTTTTTCTTTGTATTTTCTAGAGCAAATACAGCAATTTAATCTTTAACGCCACGATAGTAGGTCGGTATTAATTAATATGCCGTGGCTGATTCATTTATCTAATCTTATCAAGCCTGCCTCTCTTACCGATACACAGAGCAAACACACCTCTGTGCGGGTGTTTTAATGGTTCACTTCAATATAAATCAATAAATAGATATATTATATTTAAGCAATTCCAATGTGGATACACACCAAATAAAATACAAGCGCAAATTATATAGGTACGATACATTCGTTTCAGAAAGGAAAAAGTTAATGAATTAACCGTTCTTGGTCTTGTGAAATTCCGTCTCCCAACCTTTGAAACGGTAAATATTTTATTACTACAGCTTATATACAAGTATGTGTAAAACCATAGCCATAACATCCCAACAACTCCTTAGCTTATTTCGAGTCAGTTATAAAATTATTGCTGTGTTCTTCCCCGCGTCGCGTTGCAAATACCGGTTTTGCTACATTAATTCCACAGTACGCAAATTACAGTGTGACAACTCTTAATTTGTTCAAACCATAATATACCATGCTTTCGCCAATGTCACATTAGTAATATACAATTTAAGACTTTGAGGTATACTTATACGGATAAATAGATAATAATGTAGGTATACTTATTTTTTTCAGATCTCATGACGGATGGGTCATAAGGGTTTTCTAGACCACATCAACGACGTTAAACACGCTATGCTCTCACTGGATGAGTGAATCCAACTGTCCTTGCGCATTTTTCCAAAAGCAAGACATACCTATGTATGAATGCAAATGTAAAACGCATTGTCCGCTTCTCTATAGAATTATAATTATAATATAATTCCTGTAAAGCAATAGGGTAGTAGATATACTTACGTTTCTTCGCCGCACTAAATCAGCTCCTTACAGCGACTGACCTCACTCGTTAGTATTCTGTTATCTTCTGCACTGCGCCGATAGCTAGGCGGCAGTAAACATAATACCTTAGCAGTATGTTTACTAATAGTATGATGTTTCACTGCGCTGTAGAATAAAACGACCAGCGGAGAACTCAAACGGTACGAGAATACCTAAATAACAATTGTAGCTTTCATGCGACAAATCTTAAGAGTGAAATTAGTTTGACAAATTTATTTTATGCGTACAATATTTTTTTGTCCAGGGTGGAGCAATATAATTTTATTCATAGGTCCTTATAATGAATAGACCTTGGCCCACGAGTCGGTACGGGTAAATGTCTTATGTTGTGTTTTAGAAGAAAGTTATCTACAACTACGCATATTTATTCACCATTTACCAAACGCCAATCTAACTTCCAAGGCAGATACTCGATCTAATTCTCTGTACACTCCCAAAACATAACCTAGCCTCGTTAAGTTCAATATCAAAATTCAGTCATTCTATGTGTCAGCGCGAACAATAGCCCCGGACGCTCTGTATCGTCTGTGCAGGCGTGAAAGCGCCACTTTCTACAATAAATCCTGCGCAAGAGGATAGACGAGGCTAAGGAATATAGGCAACACGGCGACATTTTGTAATGGCCAATAAACTTTAATGCTCACTTTGAGTAGTGTCATGTATGTAGGAGATTTTATTGACGGTTTCGTTATCCATATTATCATACATATATGATATGATGATAAGGTCTGTCTACTAAGTTTTTTGGGACAAAATTGTGATAAAATTTTCATGTAATTTGTTAAATACAGCAGCACTCGTACGATGAATTTAAAATTGTGAAAAATTATTTTTCTATAGATAACATGTTAGATACTGTTAAGTGCTATAGGTACACTAATTACTCCTATGAATATCATAATATTACCCAATTAATGATTTACAAACCAAAATATATATTTTTTAATAACTATTAATCATGTGTAGAATATTAACTCTCACAATTTTTTCCATTGTCGGTCAGAGACCTAAATATTTAGGTACCATAATGCCTAGCGTCGTAAAAGACGACAAATAGTGTATTGGGTTTGTGATTTTCTAGGGCTTAGACAATTTAAAATCCATCTAACCAACAAAATTTTATTTACCTACCGGCTAAATATATTTTTTGTATCTACTCCTTAAGGAACAATAAGTTAGAAAGCTAACCTCCTATCATTTCGGAGTTCGCCAGTGTGATTGTATGTATTTATTACGTATCATCACACCCGTAATCCCCGGAGGGGTAGGCAGAGACATATGGGCAGGTAGCATTATCCAATTTTAGCCAAATTAAACTGGGCTGGTGGAAATGTATTTATGAGATAAAATGTATAAGTACACCCTTTTCAACATCGGAGAAAATTTTGAAAACATATACATAAGCTTATTTCCTAAGCTACAGATGATATTCTTCAGTGAATATAAATGCTGTTTGAACTGGTCCGAGTTGCATAATGATGAACGTTTTTCCTGTTAACGTTTACAAACACTTATTAAATAATTGCCACATTTAAACACAAATCATATAATGTCAGACTCGTCATTAATACACGCTTAAAAATATCAATATTGTATAACTTGATACGTATTACCAACATATACATACATTTATAAATCGGCCGGGTAAAATTTTAATATACGGTTTATGGCAAATAATTAAAAAGACAATAATTTTTATAATATTCTGCTTCAATCGACAGGCAAATTACTGATTAATTTATAGCTTTTTTGACTGATTATATACTCTAATAGTATTTAGTAGGATATTTTGTTTCCATGAATTAGTTTGCTTAAAACTGAGGACATCATAGCTAAATTACAACCAAAATATCGGGCTTGCAAGTTCAAAGAATTTAATGTATCAAGCTGGTACTACCTACGAATATGTACCAAGTATGTTCCTTGCCTCGCATGTCATAAAAGGCGGCTGATAGTGTATTGAGCATTGGGTTAGATGAGCGATAATCCGCCTTTTTTTGTAGGGGCCACAAACACGTCTCAGTCATGGTGTTAAGAGTCGCAAGCAAAAATTATTTAGGTCTTAAATAAAACGTAATTCAATAAAAAAGAGTGTCCAAAAAAATTTTTACTTCAGATGGGCCCAGAAGAAAGTCCCAGTGGGCCGCAGGTTGAGTATAGCTGGGTTAGATAATGTGTAAGGGCCGAGCTAGAAACTTTATTACTTATTTACAATTTGCCGTCTAAGCTTACTCATTTTTTTTTGCTCATACATAAGTATGTACCTATGTGTATGAAGTAGAACCTGAACCCTTGAGGATTGACTCTATACATTAGGAATCGTTGCGTTAGTCCATTCAGACGGACAAATGATAAATAGTAGTGGCCGGTGTGTTAATAAACGCTTAATGCGTAGGCGCAGACTAGTTGCCACACAAATTACCTCATAATTACAGATAAAAGACTTAAAGTATGCGTTTGTGTTGAGTACTTCTTACAGTCCTAATCTTTAAACACATTATCTATTTGAAGTACTAATAATTTAACTAATCTATGTGCATAGGACATATCTTATGCACAATTGGATTAGTTAAATTATGTTTTATATTATGATTAGGTAATCTTTAGTACACAAAGAAATCACTATGGTTTTTACATTCAAACGCCTTTCTGGTTTTCCCAAAAATCATGATAAACCTGATAATGTAGAGAAATATGTAATCATATTTATTTATGCAAATCTTTGAATTGTTTGAAATATTTAAATATAATTAATTCTAATTATAATTAAGTAATTCGTATATAATCATCCTACATAATTTTAATACTTATATACGAATTATGTACGATTTATCCTTAACGTATAAAATAAAAAAATAATATTGACGCTAGCCGGATATAAAGCTCTAAATTTAGATTCCCCGATTAAACAAAAGAGTGACGAACATTGCACGATTATAAAGTCACGACAAGAGACCGACAGATGGACAATGTGTAGGTAGATAAGATTTCACTTGGACAATGCCGCATCTATCTGTCAGAGCCCGTATTAGGTGACTGCCATTGTGTACCTACCTCTTATTTACATATGTTATCCTATTTATGCCCGTTGAATGTAAAGCTAATGTAATGCAATCTGACGCTAAATTGTCTTAATATTATTTAATCAGACATTTGCCATAGGTAAATAAAATTGCACCGACATGGCTTGTTTGTTTAGTGCACGTGATGTTGATCAACGTGCTAATAAACGGTCTATGCGTAAAGTAGTTTTGTATATGAAACTCGGCTTACTAGTAACCATTGTTACTAAAAAGAAGTAGTTAACTCAGGCACCTCATTGTTCCCCACTACTGTTATTCCCCACTAACGGTCACAAGCCGTTTCGAGAATCAGAAATTTCATAATTGACATAACTCTCAAAGCAAATTCAGAACGCGATACTGATTTTGTCTTCTCTCGTTTCAGAGTTCGCTACGAGATGGGGGCGAAGTCCCGGGAGTTATTCCTGCTCCTGGCAGTTTGTGCAGTCTCTAACAGTTTGGATGTCAAAAAAACTGGAAACACTGTCGCGCCAACAGATGATGACTACGTAGACGAAGTACTCTTCACTGAAGATAGACCGTGCCCCAGAGATTGCATATGCACGCTATCTCAAGGATATAAGATAGCCAAGTGCAACCGTCTTGAAGTGGATACACAGAAATTCGGCGATGACATCACTGATTTGGTAATCGAAAATGCCGATCCTGAGTTGCCTATCCAGCTTACAGACAAAATATTCGTGAAGCTCGGCCTTGACCAGATCGCCACTATAAAAATTGTGAATAGCACGATCGACTTTGTCAGTCCCAGTGCGTTCCATGGCCTTGCAGATCTCTACGCAGTAAACTTGTCCAACAACAAATTGAAGAGTCTGCATCCAGAAACCTTTGCGAACAACAAGAAGCTGTTGCTGCTTACTCTCGCAAATAATCCCCTGAAGTTCCCCGAATATGGCTCTGACAGATATTTCCTTAATGCCACTACAGTGCAAGAACTTGACGTTTCTTATTGTAACATGAGGTACATTACCGCCAATACATTCAAAAATATGCCAGGGCTTATGTACCTTAACGTAGCAGGTAACAGCATAAGCGACATGGACCCGGACACCTTCAAAAAGCTTTTGGACCTCGAAGAGCTTGACCTGAGTGACAATAACATTAGATCACTCCCTGATGACATTTTCTCTGCGAATAATGAGCTCGCCACTCTACATATTCAAAGAAATCCTTTTGACACCGTTTATGGATTGAATATCTCAGATTTGCTCACTCTGAATGCTGGTCAAACAAACATTAAATTCGTTGGACCTTCCATGTTCAACGGTATGAAATTCATTGCAAACCTTAACCTCAGTGGTAATAATATGGAGAAAATCCACAACCAAGCGTTCCACAAACTTATTGAACTTAATTACCTAGACCTTTCTTACAACAACTTAAGTTTCATATCCAGCATTCTCATAAAGGAAAACATTGAATTGGACATTTTCAAAATTTCCAATAATCCTCAATTGAGGCATCTGCCTGTAGAAGGATTCAACTGTTCGGCCGAACAATTCAACATTTATCTGTTCGACGCATCTAACTGCGGTCTCGAAGAAATTTATGATGACTCTCTTAAGACATTTACTGCCTTGTCGGTAATCAATCTTTCTGGAAACAATATAAAGTCTTTGAACAGCAAAGTATTCTCCGTATGTCCCAAACTCGTCGAGCTAAACTTAGCTGACAACATGTTAACAACGCTGGACATCAAAGTTTTCGAAAAGAACAATGAACTCGGCAAACTGAACCTCCAAGGTAATCCGCTGAAGGTTTTATCTGCGGAAGTTTTCATTCACACCCCATTGCTAACCTGGTTGGATATGAGTAACACCGAATTAACATCACTTTGGAAAGCAAATAAGAATAATCCAGCTACACTTCTTAGCAACTTAACGTTCTTGAACATATCCCAAAGTCGCATCTCTGAGATTAAACAGACCGAGCTCGACACGTTGAACAATCTCAGATCTCTGGATATCAGCAACAACCCGTTGGTCTGTAACCGTGAATTCGAGAACCTCATGACCTGGTTAAGCAAACGTAAAGTGTCACCTGACGCGCACACCGCGCGTATCGCCAACCTCGCCACGTACACCACAGACGACGAAGAACCCTACAGCTGGGAATTCCTCACACGCAAGACTTGTGGCAGTGACATCGTACACCCAGTTGAACCACTGCCGGCCGTGTCAGAGGAGATTTGGGAAAGGATCGATCAGGACGAACAAGGCAACTTCGATCTGAAGAACACGCTGGACGACGGCAAGGTGGCTGATGACGCGAAGGTTGACGAGAACAAACTCGGCGCTGACATTGCAAATGATGTCGCTGATGACAAAGATGACGAGGCCGACGATGAGGGAGACGACGATGACGAAGAAGAAGAGGACGAGGACGATGACGACGCCTCCGAGGACTACGACGAGGGAGACGACGACGTCGACCTCAAAGTCAATCTGGTCCAGAAGAACGAACCCAAGCCCACGGAGACGCCAAACAAAAAGAAGGGCGTCGAGATGTCGATCAATTTAATAGACAACGAGAGCGCATACGACGACCTGGACTCGGAGGTGTACGTCGACGCGTCCGTTCAGGACGAGGAGCGCAGCCATTACTACTACCTGTGGCCAATACTGATTGCAATTCTAGGCTCACTTCTGCTACTGCTCGTTATCGCTAAGGCAGTGATGGTCGTGTGCAGTAGGAGGAATAAGCAGGAGAGATACAACAGTGCCATAATCGCCGCCATGAGCAACGCCGGCCGCACCAAGAAGGACTGCGGGCTGGTGTACCAGCAGCTATCGGAGGAGCTGACCGGCCCCGCCACGCCCAAGCTGAGCCGCTACCAGCCGCTGCCGAGCGTCACCGTCGCCTCCAATATGTCGTACGAGAGCAGTCCGTTCCACCACAACAACATCGTGCCCGAGGCGGTGTGAGCGCCCGCGCCGGTAACAGTTACACTAACAGCTGCGTTAACTCTTACATAAGCAGTAAGTGATAGAAGAATAGCGCTAGTCACACGATTAACATGAGGAATCCACATTTCATAGTACAGTGCCTTCAAACGAATATTTCGAACAATACTGCGACCAATGTTTTGTATCTAGCGCTTCTTGAATATAAAGTAACAAAATGAAGTCAAATTACAACAAATTAATTTAAGATATACATATTATTATATATTATACAAATTAGTTGATAGGTTTATTTTATGTACTTAAAATTTTAAAAATTAAACACTAAAAAAATATTGTCGTTTCAATTGATGTTTCTTGTGTGTAAGTATTAGAATGTAAACATTTTATACCTATTGTATATACCGAAATTTGTAAAACCTACCCTAGGTTTTATAAATTACTTTCAATACTCAATAATTTATTGCTTCCATAATGTGTTTACCATGAGAAAGTATGGTTCCCATGTCGGTCTGGGACTTCAGAATATACCAACTGTGTTTCTTGACTCTTTGTCTTGAATGTCGGAGGCCAAGACCCACTTCGGGTCGCTGAGCCAGCGTAGTAAGTAAGTAAGTTTCTTGACTAGCATGTCGTAAGAGATGATTATGGTGTATTGGGTAGGTATCGAATAGCGTCTGGGTATCGAGGAATAAGGTACACAATAAAAGGTAGACTTAATATTTACATTTTTAATAGGTATAACAATATCAATATATTATGTAGTAAATAACAATAAAAAGTTATCACAATGAATAAAAATAGATAACATATGCAATATACTTGTAAATTACCTGTAAAAGGCAGTCTTTTAAATTTGTATAGGAAATACCATTGTTTTATTTCCGATGTCATGATAAAATCAGTAAACAGTCAACGAATCTTCCAATAACTTCGAAAGGTCTTCCTCAGACTGCGGTAATGGTGTCAGTTTCAATAGACGTTGCTGAAATAAAGCATAATGCCAGTTAAAAAATTGTCTCGTTAATACAGTGAAGGAACTTATGATAATAGCTTATGCCCTTCGCTCGGGTGGAACATCGATGAAACATAGCCTATATGTTATTCGGGTGTATGAGCTATATTATTCTAAAGTTTTATTAAAATCCATTGAGTAGTTTTTTTGTGAAAGAGGAACAAACATCCATCCATACATACAAACTTTCGCATTTATAATATTAGTATGATTATCGAATCCTCCTTAATAAGAGGAATTATGAAAGTGGCACCAGTGATAGATAAGATGAGAGGAAACCGTTTATCTTGGTATGGGCATGTGATGAGAAGAGAGGAAGGACATGTGACAAAGAGAGTGATGAGTATGAATGTTAGTGGATGAAGAGGAAGAGGAAGGCCAAATAAGAGATGGATGGATTGTGTGAAAGATGATATGAGTAAAATGGGAGTGGATAGCTTGATGACGGCTGACCGGGACGTATGGAAAACGAAGACATGCTGCGCCGACCCCAGATGAACTAGGAGAAGGGCAAGAGGATGATGATAATCGAATTCTCCTTAATCCAACTGACTGCCATAGAGATGTAGACAAGAGCTAACATTTTGTGTAGGGCATTTAATCGTTTTCCTAATATATGTATACATATATTTTTTTTATTATTTGCACAATCAAATTACAAAATTATTAAGTAACTAAATCGGTTACGTATAGCATACCGTTACACGGTCGCATGTTACGATTTCCATACATACTCCATATTTGATAGTTCATAAACAGTAAGTCGATTGATCAGCGGAGTCTACCATAGGGTTGAGGAAAAAAACTTAATTATACTCGTTATAGGTAATAAGTATTTTTCCTGACCTGCGGCAAAGCTCCTTTGACCAGGTTAGGGATATCCTCTTTGCTGTAGCCGAGCGCGGAGAGCCCGTCCTCGATGTCGAGCCGGCGCATGTAGCGGCGGATGACGTCAGCGAGCACGGCGCCCGCGTCGGCGCGGCGCGCGGCGCGCACGTCGGCGCCCAGCAGCGCGGCCGCCTCCAGGTGCTTGTCGGGGTCGCTGCCGCCCGTGAAGCGGAACACGGCCGGCGCCGTCACCACCACCGACAGCCCGTGGGGGATCATCGGATCTTTTCTAAAAGATTACT